>CM053601.1:62548890-62564409 GCA_028646575.1 Pseudocheirus occidentalis
CCTTCCTCCTCTCCTGCCCCCACTTGTTCTGTTCTCTACTTTGTCCCTGTCCCTTTACAGAAGTGTGTGCTTCTAACAACCATCTCCCCTACTTTGCCTTCCCCTCCATCATACGCCTCTCTTCCCCTTACCTCCTACTCTCCTGTAGGGCAAGACACCCAATTGTTTTTATATTTACCCATACTTTGTATTTCAAATACAAGGAGCAAGAGAAGCATGAGAAGGTAAATAGGAAAAATAAATCATAAGGAACTTACCAGAGTTGAACTATTTATATTACTACATGGAAAAACAGTAATTGTAACTCATAAGACTTCTCAGTATGAGGATTGTTGAAGGGAATATATGTGTACATACATATTTACATACATATTTATGTACACATAGGAGGTTGTAGGTGTATATGAATATATATATATGTGAGTGAGGGCATATGTATGTACATGTATACATAAACAGAATGCCAAGCACAAGTTGAAAAGGAAAGGATAATATCTAAAAATAAAATTAAGAGGTGAGGGGCAATATATTGGGAGAAGGAGAAAGGGAGATATAAATTACGGTAAATTATCTTATATAAAAGTGGCAAAAGAAAACTGTTACAATGGAGGGTAAGAGCAGGAAGGTAAAAGGGAATGGGACAACCTTACTCTCACTGAATTTGGCCTAAGGAGAGAATAACGTATACACTCAATTGGGTACCAGCAAGTAGGGGGAAGGGGATAAAAGGGGCAGTGATAGAAGGGAGGGCAGATTGGGGGAGATGGTAGATAGAAACAAATACTTTTGAAAAGTGGCAGGGTAAATGGAGAAAATAGAATAAGTGAGGGGTGGGATAGGACAGAGGGAAATATAGTTAGTCTTTCACTAATTAATTTGATGAATAATTTCATCATTATCCTCTAATTTATTCAAACAAAAAAGAAAAGAATTATATATGTAGAAAACTATACCCTAGCTTTCTTCTCTAAATTCCACCTAAATACTTTATTTCTTAAAAGTCTACAAATAAGGTTGGGAATCTTTTATACTATTCTCTCTTTCTCTCCTTCTATGTTCATTCTTCCTTTCCCTTTCACTTTCCCTTCTCTTCCCTTCCCTTTCTTTTCTTTTTCCATTTTTCCCTCCCCTCATCCATCCTCCCCTTTCCCCTTCCCTCTTCCAACCTCCTTCCACTTCCTCTCCCCTCCATTCCCTTACTTCCTTCCTACGCCTTCTCCACCCAACAACACAAAACAGCCTTTGGCCTTTCCCCTCCTTCTTAGAATTGACTTCATTTTTTTTACAAATAAATTCTAAACTTTACTCCTATAAAATACACAAACACCCTGTTTTGATTTATCCATTTTACTTGAGCTTTTTTTTAAATTTTTCATGCAGCAGCTGTAAAATTTGACACTTTTATCTATATAAATAAGCCTGGAGTATTCCACAGGAGAAGGGACAAAAAAACAACTAAATCTTTTGCCCTTAGAATAATCAATCATGGGACAAAGCCAAGATAGCCCCACAGAAGCAGGAAAACTCCATGAGCTCCCTGTCTAAGCACTTCAAATACCTGTAAAATATAACTCTAAACAAATTTCAGAGCCACAGAACCAAGAAAGTGACAGAGCAAAACAAATCCCCTGTTGAAGACAACCCAGCAAGTGGACAGGAAGTGTCCATCACGGCATGGTGGGAGTCAACTCCAGTCAATGTGACCCCACTGTTTTAGCCCCAGGGTGGCCCCAATAAGCAGCTTTTGGAGCAGACTCTGGGAGAGTGGATCAGCAGAGTCTGTGGTGGTTTCCAGAATTATCAATCCATAAATGGTAGGGACAAATTGAAAGGTCAGTGTGGAACTTTGGGGAAAGGGGGACCAAGAGCACCGTCCAGCCACTGGCCCCTGGGGCAAGAAAGCAAGAAGCAGTGGAGGCCCACTCGCCATACAGCCACCTACATATGGCTGCTTCAGGACTCCTGGCCTGCAGCTCATAATGGGATCCCGAGAGCATTCTGAGGGTAATTGCTCTTGCTTTGACCTGCTTGGACCTGGATCACTGTTTTGGGTGGAGGTCCTGAAGTGTGTGACCAGTGAGCCAGGCCTTGTGGGGCCTGTGGAGGGGGCACACAGCTAATACCTCAGGCAACTGTGATAACACCAGTGATTTGGATCAAAGCTCTTCTCTCTGGAAGCAGAGTTCTACTCTGGCAAAGAGCTCAAAAGTCAAGTAATTGAGTGGCAACGTATACAAGCAAAGGAAGCAAAGCAAGCACAGCAATCAAGCCTTAGATTCCTTTCTTCAGGACAAAAAGGATCAAAGCATGCAACAGGAGAAAGACAACACAGTCAAAACTCCTGAACCAAAAACTTCCAAGAAAAAGATGGAGTAGTTACAGGCTACTATGGAGGAGCTCAAGAAGGATTTTCAAAATTAAGTAAGAGAAGTGGATGAAAAAAAATTGGGAAGAGAACTCAGAATGATGCCAGAAAATCACGAAAAGAGAGTCAACACCCAGACTGATCAAAATAACACCTTAAAAATGGACTAACTCAAATGTAAAAAATGACCCAAAAAGCCAATGGGGAGAAGAATGGCTTAAAAAGTCAAGTTTCCCAGATGGAGAAAGAATTTCAAAAGCTCACTAAAGAGAATAATTCCCTCAGAATTATATGGGACCAAATGGAAGCTAATGACTTTATGTGAAATTAAGATAATATTAAACATATCCAAACAAATAAAAAATGAGGCAATATGAAATATCCCATTGGAAAAACCACTGACCTGGAAAAAAGATCCAGCAGTGATCATTTTAAAATTATTGGAATACCTGAAAACCATGTTGAAAAAAAGAACCTAGAAATCATCCTTCAAGGAATTCTCAAGGAAAACTGGCATGATATCTTAGAACTAGAGGAAAAGTAGAAATTGAAAGAATTCACTAATCACCTTTGGAAAAAGTTCCCCAAAAGAAAACTCCTAGGAGTATTTTAGCCAGGTTCTGGAGTTCCTAGATCAAGGAGAAAATATTACAAGCAGCCAAGAAGAAACAATTTGAATATTGTGGAAACACAATCAGGATAACACAAAATCTAGCAGCTTCTATATTAACAGACTGAAGGGGTTGGAATATGATGTTCTAGAAGTCAAAGGAGATAGGATTAAAAGCCAGAATCACCTATTCAGCAAAACTGAGTATAATGTTTCAGGGGAAAATATGGCTATTCAATGAAATAGAGAACTTTGAAACATTCTTGATATAAAAAAACAGAGTTTAATAGAAAATTTAAATTCAAATACAAGAATCAAGAGAAGCATGATAAGGTAAACAGGGAAAAGAAATCATAAGGACCTTATCAAAGTTGAACTATTTACATACCTACATGGAAAAGATGATAATGGTAAATTATGAAACTTTTTTCAGTATGAGGATAGTTGAAGGGTATATAAATGTGTGTGTGTGAATATACTTGTGAGTGTGTGTATATGTGTACAGTTATACATAGACAGAGGGAACAGGATCAATTGGATAAGAAGGGATGATATTTAAGAAGTAAAATTAAGAGGTGAGAGAGGAGTATAATGAGAGGAGATAGGGAGAGACAGAGTAGGGTAAATTATCTCATATAATATAGGCAAAGGAAAACTGTTACAATGGAAGAGAAGAAGAGGAAGACAAAAGGGAATGGGTCAACATTATTCTCATTGAATTTGGCCTAAGGAGAGAATAACATACACACTAAATTGCATAACTTACCCTACAGGAAAGTAGAGGGGAAGAGTAGAGGAGGAGGGGAATGAGGAAAGGAAGAGCAGATTGGGGGAGAGTATAGTTAGAAGCATCCAGTTTTGAAAAGGGACAAGGTCAAAGTAGAAAATAGAACAAGTGGGGGGCAGGATAGAATGGAGAGAAATGTAGTTAGTCATAATATAGCCACTACAGAAATGTTTTATGTAACTATCCATATAAACCTATATTGAATTGCTTATCTTCCCAGTGAGGGTGGGTGATGAGGGAAGAAGGGAAAGTATCTAGAACTCAAATTTTTTAAATCAAATGTTTAATATTATTATTATTTACATGCATCTGGGAAATATGATATATAAGTGCTGGGATATGAAGATCTATCTTGGCCCTACTGGAAAGTTAGAGGGTGTTTGGGGGAGGATATAGGAGTGACTAGATTGGGGCATTCAGTAGGATAGCTGTCTTGGGGTAGTGGGTAGGGGACCAACAGGGAGAACATATGTAACTCAAAATCTTGTGGAAATTAATGTTGTAAACTAAAAATAAAAACAAAAATTATTTTTTAAAACAGAAAATATAAAAATGAAAAGTCAATCATGCAGGGAGATAATCAAAGATTACTATGCTGCAAAGAGTTCCATGAGTTAGCTGGTGTGAAAGGGTCAGGAAATGAACCACAGACAAGTACTGAGAAATGTGCCACCAACTTTCCATTTCTTTCCCTATATATAGTGGTCAATCAGTAACTAAGTTCAGAATGCTATTAGAGAGCAACAGACTGATGTGAAGAAGCATTCATTCATATTCCCCAGAATCTTAGAACTGCAAAAGATAATAGTAAGTCTTTGAAACTGAAAATTATTTGGCTATATGAAACAGTACATAGAAATTAGCCTACAGGCTTTGTGTACTGTAGAAAGCTATGGAAAATAGACCTGTCCCTGTCTGATTTCAAATGGTTCTTTTAATTGTTAGAAACAGAAATAATTACATTCATACAATGGTCTTTATAAGGTATATTACAGATACTTATTAACAAGGAGGAGATGGAGAACGAATACAAATTTGATGACAGAGGGGAAAGAACAGTCAGCAGTAACTCTTGACTTTGTCCCTCCCTTTAACTTTCTTTTTCCTATTTTAAAATGGGTCTCAATTGCCCCTTTTCACTACTTCCTACTCTGAAATCCTAATTTGCACTGGATCACTGAAATGCATGGCAGCATTTCCCCAATCGAGGAAATAGGTATTCTTCCATTTGATCCTTAGTAAAATGTACTACCACCTCTTTACCTACCTTTCTCTTATGCCCTTAACCTTCATACTTCTTTCCATATCTCTAGACCTTGGAAACTGCATAATGAAGACATACCCAATGCATCACTGACTGGTATTGTTCAGAATAAGGTCTTGTATTTAAGAAATTTAGCAATGAAAGATACCCTTTAAAAGAAAACAGAAAAAGTAGGATTTTTGGTGGTGGCTGTAATTATATTCTACTTGCTATATGGAATATAAATTACTCATTCTTAGGCAGGATATAAATAAAGGCAGTTCATCTGTAGATTAAAAATTTACAAAGTTAAGTAATGAGATGCAGTTTTGATCCAAATTAAATTTCTCTTTGTTGTATATATTTCATTATAGTGTTCATTTCTGATGACTGTGCATCATGCTTTATCCTTTCATGGAATTACTTGACCTAATATCTTTCTTCTTAAAACAAAATTAGTCTTCAAATCAGGAACTTTAAAATAATAAAGTTCTGAACTTAATTGGATATAGGAAATGAGAAAGTGTCTTAAGGAAAGAAAAGATTTAAGAATCAAGACAACTGTTCACAATTTTCAACAATTCTTGAAGGATTTCCTAATGGAAAAATCAGGATAGGAAAGCTGGCTTGATATAATTAATAGACATCTTGGTATCCTCACGTAAATATGTAAAAAAAGGTTTGTGTGTTTATATAAGTACATGTATATTTTTGTATATATGTATGTTTGTATACATATGTGAATTGAGAGAGAGACAGAGAGAGAGAGAGAGAGAGAGAGAGATGAAAAAGGCTCAGGTAGTTGAGGAACAGAGGTTGTAGTAATAGTAGTAGTAGTAGTAGTAGTAGTAGTAGTAGTAGTCGTAGTAGTCGTAGTAGTCATAGTAGTCGTAGTAGTCATAGTAGTCGTAGTAGTAGTAGTAGCAATAAACATAAGTATTGTAAAAACTAATTAATGCATAATGCTGGAGAAAAAATCATGACTGATTTAAACAAATTCAAATTAAAAAAATCATTTACCACCTACTTTTCAAAAAGTTTATTGAAGGTATTGACTGAGAATATAAAGGTAAGCACTTATGCTTGAAAAAACTGGAAAGCAATCACACAGAAATATACTGAAAAACATCCCACACTATATGCTAAGAAATGCTGTTAGTACTTTCCCTTTTTGCTATTATTAAATGTCTTCCAATTTATTTTAATGAAAATGTATTTTTCTCTCATTTCCATTAGCTCAGAAATGAAAAACAAAACTCTTATAACAGACATATTCATGGAAAACAATTTCCTACATTGACTCTTTCAAAAATACATTTCATTACGTGCTTTCAAGTTCATCACCATTTTTGGCAGGAAATAGGTAGCATGCTTAATAATCAGTCTTCTGCAGTTGTTGTATTGGTAAGAATAATTAAATATTTCAAAATTGTTTTTATGTTATAATATAAATGGTTTTCTGGTTCTGATTATATTACTTCATCAATTCTTATAAGTCTTTTAAGCTATGTTTTCCTGAAAGTGCCCTTTCCCATAATTTCTTATGACATAATAGAATTCCATTATTGTGTCTACTAATTTTTAATGGACACCTTCTAGTCTCCAGGGTTGTTTTCCTCAACCAAAAGAGCTGTTATAAATATTTTTATCCATGTGGGCCTTTCTCTTCTGTCTTTGATCACTTTGGTGTACAGGTTTAGCAGTGGTATTTTTTAGTCAATAAGTTTACAATTTTATAACTTTGAGAACATAGTTTCATGTTGCTTTCCAATTGACTATACCAATTCAGAGATCCATCAACCATCCATTAATTTGCATTAAAAAGCATGTTGGTAGATGTTTAATAACTGTCTCTTGGGTGAGGGGGGGGAATACACATGATACCTTCCTTCCTTACGTGTCCTAAAGTCAATCCCTTTTAATCCACATTATGGTTAAATTTTACTAGTATATAATTAATATTGATGTGTCACAGAATTGTTCTTAGGATTAATTAATTTACAATAGTGTTTGCTTTGTTTTAATCTGGATGCACTTTTGTTCTATTATCACTTAGAGAACTGGATCCTTTTCAGGAAAAGAGAAGAAGAGGTTATGTCTGTAGACTGATATTTACAAAACATATTTTGGAATAATATGACATTTTTGTCACCATTCATCATGGGAATCTATTTTTCCTTTTTTTCTAATATGTGATATAATTGACATGATAGCATAAATTATGTCACTTGTCATCATAATTAGACAAAAATGGCACAAGTTATTGCTGGAGTTGTGTTCTGGGGGAAAAACAATTTAGATGGAAAAGGAAGGATCTATGTTCCAACTGTACAGAAAGATAGAAAACAGAGTTCAGGTACCATTGTCAAAGGAAATGTTTGAGATGATTGCCTGACATAGGACTGACAGACGACTAAAATTGGAAATGGTAACGTTGCTTCAAATTATACAACGATCTTTAAAAATTTTAGAGAGAAGCACAATACAAAGTTTTTTTTTCACCGTCGTCAGAAATTCCCATTTTTCTCAATCTCTATACTCATCAGTTTCTTCCAACATTTCCTGAAGTTCATTTAATTGCCTCCTAATTGTTTAGCAGCCTTTAAATATTTTTACATATAATGTTTCTATATGCCAACGTCAATACCATCAAACAACTTGAAAGCTTTCAAAATGTTATTGCTTTTTGTCATCCATTTCACTCATTTTTCCATTCTTCATAGTGAACCTTGGGAAGTAATAATGTCAAATCCTTGTGAATTTCTGCTACATTATTTTTGGTGCAACCCCAAAAAGGAGACATTGAACTCTTTCTAACTTTCTCATCTTTCCTTTCAAGTTTTCCAAAATGTCGAATAATCAAAGACTCTTTCACTGTCGAGTTTTGGATCCTCAGCTAATTCAGGTTTTTCCTTGAGTTTTCTTCACTTAACAGATGGAGGAGTCCACACATGCTTTCTCTGAGGCTGCGGAGAAGCTAACTGACATACAGCCCTTCTGCTGTTGCTTAGCAACAACTCCTAGTCCAAATGACTCTTCACTTGCACACATGCGCAGTTGCCCCCTCAAGGTCTGAGGCAAAGATAAGTGCCTAGGCTGACTTAAGGGAAGTGGCATTGGACTTTCCTTGGTTCTGGCAGGACCAGTCCCCCATACATCCTCCTAAAAGATACACAAGGAGGTAGAGGAGATAGTGCATTGCTTCTGGAGAAGCCGAGCAGCTTTTATGCTCCCCCCAGTACGGTCCTCCATTGTTAAGAGAGAGAGAGAGAGCAGCCTGGGAAGGAAAGGACCATGCCAATATCAAAATAAAGAAAGTTTAGAAAAGGCCTCTTTAGTCCAAAGGAGTAGTTAACCCTCAGAACTTGAGTCATTTCACAACCTTGTTTGAGTAGTTGGGAGGAAAAAATAATTGGGGGCAAAAAGGGAGCTATGATGCTTGTTCTGCATTGTTTTGGACATAAAGTGTTAGTCACCCCAGCCGCTTCTGTTAAGTACCCACTACTTAAAGGGTTATTTATTTTATTGGGGGGGAGGGGAAAGGCAGGGCAATTGGGATTAAGTGACTTGCCCAAGGTCACATAGCTAGTAAGTGTTAAGTGTCTGAGGCCTAATTTGAACTCAGGTCCTCCAGACTCCAGGGCCGGTCCTCTATTCTCTGTGCCACTTAGCCACCCCAGCCCCCACATTGGGCTTCTTAAACTCTTATGAAGTCCTGAAGGGGTAGTAAGTGGAAAAAGTAAGTGCTAAATTCCTCCTTCCTGTCATTGAATATTTCTTAAAGGCACTGTCTTTAAAACATTTTTTTTTCCTAGCACCTAGTACAGTGTCTTACATGTATTAGGTGCTTAATAAATATAAGCTAAAGTTGAAACAGGTGCTTTTCCCCCCCAAAAAGTTACATGCTCTTTCGATGCATTTCTTTTTTCTCTTTGTAGCTTGAATCTTCATCTGGGCTAATCTATCTAGTTTGGTGTATTTCATTTTCATCTGCTCAATTAGATCATTAAAGCTGAAAAACAGGTACACGTTGGCTAGTGCTAGTGATTTATTTTTGCTTAATCCTCATATCAGCACCAGTAGTAGAGATGGGCAAGTATATCCAGTTGTTTATTCAAGAGCCAACATAATTTGTGAAAGTCAAAACTTGGCACTGACTTCTCTGATTTTATGTTAGTTAAGCCCAAGTAAATTTGAGCATTCTGGATGTGCAAATTCAAATTTATTACTCTTCTGAGAAATATTTATTTAAGTCTGGAATCCTTGTCTACTAAATTAAGTGAGCTCTTCCTGATTCTTACCAGCACTTCTACAAATCTCACTGAGCTGTGGAATGGAGGCACAGAAGCAGCAACAGAGGCCAGACCACTCCTCCCCGTACATGTTACTCTGTAAACCTCAGGGTAACTTAGAGGAAACACTGAGAGTCCTGGCCTTGGCCTCAGTCTAAACACCCGGAGGGGACAGTACACAAAGTCAACAACCAGACCCTTAACTTCCAGCCTAAGAAGTCTGGGTCAGAGCCCTCTGCACCCCAGAAGCAGAAATCCATTATAAAAGTCAGGAAAGAGGAATCACAATGCACAAGAAGGAAGCTGAGAATGGCCCAATCCTATAATAACGAGCAAGAACAACCAAACTCAGAAAACAGCATGGACTCTATACTCACACCTGAGGCCACAAAATGAAATATGATCAGGTCTCAAGCCTAAAAAGCATTCTTATAGGAGATCAAGAAAGATTATAAAAGCCAAATTAGATAGATGGAAGGTAAATTGACCAAATCAAAAAAAAATTTACCAAAGAAAACAAACTTTAAAAAGTAAAATTTGTGAACTGTGATGGTATGTTCAAAATCTAACTGGAGAAAATACCTCCTTAAAAAAGGAGCTTCAAAAACTACCTGAGGCAAATAATTCACTAAAAATTATTATTCAGTCAAATTGAAGCTAATGACTCTATGACACATCAAGAATCAGTCACAGAAGATACAAAGACTGAAAAATTAGAAGAACGTGTAAAATATCTCGGTGGAAAAACAGCTGACCTAGAGAACAGATCCAGGAGAGAAACCCTAAGAATTATTGGTCTCCCAGAAAGCCGTGATAAAGAAAAACTGCCTGGATGAGATCTTCCAAGAGACTGTCAAAGAAAACTGTTCTGAGGTCCTAGTATCAGAGGGTTATTGAAAGAATTCACCAGACTCCTGCTGAAAGAAATTCCAAGAAATCTAGTAGCCAAATTCCAGAATTATAGGGTGAAGGAGAAAATACTGCAAGCAGCCAGAAAGAAACAATTCAAATATCGTGGAACTACAGTCAGGATTACACAGGACCTAGAAGCTTCTACATTAAAAGATCTGAGGGATTAGAATTAGATATTTTGTAAGGGAAAAGATATAGGACTACAACCAAGGATCACCTACCCGGTAAAACTGAGCATAATCTTACAGGCAAGAAGATGATCATTCAATGAAATAAGGGACTTTCAGACTTTCCTAATGAAAATGCCAGAGCTCAATGGAAAAGTTGGTCTCCAAATACAAGACTCAAGAGAGACATAAAAATGTAGAGAAGGACCTCCCCCCCCTACACACACACACACTTGCAAGGAACTTGTGATTTGATAAAAGCAAATTGTTTACATCCCTGTATGGGAAGCTGATACCTGTCAATCTTGAGATTTATATAATTATCATCACCTTTAAAATATATATATATATATATGTATATATATATATATACATAGATAATGAATGTGGGTATAAATGAACTAATCTGATGATCAAAAACCTTATTAAGGGGTACAAAGGGACTATAATGGGAGAAAAGGAAAGTATGAGGCAGAAAAGGGTAAATTATGCTACACAAAGAAGCATAAAAACAAACTATAGTAGGGGGAAAGAAGAGAGGGAGATGAACATCATATAATCTTTATTCTCATTGGTTCTGGTTCAAGGAGGGATCAACATAATCGGTTAAGTTTTGGACTCTAACATAAAGACACAAAAACTCATTATAATAGAGGGAAAGGAGGGAGAGAAACACTGTATGAAATTTACTCTCATCGATTTGAGTTCAAGGAGGAAATAACATAGTCCATTAAGTATAAAAATCTATTGTGCCCTACAGGAAGTAAGACGGGTAAGGGGAAAAGGGAGAGGTTAGAAGGCTGGGGAATCATAGTAAAGGAAAAGAGTAGGTAAAGAGAGGGGGATGCATAGGGAGGGAATACTGAAGGAGGTGGTGGTCAAAAGGAAAACGCTCAAGGAGGGGAAGGGGAGTAAAAAGTAAACAGTAAGAAGTAAAGAAGTAAAAAGAAACAGGGGAGGGAATAGGATGGAAGGAAAGACACAGATAGTAATCATAACTGTGAATGTGAGTGGGATGAACTCTCCCATAAGACAGAAGCAGATAGCAGAATGGATTAAAAACCATAATCCTACAATATGCTGTCTACAAGAAACACATTTGAAAGGAGGGCATATGCACAGGGTAAAGGTAAAAGGCTGGAACAGAAAATAATATGCTTCAGGTAAAGTGAAAAAAGCAGGGGTAGTAGTCTTTATCACAGATAAAGCAAAAGCAAAAATAGATCTAATTAAAAGAGATAAGGAAGGAAACTATATCCTGCTAAAAGGTACCATACAGAATAAAGCAATATCATTACTTAACATCTATATACCAAGCAGTAGAGCATCCAAATTCCTAGAGGAGAATTTAAGGGAATTAGAGGAAGAAATAGAGAGCAAAACCATACTGGTAGGGTACCTCAGTCTCCCCGTCTTTGAACTTGATAAATCTAACCTGAAAATATACAAGAAAGAAATTAAGGAGGTGAATAGAATTTTAGAGAGGCTAGATAGATAGACCTCTGCAGAAAATTGAATGGGGATAAAAAGGAATATACCTTCTTCTCAGTGGTACATGGCACATAAGCAAAAATTAACCACTTACTAGGGCATAAAAACCTAACAATTCAGTGCAGAAAGACAGAAATATTAAATGCACCATTCTCAGATCATGATGCAATAAAATCAGATGCAATAAAAGGCCATAGAAAAATAGACAAAAACCTAATTTGAAACTAAATAATTTAATCCTAAAGAATGAGTGGGTCAAACAAGAAATTATAGAAACAATCAATAACTTCACTCAAGAGAATGACAATAATGAGATATTATACCAAAACTTGTGGGATTTAGTAAAAGCAGTTCTTAGGGGAAGTTTTATATCCCTGGATGCATACATGAATAAAATAGGGAAAAAGAAAGGTCAATAAAATGGGCATGCAACTGAAAAAGCTGGAAGAACAAATTTAAAATCCCAAATTAAATACTAAATGAGAAAAGCTGAAAACCAAAGGAGATATTAATAAAATTGAAATTAAGGAAACTACTGAGTTCATAAATAAAATTAAGAGCTAGTTTTATGAAAAAACAATGAAATTGGTAGACCTTTAGTCTGTATGATAATCAAAACAAAGAAAGCCAAATTACATGTACCAAAAATGAAATGGTTGAATCTACCTCCAATGAAGAGGAAATTAAAACAGTAATTATTTTGTCCAGTTGAATGCACATAAATTTGACCAGCTTAATGAAATGGATGAATAGTAACAGAAATATAAACTGCCCAGATTAACTGAAAGGGAAGTAAATTACTTAAATAACCACATCTCAGAAAAAGAAATAGAAGAAGCCATCAATGTATTCCCTAGGAAAAAAAATACCTTTATGACACACATATGGTACTGATACCTAAATTGGAAAGAGAGAAAATGGAGAAAGAAAATTATAGACCAATTTCCCTCATGAATACAGATGCAAAAGTTTTAAATAAAATATTAGCAAAAATTGTACAGCAATTTATCACAAAAATAATAAATACAATTTGCCCAGGAATGCAAGGATGGTACTGTGTGGGACCAAGAAAGGTAAACTGGCTATAACATTCCACTTGAATTTAGACCTGAGTCTGTGAAGATTCAGAAGTGATGAGACCCCTGAGCTACACACAGCAGTACCCAACAAACTCTTGGGAGAATTATAAACCACCATACTAGGCCTTGTCCAAAGCAGAGCACCCAGATGAGCACTCAACCGTCTAAAAGGTGTGACAACGTGGGAAAATATAAAGATCATGTTACACAATCCTTTTATATAGATACCATGAAAATCTATTTAGCTTATGAGCTCAACAATCTAGATGTCCAATTCCTTCCACGGAGATAGTTCACAGTCCTATCTGGTGTGACACCCATGGTACATGTCTTCCTACAAGGTTAGCACGGGGTGTTCAGGGAGCCCATCCAACATGCTGGGGGCCATCCTTGCTTTCTCTTAACCACATAAGGATATTGAACAATCAGCATATGTTATTTCCAGATAATAAACACAAATAATAATTAAGACTTTCATTCTCTACAAGTCATGGGTTAAATCCAGTAGTGAAGAGGTAAGGATGGCATCATTAAGGAAGTTTTATGTTCCAAAAGGTACAGAACATCTTTGACCCTGGATATCTCTCTTCTCAACTGCAATTCAATCAATAGTTTAGGGATGGGGAGCCTGTGGCCTTAAGGCCACTTCCAACCTTCTAGGTCATTAAGTGTGGCCTTATGACTGAATTAACAACCCCACCCCTGCACTAGGTTTTCTTCACAAGCTTTCTGAGTTTCCCCAAAGAACCCCAAACAGAGCAGTACCCCTCTTCCTTCCAGGTTTCCAACCTGATTCCTGTCTTCAGTCCAATTGACCAAGTATCCTTTTGTCATTACATAATGCCTATAGTGGGCAACTTTTCTCTCAAAGTTGAATAGAAGTCTGGGCTGAGAAATAAACAAGTGAGTCAAGTTAGCCTAAAGGTCATGGAGTGACTGACCAATGAAGGACCAGTCCTTAGAACATATATAGTGTACTTTGACTAGTGCTAAGTCACACGCAGTCCTGTTGAGCCTGCTTTCAGAAAGACCTAACTGTGAATTAGGCAGCTAGTTTTCAGAACTTTATTCCTATTCTAGTTTCCCCTCCCACCCCCACCTCCTTCTTCCTCCTCCTTCTTTCCATTTAAGAATATGTCTATTGGAACTATGGCCAAAAGTCTATAAAAAGTGCATACACTTTGACCCAGCAATGCCACTTTTAGATCTTCATCCCAAAGAGATTATAGAAGTGGGAAGAGGCCCCTTATGTACAAAAATATTTATAGCAGCTCTTTTCGTGGTGGCAAAGAATTGGAAATGAAGGAAAAGAGGATCAGCATGGAAGTAAGGAATAATGCATACTTATTGAGAAGAGTTATGAACAGCAAGCACTTATAACAACATTGATATACCTCAGACTTGCTATTAATTAGTGTTTTGCAAATAAAACTATGTGGGTAGGAATAAGAGTTCATTGTAGTTCTGTAGCATCATGTTTGGAGCGCTCTGAAGATGAGATCATCTTTTTGTCTCTGCTTTTTCCTGTGTACCTGGTCAATAATATTCTGGGAAAGGTGTACAAGAGTGTGTGTGTGTGTGTGTGTGTGTGTGTGCAGATGCACCTACTAATAGCTATAACAATTGACCTATTGTGCTCTAAGATTCATGAAACACTTTACATTTGCTGTCTAGTTTTATCCTCACAACAACACTGGTGAATAGTTCAAATGTTACTCCCGTTTTACAGATGAGAAAATATTAATTTCTGTGCTTACCCTGTTAGGAGGTAGAGTGGGCACATAGCTAGTAAGTATTAGAGGTGGAATTCTTCTGATCTCTTCTGACTCCAAGTCCAGTGACTCCAAATACAGTTATGCACTGTAATTTGTACAGCTCTGCCTCACTTAAATCTAATCCACAGGTAAGTCTTACTAACTGGTTCATCTTTGTGTGTCTGTAGCAACTTAATGCTGTTTCAGAGTCTGGACACTAATCATATCCCTTGATCAATCTGCATAATGATGGTCTATGTTGTAGATTCAGCCCAGTGCTGCATGTACTACAGTGTGAACTGAGCTCAGTCCCCAACTCTTGTGAGGGATTCCTATATCATGTAGGGAGGTGAAAGACTTTAGTGCCTTATGAAGCTACAGGTCATTGCCCACTTTTTAGGCTACATATCAGGGTCATGATTAATGTGCTTAGCTCTTCAAGGCCCCAAAACTTCCAAATTAAAACTTCCACAGTGTTGCTTTTCTCCTGACTCCAAGAATGGACCTTGAACAGATTGTAGCCTACTTTATACCCGGCTAAAACTATCACTGGCTCTCTCACCTTGCTATTAGGAGAAAAGTTTGGACTTCTTGAGTTCCTTCTGTGTCCTTTGTTCTGTATCTCTATGAAGGGGCAAGGAATCCCTCTGTAAGGAATAAGATTATAGAAACCAAGGCCCAACTCAATAGGACCTTTCTATTACCCTGAGTTGTTTTGGAACAGAAAATCCTGGGAACATGAGGGCTGCACTTCTCCTGAGACTCTGGCCAGGACCTTGAGAAGAGATATGGTTAACTGTCCAATTCCTGGAACTAGCC
>CM053601.1:62564509-62582504 GCA_028646575.1 Pseudocheirus occidentalis
GAGGACCTGTGATCTGGGTACAAATGCTGTGTCTGACTCTTATTGACTATACGACACTTTATACATCACTTATTCACTTACCTTCATTAGGCTTTAATTTACTCACATATTAAATGATGGAAATTATATATATGACATTGTAATAGTAATTAATTTAAATGTGAAGACTGCTTTTTGTTATGTCAAGTAAGCAGGTACTTAGCCTTTAGTCAAGCCTCTGTGAAAGAGACAGAGGGTGTGAACTCTCTCCTGTTACTGACATAACAGAAAGGGTTTGGATGAAACAGGAAGCCAATGGTGTATGTGTGTGTGTGTGTGTGTGTGTGTGTGTGTGTGTGTGTGTGTGTGTGTGTATGAAGAGCCCTAGAGAGGCAGAATAAGAAGAATCAGAATTTTCTCCTGGTGGGCTCCTGGTGGAGGAAAAATTGTGGAGACTGAAGCCAGATAACGGAAGGGGAAAGAGAGAGAGAGAGAGAGACAGAGACAGAGACAGAGACAGAGACAGAGAGACAGAGAGACAAAGGGACAGAGGGACAGAGAGACAGACAGAAAGAGAGACAGAGAGACAGAGAGACAGAGAGACAGAGAGAGTGTTTCGCAGCAGCAACTGGAAGCTGGGCTGCTACAGCAAACTGAGAACTGAATTGGGAGTTTTCTTGAGACCAGACTCTGGGAAAGGCTGCAGTTGCTCCCCTGAAGGCTGCCTGAACAGCTGAAGTTGCTGCTGACAGATTTCTTCTGCGTCCTAGGGCCAGCCGAACTGGAGGACTGAAAAAAATGCTAATACTTTGTTTGTAGCTTGCTTGATTCTTGAATTCCTGGGAACAGAAAAGTTGTAAAGGTTTTGAGACATACTGTACCCTGTAAACTTCAGTGCATAGCAGGAACTTCCCAGAGGACTGGACAAGGAACTGGGATCTGTTTGCCTCTGAATCCAGGTGACTGTTTGGTGGCTTCAAGTAGGGGCTGGGACCATGGAAGGGGATCCAGGGAAGATGAGAGACCCCCAGGTCAAGATAAAAAAAGGCATCTCCTTGGATACTGAATGTGTTGATGAAATTGAAGTTTACTAGAGACTGAGGGGAGGAGGGTTTGTGTGATTTTCTATTGATTGCATTTAGTGATTAATTATGCTTAGTGATTGATTGCTAGATAAGTGACTGATTTTTTTTTTGCATTTTTGGAGGGCAGTTGGGGTTAAGTGACTTGCCCAAGGTCACACGGCTACTTTTTGTGTTAAGTGTCTGAGGGCGGATTTGAACTCAGGTCCTCCTGACTCCAGGGCCTGTGCTCTATTCACTGAGCCACCCAGCCACCCCTAAGTGAATGATTAAATTAACCTATGATTGCCCCATAAGTGGAAGACTGACTATTGTATTTTAAGATGACTGAATGCCTGAATAAGGAGGCAAACCTCCTTAGGGATACCAGATAATTGTTCTTTTGTTCTTTGTTCTAAGTACTGTGACCACTTTGGTGAAAACTATATGGTCATTTTAATGTTAAGCTGTTGTGCACATTATATTGTGATGTTCTGTGACAAGATGTAATGCTGTAAATATGGTATCTTGATTTGTTGTGAATGTTTTCCTTTGATTTGTTCTTGAATAGAGTGTTCCCTATACTGTGTGATTAGAACCTTAAAACCTGTTCACAATAGCATTCTTTGGGGAAGCTGTTCTTGCATGGCATTACAGACCTTTTAGATTCCTTTCAGCTCCAGAATTACAATCCTATTATCTTCCATCTATTATGCTAGTAATAAATGTAGCCGATATTTGCCATTTCATAATTTTAAGCTCCAAAAAACAAAAATTTTGATTAAAAACTTTTTTTTGCTTTTTTTTTGGAGGGCAGTTGGGGTTAAGTGACTTGCCCAAGGTCACACGGCTAGTTTTTGTGTTAAGTGTCTGAGGCCGGATTTGAACTCAGGTCCTCCTGACTCCAGGACCGGTGCTCTATTCACTGTGACACCTACCCACCCTTGATTAAAAACTTTTAATAACAACTTCATTGTTACAACACATGTTGCTGAGTTATATCCAGTTGAATTGCCACAGGTCTTGATTCTCAAAATTTAAGTGCCAAATGAAATACCTAATTGATTTTCTTAAGTTGATATTTAAATATAGATTTTGATGGCTGCATCTCTTAAATGAAAGATAACTTAGAGCTTAGCATTAAGGCTTTGAACCATGGATATTTTCATAGCCATGAAACTGTCCCTAACAACCCATGATGAATTATTTAATTATCAGAAAAATGTAAAGAATGGTAGAGTCAAAAGATGAATTAATTGAAAAAGCAACCTATTTAGAATTTACTGCATATCAATTTCTTTGTGAAGTGCTGATACCACAGACAACAGACACAAAGGAGTGCTGGCCAGGGAGGAATTACAAGCTTTGGAAATTTAGAAGAATAGTGAATGGAATCATAGGGAAATAGATTGACCTGGTTTTTTTCTTTCTAGGAGCTGTGATGGAGTTGACTTGATTATGGTTCCAGAATTGAAAAGATGGAGGAAGAGATGGAAAGAATGGAGAGTACTCCAGTCACAGTATGGTAGCTGGTGATAAGGTCATGTGGCTTGAGCTTGGCATGGATATAGTGGCTCACTAAATGGTCAGGACTTGCATTCTGGTCAAGTCTAAAGGACCCTGAGCTGAATAATCTTTAGTCATAAGACAGTGGAAAATGAATTCCTCAGTTTTCTTATTTGTAATATGGGTGTGATGGTTGACAGTCATTTTTTGTACTACTCTGTACAAAGCTTTTTGTAAATTGTAAAGGAAAAGATTTTATTAAAAGCTATTCTTTGAAAAAAAACAAATAGTAGGCAAGAACAGCTGAGAAATGAATAGAGCAGAAATCCTCATTAAGCAATAATCATAACAAGTTTGAGGCCCTTAAATCTGGTGGTCTGTCAACATTCAGGCTCAAATGCATTTAGCTTAATTATTCAGATCTTCAGCTTCAATTCTCTTTATCTCACCACTTAAACTCAAATAAACCTGAGATTTCATTAATTTGGAATGTCCCTACAATCATGCAGATCACAATCTAAGCTTTATCTTTCCATTATCTGAGGGCTCATTATTTGACTTCTTCCACTATTTGCCACTAAAGAGTTAAGTTTGTAAAGGGGAAAAAGAGTATATGACACAATTTGAATTATATTACCCATTAGCAATCCTGGGAAAAACTGTGGTATGTTTAAAAATGAAAGACTATTTAAAACAAATAGGCAAAAGGGCAGTTTATGTGTGGGTTTAGGTATTTGTATGTTTATCTGTGATATTCCTGAGTTTTATTGATGAAAGCAATCTTTGCCCCATGATGCATAAACAACAAGAAGTAGCAATTTTACATTTGTATACTACATCAATATTACTCCTAATAATTACCTTGAATTTACAATGCACTTTATAATTTTCATTGAGAGCCACTGCAGGAAATTGGGTGCTATTTAGAAAGGCCCATTTTTTTCTTCTGATTTAGCTTCACAACTTTAGTTGGTTTTGTTAGTCTTCATATTTGTCTCTGTCATAGACAAGCTTTAACAACTTGTTTGTTTAAGGAGAACATACCTTTTGGAAAACGAGTTTGCCAGTGGTTAGTGACTCTGTCAGGCCTAATTGACATTAGATGAGAAGTGGTGTATTAATGGTTGGATATGAGGATTTGTAGCATTCTGTAATGAGAGGATTACAAGAGATATGCTCTCTATTCAGTGCATGGTAGACCAACAATAATGAATGATGTGGATACATGCTGTCAAGAGGGGTGCAGATAGACAAGGTCCTCATTAAACAAAGTAATGGTTATACTGATCACTCCCTGCTGTGACTCATAAAGATGAATGACTAGACATGGAAGCTGACAGATGGTGAACGACAATTTTATAATTGGATTGTAAGTTTGAAGCTCACTGTGAATGTTCATCCAATGGTTTGGGTTTTACCTGGGTTATAGGTCTTTTGGAAATATTTCTATAAGCTATTTTTCTACTTTTCTTCTCCCCTACCTATATCTTCATTACATTTTCTACATTTTTAAATAAGAAAAAATTTTTTCCCTGAAAATTCTATCATGACCTTTAAAACACAGAATTTCTAAACCAATTTGTATATTTAACATTTAACAAATGATAATGAACTGAAAATAACTCCCAAATTCCTAAAAGAGCCTTAATTGTCTCTCTTCATAAACAGTTTGAAATGCTTTTAGAAAATAAAACCCAGGGCTCTGGAACAGTTACTAATCAGTGGCACAATCATAATTAATTGTCCATTTATTTATTTTTGAGTCTTTGAATAAATCAGAATCATAGTGACTGCTAGTAATCTTCATTGCTTCTAATCTCAATTATCATTAGAAAACTTATTTTATAATACTTCTAAATGATAACACATTTCTTTCTTGAATTTATAACACATAAAAAGTTAGGCACAGAATGAAAAATGTTGTCATTGGTCTCTAAATTTCAACTATTTATAGAACGATGACTTACAAGAAGACTATTCTTTTGCTTACTGGAGAAGATTTCTGAAAAAATTATGTGCAAAATCCCATCTTAATGAATGGGCAAGACAATTGCTTGCTTTGAATGGGAAATTCTTTATTTATGATGTAATAATAATTACTTGCTGTTCTTTAGAACTTTAAGGCTTATACAATGCATTCATTACAAATTATTCTTAAGGACCTGTATGTCCATTAGAAATCACATTTTCTCAACCTCATTCCTTTTGAATGTCAATAAATTAGGAAGGAAAAATAAACCCTGAGTGAGCCCTCACTTTCCAACTTGAGGAATAAACAATTTCGTTGTTGTCACTGGGGAAACCTTTAGTTTGAAAAAAAGAAAAAAAAGTATTTCGGAGGAACATATGAGAAAAAGAGATAATATAAATGGAATAGGAATGAGGAATATAAGCTCAAACCAATCGAATTCTCCTACTTGCAACAATCTCAGAGATTCCTTAACTTTATATTAGTATAACAAGGGAGACATCATATCTTCACCAATATCCTCTTCAATAACACTAGATCTGTGTATGGTTTTGCTAAAAATTTGAAATGTACAAAGTATGAAGATATTTCACAGTAATTTTAAACAAAACCTCCATTAATAGTTTGTACTCTTTTCTTAATGTTTCATAGAACCAAGAATCTCTAGCTTTCCAGCAGTGAGGAATTGAAAGCAGTTTATAATTGTGAGTCATTGTTTTCACCTCTCCCTCTCTCTTTCTCTCTCTCTCTCCCTTCTGCCTTTACAGTAAATCAACAAAGGGAAATCATCCTACAAAAATACATTGTTGATACAATATATTTGGGAAATCTCAGACACCCTGCCACACTTCCATGTGTCACAGGCCCTGTTCCCTTTAGTATGCTTATGAAAATCAGTACTAATCTCTGGCCTCCTTATACTTATACTTTTTTTCCCAAACACAATGAGAGAAATTGATATAGACCAGTACCTTTAAGTGGTCCATATTTTCCATTATATTCTCCACAAGCCTATGAAGTGACTGATGCCCCAGACATTCCTTATGGCCTGCACTGAATTTTTTATAAATACTCTGAGCAAATGAAAGCAGTTTTCTCTTAATCTTCTGCTGTGAGGATTTGATAGTAGCCTATGACAAAGTGTTAAAATAAAGAAAAATAGTTCCTGCAGAGTTACAAAAGCTATGGAGAGAAAAAGGGATTATCTCAAAGAAAATGGAAGTCAAATTTGTCAAAAGCTACATATAAATTAAGGAGGATATGGACTGACAAAAAGGAATGAGATTTAACCTCTAAGAGATTGTTGATGGAGTAAATTTTCTTTAGTGGTGAGTTTGGAAGCCAAGTTTCCAGGGTAAAAGAAGTAACTAAAGAGAAAGTAGTAACGAATGACTTTTCTAGAAGTTTGGCAGTGGAAAGGAAGTTTACAATCTTAAGGACACTGGAATGTCAAGTGAAGAAGAGTTTAAGGATGGGGGCATATGGGTGTGTGGGACAGAATGTGGTTTCTTAAATAGATTACCTGCTGTGGTGACTATGCTGTCACCACACACACACACAGACACACACACAGACACACACACACAGACACACACACACACATTATCAGGGAATTAGATACAGACTGAGAGGAACAAATTAAAATATTCCCATAAAGTAAAGGAGACAGTCACCAAACTTGAGCTGGGCTTTAGTCTTGATAGACCCAAATTTCGTTTTTCTATAATGTGTCTGCCAGCTACCTGTCTTTGAAAAGCAACAAGTGATCTGTATATTGTCTACTTTTTGCAACAAGTAATATATTTTCCAGGTGTTTTCTGTAAGTTGTCTGCTTTTTGGTAAACAAGAGAAAAATATAGAATTTGTGATAAGCTAACTTCTGATAAATAATTTTGTATTGGGTAAAAGGATTGTAAGGACGCCCCTTCCCACCAATGGGAATGAAGGTCCTGTTATTGGGGAGGGGTTTTAAGAGAGGTTTTGTGGGTTTTGGCTATTTAACCCAGCTTCTGCTTCTGTATGGTGGCCTGCTCGCTCTGGTGTTCCAGTGGTGTGGACCGCCCGCTTCTCACGAGATTCTAATAAAGAAACCTTTCTGCTTTCACTTGTAGAAATCTCTTAGTAGGCAATTTGGGTTAGGGTCTTTGCACCCCACACACTGGGCAAATTTAAACAGATTGTTATTAGCCAGCACGTAGGGAGATTTTGAAGATGCAAAAAGAGGGGAAAAAATAGGACATGATGAGATCAAGGACACAAGTGGTAGTGGTAGGGTGGCCTTGGATAGGAAAAGGGCCACACTTTCTTAGAATCTGAAGCTAAAGCAGATGAAGCAGAGAAAATGCAGTGTTTCAGAATGTACAAAAGCTATTTAAAGGATTGGAGAATCTCCTTAAACATTACCTTGGGATGATGAGGGTCAGTTGGGATTTCTTGGATTAACCTAAAAATGATGACAGAGTTTTGTGGCAATGACTCAGAAAACCTTTGCCCCAGTCGCATCTGTGGTTTGCTCTCATAGACATTCTCTCATGGAAAGCATTTTGTCACCTCTTTATAAGTAGCAGATATTTGCTAGATACCCCTAGGGCTACTTCCATTAATAGCTTCCCCTAAGTCCAGGACCTGTTTCTCCACAACCAAGGAAGTTTAATCTTTGGTTTAATGCTAGCTTCCAAAGCTCTTAAGATGCAACTACAACATTTTGTTTGTGGAATAGAATTTCTCACTTTACATAGTTTCCTCTCTCTTGTCCCAGTCTACTACTCAGGAGCAATTTGCTTCAACCAAGGTAACCATAAAGGTTTCAACTAGTGAGAAAATATGGACCTTCATCCACCTGCATACATTCCACAGTGTGACCCACGCTTTCTCATTTCAGCTCCACAAGCTAATACCATTAATCTTGTATACAATATTCCTCTGTGTTAAATAATAACTCACAATCTCTATTTATTTCTTCAGCTGGAATAGCAGAAAGGCTCTTTATTGATCACAAAGGGCCGGGGACTGATGCTCAAATATTCTATTACCATTTAGGACTATGGCAGAAAACCCTAAGTGAGGTTTCCAGTCCCTACTTATGTTTGGGATAATTTCCCACCATACATTCTTGACACAAAGGCAAGTGTAGGACAGTATGTTGTACTACAAATAGCTCCTGTTGATTACTTGTGGAGAGCAGAAGTTATTTAAACATAAACAGAGTTATTTCAGATTAAACATATGCAAGTGATGAAAAACGGGAAGTTTATAGTGTAACAAGGTGGGAGGTGAAGAGAGATTTGGTCTGGACCAAGTACTTTGGGGCAGTCAGTAGCATTGTATAATTAATATATAGTAGGGCTACATGGGGACACTTTTCCCTCTTTTATAAATAGTTTATGGAATAAAGCAAACATTTCCAAAACATAATACAATAAAATGATTATATGTGGAACTGCAAATCTACTATGTGCTACTTTTATTCCTTTCAAATATACAACAAAATTATCATGTAAATTTTTTTCTTTTTTCTTCCCTTCTGCTCCTTGCCCCAAAGTAAGAGAAGAGGCTAATGTTTTCTCACTGCTCACTTCCATTCACTCCTCCTACTCCTGCAGCTGCATATCACCAATGTGATACCCATAGCAGCTGCTATGGATATGCAGACATATTTCCAGGGTTGAATCACAAAATATGATATACTTTCTCTTCATCAAAGATGAAACCAAAATATTTATTCAGATACTAGAAAGCCAGTGGAATTGGTGGAACCATGGTAACAAAGAAGTTTATATGCATCACAAATCCAGGAAGTGCCAACATCCCTAAGCCTTCCCTCCATTAGGCCTCCCCACAAACAAACTCCCCTAGGCAAAATCCCTCCCTTTCTCATTCATGCCAGCTGCTCTGCCTCAACTCTCTCTCAGCTCTGCCTTGCTCTCTCTTCCTGCTCCTCCTACCATGGGCTCCATGTCACTCAAGCCACCTCAGAGTTGGAAATGACCTTTTTGATTAACTAGTCCAAAGTAGAACTTAATAAATAGGAATGCTGTTCCAAATCATATCAAGCAAGTGCCATGCACCATTAAAAGTGATGGGGGAACCTAGTATCCATTCCAACTTTGGATAACTTTAATTGTTAGGAACTTTTCTCTTACATCAAGCCTAAACTGGCCTACCTGTAGCATGTTTCATTACTTCCAGGTAGCCTTTTAGACTTTTCTACAGTTCTAATTCTTAGGAATCTTTTCCCTCATATCCAGCCTCTGTTGCTCTCTTTGCAGGTTCTATCCATTCATCCTGGTTTTGCCCATTGAAGACAGGCAGAGTAGGCCTGATTCCTCTTTCACATGACAGCTCTTTAGATACTTGAAGGCAGGCACATTTAATCTTCCTCTTTTACAATATGTCCAATTTTTTGATTAATTTCATGATCCATAATCTTTTATTTGAAGCTACTCAAGAATTTGGATTTCTGGTGTTGTCTGGAAAAAATTGATCTGAATGGTGTTTATGCCTTCATTTCTGGGAATGGGGGACTCAGAAATCAGGATTTTTTGATCCAATGCCAAAGATGTTGTAGGCTTTGGTTGGCTACCGATTTAACTTTGGTGATGTTACTATTGAGCGAGGAAAGGAATTATTTCCTCATGCATATATGAGATGAACTTGATTATTCCCTTTGTTTCTGCTTTCAGTTTTTGTCTCTCTACTCTTCCATAACTCATGCTTTCATAGTCCCTGACTCCTACTCCACACAGAGTCTACTTAGTAATTATTTTCTGTTTCAGGAATGTCCTTCAACATAATAAATCCACTATAGAAGAATGGAGAGATATTTTACTGCTACCTTGACTAGGATGTCTATAGTTAAGTCCCACATTATCAAATTATTTTTATCCATTTTGGGAGTATTCAGAAAACTGATTATCCACTCCACCTACCCATCCTATGCTTGATTGTACCTTTGGAGGATCCAGTGATTTAAGTATTTATCTGTCTTTTACCAGTATTATTGAGTTGTATGTTACAGATAAGTATGTAAGATTTGCATTTCTGCTATTTGTGGATTGTATTACTCCCTGGTAACTGAGAGACTTTCTCATATATCAGTGACACATTTGAACCACTATTCTAGGGGATCATCATTTTCCCTGAGCAAAAAATCAGGGGAAATATCATATAAAATATTCTTTTTTTCTGTCTTAGTATACAGAAATTCCCAACAAGGGATCTTGACAAATCAATGTTCTGATCTGCATTCTTATAATTTTAGGGCAAGAAGTTTAAAAGTCAGAGCATATACCTTTATTTTAGAATTCTTATTTTAAGAGTAAATTACAGGGGTTGAGAAAAGCTGGCAGAGTTAATGCAGCAATTTGCCTGAGATAAACCCCAAACCCAGACAAATACATTTAAATAATGATTCTCAACAAATTCTAGAATGGTGGAATGTTCATAGAGTGAAGCAATTTTCTATCAACTTAGAAGGTCAGCAGGAAAGGTTTGCTGCATCAGGGTGATGGTGGAATGCAGGCCACACCAGTTGTAGACCAGGGCCAAGAAAACTGGGAGTCCAGGCCTCTGGGGCTACTGAATCACAGGTGGAAGTGGTGGTTTCCAGTTTCTAAGCCCACAGATGGTAAGGGGGTTAGAGAACTGATCATAAAGAGATTTATAGGAGTTCCTTTGTTGGCATCAGAGGCAGGACTCTGTTACATTGCTTGTCCTTGGATCTGGGTCCCAGTCATGGGTCTTAGTCCCAGGATAAGGAGGAGCATTTTCACACCAAAGCCTGCAGCAACAGGGAAGTAGAGACCCTGGTCACAGTTCCAGGGCAGAAAAGAGTGCATCTGGTTGCTCACAAACAATTCACTGTACTGGAGGATAATAAACACACCTCTCCTTAGATCATTCCACCTTGGCAGAGCCAAAAACTTATAAGTCCCAAGAATTACATCTGAAAACAGCTTCAGAGAAAACCCTTAAGCTTGAGACAGTACTCCCTTGACTCCAGAAGCAGACCTTCAGTTTAGCATATAGCCTGGAGAATGAGCAAACAGCAGAAAGAGATCCTAATAAAACAAAGGCACTATGGTGACAAAGAAGATCAAACTCAGAAGAAGACAACAAAGTCACAATTCCTGCATACAAAGTTTCAGTGAAAAATGTGAATTTACTCAAAGCCATGTAAATACTCAAAAGGGACTTTTAAAAATCAAATAAAAGAGGTAGAGGAAAAAGTTAGAGCAGAAATGACAGTGATGAAAGAAAGTTATGAAAAACATCTTAATAAAGGAGGCACAAAAAATAATGAAGAAAATAACACATTGGAAAAAAACAGGCCAAATTGTAAAAGAGGTACAATAATTCACCAAAGGAAAAAAACACATTAAAAATAGAATTGACCAAATGGAAAAGGAAGTACTAAATCTCAAAGAAGAAAATAATTTCTTAAAAATTAGAATTGGGTAAGTGGAAGACAACAATTTTATGAGCTGTCAAGACACAATCAAATGAAATCAAAAGAATGAAAAAAATAGAAAATTTGAAATTTCTCACTGGAAAAACAGTTGACCTAGAAAATAGATCTAGGAGAAATAAATTTAAGAATTACTGGGTTACCTGAAAGCTATAATCACAAAAAGACCCTACATGTCATCTTTCATGAAATTATGAAGGAAAATTTTCTTGGTATTTTAGAACCAGAGAGTAAAACAGAAATTGAAAGAATCTACCAATCACCTCCTGAGATAACAAAATAAAAACTTTCAGAAATATTGTAGTTAAATTCCAGAGCTCCCAGGTTAAGGAGAAATTAGTGCAAGCAGCCAGAAAGAAACGATTCAGATATCATGGAGCCATAGTAAGGATAACACAACATTTTGCAGTTTCTACATTAGAAGTTCAGAGGGCTTGGAATATGATAGTCTGGGAAGGCAATAAAGCTAGGATTACAGCAAAGAATCACCTACCCAGTAAAACTAAGGATAATCATTCAGGAGGAAGAAAAAAATAGATATTCAATGAAATAGAGGACTTTCAAGGAGTCTTGATTAAAAGACCAGAACTGAATGGAAAATTCACCTTTAGAAAACAAGACTCAAAAGGAGCATACAAAGGTAAAACAAGAAGAGAAATTTGTAATCATAATGTAATTTGAAGTTCCTTTTGTATTGCTAAGCTGAGAGGTACTTAGCACCTAGTTTCAAATTTAGTCTCTTTCAAAGAAACAGAAGGTATGAACCCCTGTTGCTGGCATACAGGAAGGGGCTGAATAGGAAGGAGCAATTTTGTACATAAGAAAAAACAGTACCTGGGAGAGTCAGAATTTCTTGGAGCAAGCCATGCGGAGGCTGGAGCTTCTGCTAAGACTTTTTTTTTCTGGTGACACATTTCCTCTGGGAATTTCCACTGAGAACTTCTAAGAACCAGGCTGAGGAGTTGCCAAGTGTGAGGGCCAGCCAGAGCTACAGAAGACAGAAGAAGAACTGTGGTGTCAGCACTTTGTCTGTTTGTGGCTTTGTTAAGCCTTGACTTCCCAGGAACAGGGAATGTGACAGATTTAAGGTGGACTGGATACTGTGAGCTTCAGCATGGAACAGGAACTGCATGGAGGGCTGGACAAGAAGCTGGGAGCTGTCTGACTTTGAATCCAGGAGACAGCTTGGTGAATCCAGGTAGGATCTGGAACCGTGGATGGGGATCCAGGGAATCTGAGATCCTACCCCAAGTCAAGATGAAGTAAGTATCTCTCAGTACGTAAGTACCTCTCACCTTAGCAATACAAAAGGAACTTCAAAAGGAACTTCTCTGTGAGTACTGAGTAGTGACTGACCCTGATGTGAGGTGTTGCTTTGGGACTCACTTTGGGAAGAGTTGTGTGATTTGTCCAGATGAAACTCTGGGCAACCATTGAGCACACACTCCCTGCCCCCAACTTTGATAACCGGTATGTTGGAGCAGCTGGGCGGTGGAGTCAAGATGGTGGCATAGAAACAGGAGAACTCCATGGCTCCCACCATAACCACCTCAAATACCTATAAAATATGACGTGAAACAAATTTTAGAGCTCCAGAACTCATAAAATGACAGAGAAACAAGGCATTCACAGAAGGCAGTCCAGCAGAAGGACGGAAAGGGCTCATCACAGCATGCTGGGAACAGAGCCCAGCCCCATGCAGTTTTAGCCCCAGGCTATCCAGGACAAACCCCAGGTGGAGCTTTCAGGAGAGCAGATCACCAGGAGCTGTGGCAGTTTCCAGAATTGCCTACCCATAAGAGACAAGGACAAAGGAAAAGATCAATGGAACTTATCTAAATTTTGGGGCGAGGGTCTGGCCGACTGCTAGAAGCTAGAAGATCCAGAGCTAGAAGCAGTCTGAAGCAACGGCCCTCCAGCTACCTCGACATGGCTGCTTCAGAAGCTGCTGGCCTGCAGATTGCAGGAGAGCCAAGTTATCATTCAGAGGCTAAGTGATCTTCCCTTGAACTGCTTGGATAGGCATCCTGGTTTTGGGTGGTGGTTCTGAGGTGCGTTTTCAGTGAGCCAAAGCTGGAGGGGGCTGCAGAGATGGCTGTAGCCTCCTAATAGCTCTGGCAGCTGTGAAAACACCAACGATTTGGGGCAGAGCTTTCCCCTGTGAAAGCAGAGATCTACTGAGCCCAAAAGTCAAGTAACTGACTGGCAACATGAACAGGCAAATAATCTAGAATTTAAAATTCTAAAATCATGTTAAACACACGCACATATACACACATAAAGAATTATATATTACATATATAATTATAATTTTGCATATATATATATATATACATATATAAAATTTACATGCAACTGGGAAATAAGATATACAGGCAATAGGATAGGGAGATCCATCTTGCTCCACCAGAAAGTCAGAGGCATGATGGGGGAGGATGTAGGAGAGAGCAGATTGGGGGAGGGGGTAACAGTGGGATCACTTTGGTGGGTAGGGGAAAGACAGGGAGAAAATTTGTAACTCAAAATTTTGTGGAAATCAGTGATGTAAAATAAAAATAAACAAAAGTTAATTTAAAAAATAGAAAGAAAGAAGCTAGAAAAAAAACCAGATGTTGTTATTACCTCTCTGGTAACTAACCAGGTATAGATGTAATTGTCAGACAGATGGAAGCCCTGTCTGCTGAACTGTTATGTTCTGTCAGTAGTGACTGATGGAATTGTAATTTATCTGTGATTGTACTTTGTGATTGAGTTAAGGTCTCTGTGATGACTAAATGAATATGCTACCCAGGGGTGGAGTACTTTGGCTTTTGTATTTTGCAATCTTTAAGGAGGCAAACTTCCTTAAGAATGATTGAATGATTGAGTTACTAAGTGATTGACTAAGTGACTGTATTTTGTTCAAAACTATGTGACCACTGTGTTGAAAACTATGTGGCCATTTTAGTGATAAGTCGTTGTGAATGCTGCATTTTAATTTTCTGTGATAAGTTATAACATTGTGAATTCTGTAACTTGATTTTCTGAGAATGTTTTTCTCTGATTTGTTGTCGAATATGTGGAGTGTTCCCTATACTTTGTAATCACACAGTTATATAATAGAAATAGAAAGAATAGAATAGAAATAGAATAGAACAGAAAGTTATTCACACCATCCGTCCTCTGGAAAGCTACTCATGCTTGGCTTTACAAAATCATAAGGGCTTACATTCCTTTATAAGGGCTTCTATTCCTACAAGTATAAAATTTATATTTGTAACTCATAAAAATTATTAATGCATTATTAGTGCATTTAGTCCATTATTAGTGCAGTCACTAATTATTAGTGCATTATTAGGGTATTTAGTCCATTATTAGTGCAGTCAAAATAGAATGAACATGTGTGAGTTGAATGTGATGGTATACTTACCTAAAAATATTACAAAAAATTAAGGGGTGAGAAAGAAAACTGCACTGGGAGAAGGGGAAAAGGCAAGGTAGAACAGGTAACGTATCTGACATAAAAGTGTCCTTTAAGAGATTTTACAGTGAAGAGGAAAATGGGGCAAGGAGAAGGAGAGCACATGAACTTTAGTCTGCTTGGAATTGTCTCAAAGAAGGAATATCATACATATTCAGTTGGGTTTAGAAATCTATCTTACCATATTGGAAAGCAGGAGGAGAAGGGTATAAGAGATGGGGAGTGGGGAGTTGATAGAAAGGAGGGCAGTTTAGGGTGGTTAAAAGTCAGAAGTTAAACACTTTTGAGAATGGACTGGGTAAAAGGAAAGAGAGAGTAGGGTAAATGAGGAAAATAGGATGGAAGGAAATCAACAGTTGATAATCACTACTATGAAAAAATATTATAGCACGTTTCTGTATCACAAAGGTTTCATTTCTCAAACATAGAAAACTGAGTCAAATTTATAGAAAGGAATCATTTCTTAATTGATAAATCATCAAAGAATATGAAAAGTTAGACAAAGTAATCAAAGATATTTATAGTTACATGGAAAAATGCTCTAAATCACTATTGAATAGAGAAAATGTAAATTAAAATAACTCTGAGCTACCACCACACACTTACCAGATGGGCTAATAAGACAGAAACAGAAAATGACAATGGTGTTGGGGATGTGAGAAAATTAAAACACTAATGTATAGTGTTGGCTAAGTTGTATATTGATTCAACTGTTCTATAGAGCAATATGGACCTTTGCCCAAAGTGCTATAAAACCATGCGTATTTTTTGACCAAGCAATGCCACTACTAGGTTTGTATTTCAAAGAAATAAAAACCAAAAATTTAAAGGACTTATTTGTGCACAAATATTTTATAGTAGCTTTTTATAGTAGGCAAAAAATTAGAAACTGAGGGGCAGAGCTAAGATGATGTAGATAAAACAGTTACCTGCTTGAGCTCTCCCCTAAACTCCTAAAATACATGTAAAAATAACTACATAAATTCTAGAGCAGCAGAAGTCACAAAATGATAGACTGAAACAAATTTCCAGACCAAGACAATCTGTAAGGGTGACTGGAAGGGTATATAGCACAGGGCTGGGAGTGGAGTGCAGCCCTTCATGGGTCACTCTGGCAGAGATGGGGTTAGAGCAGGCCCCTCAGGGCACTGAATCACTGGCAGCTGTGACATTTACCAGACTTATCAACACACAACTGTCAAATATGGCTTTGAAGATCAGTAGGAAAGGTCTCTCACCTGGATGAGGGACAGTGGTGGTGGCTGCTTCTGGAGTTCTCAGTCTACAGACAATAGAAAAAATGATCAGAGGGAGATTACAGGGACCTCATTGCTGGCTATGAGACAGGATTCTCTTGTTTTACCCATACTTAGATATGGGTTGCAGTCCTAGGTGGTGGTTCTGGAGTGAGAAGGGGTGATGGCATGGCAGAGCTTGTGTTGGTAGTAGAGAGGACTCCTTCTCTCACAGCTCCACGGAAGAAATGAGTACATGTGGCTATGCACAGAACAAGAGAGGAGTAAACACCTCTCTTTCGATCATGCCTCCTTGGAAAAACTGAAAATCTACAAATCCCTAGAAATATCTCTAAAACAACTGCACAAAACACCTGAAACTTGGGGCAGTGCACACACTCCACTTAACAAATAACTCAAAAGTCAAGTAATTGACTAGGAAAATGAGCAATTGGGCAAAAATCAGACTGTAGAAGTTTACTTTCTTGGTAAAAAGGTATCATCCTTGGTGACAAGAAGGATCAAAACATACAACCAGAAGGAGACAAAAAAGTCAAAGCTCCTACATCTAAAGACTCCCAGAAAAATAAATGAATTGGTCTCAGGTGATGGAAGAGCTCAAAAAGGATTTTGAAAGTCAAATAAGAAAAGTAGAGGAAAAATTGGGAAGAGACATGAGAATGTTGCAAGAAAATCAAGAAAAATCAACAGCTTGCTAAAGGGGACCCAAAATTAATACTGAAGAAAATAACACCTTAAAAATAGACCAACCCAGATAGCAAGAGGTCCAAAAAGTCAATGAGGAGAAGAGTTTCTTAAAAAGCAGAATTGGACAAATGGAAAAGGAGATCTAAAAGTTTAGAAGAAAATAATTCTTTCACAATTACAATGGAGCAAATAGAAGCTAATGATTTCAAGAGATATAATACACACACATATACATATACATATACATATACATATACATATACATATACATATACATACATCTGTAAATAGAAGCAAAAGGATAAAAAATAGAAGACAATACGACATATTTCGTTGGTGAAACCACTGACCTAGAAAACAGATACAGGAGAGATAATTTGAAAATTATAGTACTACCAGAAATTTGTGATCAAAAAAAGAACTTAGACATCATCTTTCAAGAAATTACCAAGGAAAATTTCCATGATATTTTAGAACCAAAGGATAAAATAGAAATTGAAAGAATCTACCAATTGCCTCTTGAAAGTGATCCCCAAAAAGAAAACTTCTAGGAATATTATAGCCAAATTCCAGAGTTCCCAGGTTAAGTAGACAATATTACAAGCAGTCGGGAAGAAACAATACAAGTATTGTAGAAATACAATCAAGATAACACAAGATCTAGCAACTTGTACAGTAAGGAATCAGAAGGCTTGGAATATGATATTCCAGAAGTCAAAAGAGCTAGGATTATAACCAAGAATCAGCCACCCATAAAAACTAAGTATAATGAAAATGAAATTGAGGACTTTCAAGCATTCTTGATGAAAAGACAGAACTGAATAGAACAATTGACTTTCAAATACAAGAATCAAGAGAACTACAGAAAGTTAAACAAGAAAGCGAAATCATAGGGGTCTTATTAAATTTGAACTGTTTACATTCTGTGTGGAAAGATGACATTTGTAACTTGGGAACCTTTTCTCATGAAAGTAGTTGGAGTAAATCTAGAGAGATAAATAGATAGATAGATAGATAGATAGATAGATAGATAGATAGATACATAGATACATAGATACATAGATACATAGATACATAGATACATAGAGAGATGCATAGAGAGATAGATAGATTGCACAGGGTGAGTTCAATATGAAAAGATGGTTTATAAAAAATAAAATTAAGGGGTGAGAGGGGAATATATTGGCAGAAGGAGAAAGGTAAAGAGAGAATGGAATAAATTATCTCACATAAAAGAGGCAAGAGAAAAGTTTTCACAATGGAGGGAAAGAGGGGAGAGGCTAGAGGAAATGAGTGAAACTTACTCTCATTGGATTAGACTTAAGGAGCAAATAACATGTGCACTCAATTGGATATCTTACCCTACAGGAAAGTAAGGAAGAAAAGTTTAAGGGTAGGAGTATTATAGAAAGGAGTGTAGTTTGGGGGAAAGTGTAGTCAGAAACACAATCTTTTGAAAAGGGACAGGGTCACAAGAACGCCAGTCATTCCCCAATTGATAAGTGGTCAAAGGATATGAACAGGCAATTTACAGAGGTAGAAATTAAAGATATATTTACGCACATGGGAAAATGCTCCAAATCACTATTGATTCGTGAAATGCAAATCAAA
>CM053601.1:62600271-62613372 GCA_028646575.1 Pseudocheirus occidentalis
GGGCTTTCTGTCTTGTGGAGAGTTTTGGAGCTTGAAAATCTGTTTAGCGTCCCATTTTATGAGTTTTTTAGCGTGTTTGTGTGGGAGCTGTGGTGCTTTGCTGCTTCTACGCCGCCATCTTGGCTCCGCCCCCACTGCTACTGTCTTAATGTCATACCCTGCCTGCTTCTGTGGCATTCAGCTATTGATGGTTAATGGACTTGACATCAAGTGCCTGGTTTTCTGTCTATTATGAGACTCCCCTAAAGTAATTCTCCTCCAACTTGTGAAGACATCATCCTATTGCCTCTTGGTGAATCTGAGTTAAGAACTGAGTTAAGGAGATACTTAGGAACAGATGGAGAGGAGAGAAATAGTTTGATAACTGATTGCTAGCATAGCTAAGTCAAGATGGTGGAGAAAAACTAGGGAACTGCCTTAGCTCTTCCTAGTTTCTCTTGGAAATAATGCTAAATCAAACTTCTAAAAAGATTCTAGAGTGGCAGAACCTACAAAAAGAATGAATGAAAGAAATTTTCACCTTAAGATAACTTAGAGTTGAGGAAAGATCTGTATCTTCTGGGTATAGTGGGAGCTCAACATGAAAAGGCACAGAATAGATTAAAAGTGAGCAAGAAACAAAAAAAGAGCTCTCTCCATAGAAAGCTGTGATGGCAATAGATAAGATCAAAACACAAACTCAGAAGAAGACAACATTATCAAAATGATTACATGCAAAACTACAAAGGGAAATATGAATTGCTCTCAAGCCCAAAAAAGTCTCTTGGAAGAACTCAAAAAGGATTTTAAAAGTCAAATAAAAAAGGTAGAAAAAAATTAGGAAAAAGAACTGAAAGATATGCAAGGGAATCAATTTCTTGGAAGAAAAAGGACAAAAACTGTTGGGAGAAAACAATTTCTTAAAACAAATACAGCTGACCAAATGTAAAAGGAAGTATGAAAATTAACTGAAGAAAACAATTCCTTAAAAATTAGAATTGTGCAAGTGGAAGCTAATGACTATGACACATCAGGAGTCAGTCAAACAAAATTTTAAAAATGAAAAAATAGAAGAAAATACATAATAACTAATTAGAAAAATAAGTCACATGTAAAATAGATCCAGGAGAGATCATCTAAGAATTATTGATCTACCTGAAAGCCATGATAAAAAAGAGCCCAAACAACATCTTTCAAGAAATCTTCAAGGAAAACTGTCATAAGGTGCTAGAAGGAGAGGGTAAAAGAGTCATTGAAAGAATCCATTCATCACCTCCTGAAAGAGATCCCAAAATGAAAACTCCAAGAAATAATATAACCAAATTCCTAAATTATGAAGTCAAAGAGAAAATAATACAATTATCCAGAAAGAAACAAAATCATTGAGCCACACTAAGGTTTACACAAGACTTAGCAGCTTCTAGATTAAAGGATCAGAGGACTTGGAATATGATATTCCGGAAGGTAAGAGAGGTTGCGCCAAAACAAAGAATCAACTGTCCATCAAAGGTGAGCATAATATTTCAGGGGAAAAGATGGATATTCAGTGAAATAGGGGACTTCCACTCATTCATGATGAAAAGATCAGAGCTGAACAGAAAATTAGATTTCCAAATACAAGACTCAAGAGAAACACAAAAATGTAAGCAGAAAAGAAAAATAAAACATGTTATTCAATAAAGATAAACTGTTTGCATCCCTATGGGAAAATGATACTTGTAACTCTTGAGAATTTTACGTTTATTAGGGTAGTCCGAAGTAGTATGCATAGACAGAGGGATGTGGGTATAAGTTCACTTTGATGCGATGATACACAAAACAGTAATCAAGGGGTGAAAAATTATTGTACTGGGAAAAGTGGTAGGCAGGATATGGTAAATTACATCACATGAAGAGTCACAAAAAACCTACTAGAGTAGAGAGAAAGAAGGGAGAGGGGCAAGCATTGTTTGAACCTTACTCCAATCAGATTTTACTCAGAGAGGGAATAGCAAACCCCTTCAATTGGGCATAGAAATCCATCTTACCCAATAGGAAAGCAGGAGAGAAACAGGGAAGAAAAGGGAGTGGGGGGGGGTAGATGGAAGGGAGGACAGAAGGGAAGGCAAAAGTAGAAGGGGAAAGGGAAAGAAAGGAGAGGACTAATAGCAAGGAGAGAAGAAAAGGGGACATGGTAGTCATAAGCAAAATACTAGTGAGAAAGGAAAGGGTGAAAGGTAGGAGAAAATACAAACAGGGGAGTAAATAAGATGGAGGGAAATACATAGTAATCATAAATATGAATGTGAATGGGATGAACTGTCCTGTAAAATGGAAGTGAATAGCAGAGTGGATTAAAAACCATGATTAGACAGTATGTTGTTTACAAGAAACACATTTGATTGGCTAAGATGACAAAACTGAAAAATGACAAGTGCTGAAGAGGATGTGGAAAAATTGGAACTCTAATGCATTGTTGGTGGAGCTATGAACTGATACAACCATTCTGGAGAACAATCTGCAACTATGCCCATAGGGCTATAAATAATTGCATACCTTTTGATCCAGTAATACCACTTTGCGGGTTGTATCCCAAAGAGATCATAGAAGTGGGAAAATTGTACAAAAATATGTACAAAAATATTTACTGCAGCTCTCTTTGTGTTGGCAAAATTTAGGGGATGCCTATCAATTAGGGAATGGCTAAACAAGTTATAGTATATGAATATAATGGAACACTATTGTGCTATAAGAAATGGGAAGGAGATGGACTTCATAATTACCTGGAAAGGCTTATACAAATTGATGCCAAGTGAGAAGAGCAGAACCAGGAAAAATTTGTATACAATCACAGAAACTTTGTGTGTGTGACAACCAAATTTGATAAACTGGACTCTTCTCAGCAAAACACAGCTATAAGGCAACTCTTCAAGTCTCAGGTTGGAAGGAGATATCTACATTCAGAGAAAGATCTAGAAAGACCAGAGTTTAAATGAAGACTGAAGCAATACATGCTTATCCTCCTTTTTCATGTTTGGTTTTCTTTCTTTTTTTCCCATTGTTCACTCCATTGGTTACAACCCTTCCATACAACCAGACTATTGTACAATGTGAAAGTATTTGCAGATCCTATACTTGATTACATACCACCATGGGGGGGCAGGGGGAAGGGAAGGGAGAAAATTTGAAACTCAAGGGATTGTAGAACTGAATCCTGTAAATTAAAAGTAAATAAACAAGTCAATAAAAAGTGGAAAGGAAAGGAAAGGAAAGGAAAGGAAAGGAAAGGAAAGGAAAGGAAAGGAAAGGAAAGGAAAGGAAAGGAAAGGAAAGGAAAGGAAAGGAAAGGAAAGGAAAGGAAAGGAAAAAAGAAACACATTTGAAACAGAGAGATATACACAAACTAAAAGTAATAGGCCAAAGCAGAATATATTATGTATCAGCAGAAGAAAAATAGGCATGTGGGAGCACATAGGAATCCTTATCTCAGACAAAGAGAAAGCAAAATTAGATCTAATTAAAAGAGATAAGAGAGAAAACTATGTCTTGCTAAAAGGTATTCTAGAGAGCAAAGTAATATCAATACTAAACACATATGCACCAAGTGGTATAGAATCCAGATTCTTAGAAGACAAGTGAAGTTATTTAAAAGAAGAAATAGACAACAAAAGTACACTAGTGGAGGACTTCAATCTTCCCCTCTCTGAATTAGATAAAAATAAGTGCAAAATAAACAGGAAAGAAGTTAAGTAGGTCAATAGAACTTTAGAAAAGTTAGATATAGTTGACCTCTGGAGAAAACTGAATGGGAAAAGAAAGGAATATACCTTTTTCTCTGTGGTACATGGAAACTACACAAAAATTGACTATATATTAGGGCAGAAAACCCTCAAAACCCAGTGCAGAAAGACAAAAATACAGTTCTGATACCTAAACCAGAAAGAGCCAAAATAGGAAAAGAAAATTACAGACCAATTTCCCTAATGAATATTGATGTAAAATGTTAAATAAAATATTAGTAAAGAAATTACATCAATTTATCACTAGGATAATATACTATGACCGAGTGGAATAATTCCAGGAATGCAGGACTAGTTCAGTATTTGGAAAACTATCAGCACAATCAACTATATGAATAGCCAAACTTACAAATCATATGATTATCTCAATAATCAGAGAAAAAGCTTTTGACAGAATACAGCACCTATTCCTATTAAAAACACTAGAGAGCATAGGAATAAATGGTATTTTCCTTAAAAAGATAAGCAGTACCTATGTAAAACCATAAGCGTGAATTATCTGTAATAAACTAGAAGCATTCCGAATAAGATCAACAATGAAACAAGGATGCCCATTATAACCACTATTAATCAATATGATACTGGAGAAGTTATCTTTAGAAATAAGAGAAGAAAAAGAAATTGAAGGAATTAAAACAGGTGATGAGGAAATAAAACTATCACTCTTTGCTGATAATATAATGATATACTTAGAGAATCCTAGAAAATCAACTTAAAAACTACTTCAAGCAATGAACTTTAGTAAAATTGCTGGATATAAGATAAACCCACATAAATCATCAGATTTTTCTATATATTACCTACAAAACCCATCAGCAAGAAGTAGGAGGAGAAATTCCATTGAAAATAATAAAATATAATATTGGGGGTAAGGGGGGCTGTCTATCAAGACAAACCCAGAAATTATATGAAAACAATTTAAAAATGTTTTTCACATAAATAAAGTCAAGACTAAACAATTAGAAAAATATAAATTGCTCAAGGGTAGGCTGAGCTAATGTAAGAAAACGGGCAATTGTACCTAAATTAATACGTTTCTTCAGTACCATGCTCATCAAACAACCAAAAAATTATTTTGTAGAGCTAGGAAAAATAACAAAAATTATCTGGAAGACCAACAGATCAAGAATTCAAGGGAATTAATGAAAAAATGCAAAGGAAAGAGGCCTAACTGTACCAGATCTAAAACAATATAGTAAAGCAACACTCATCAAAACTATATGGTACAGGGTAAGAAATAGAGTGGATCTGTGGAATAGTTAGTTACACAAGACACAGTAGTCAATAACTATAGTTATCTACACTTTGATAAAACCAAAGACTCCAGCTTCTGGCAGAAGAACTCACTAGTTGAAAAAAAAACCACTGGGAAAACTGGAAAACAGTATGAGAGAAACTAGGAATAGATCAACATCTCAAACCACATACCACGGTAAGTTTGAAATGGGTACATGACTTAAAAATAAAGGGTGATAGTATAAGCCACCAAGGAGAGCAAGAAATAGGCTACCTGTAAGATGTATGGAGAACAGAAGAATCTATGACCAAATAAGAGATAGAGAACATTATCAAATACAAAATGGATAATTTTAGTAACATTAAAATTTTTTACATTCTTTTGTTTATTTTTAGTTTACATCACTAATTTCCATGAGATTTTGAGTTACAAATTTTCTCCCCGTCTTTCCCCTACCCACCAACCCAAAACAGTGATGCCACTGTATATCCCCTCCCCCAATATTCTCTCTCCTATATCCTCCCCTATCACCCCTCTGATTTTCCATTAGGATAAGATAGATCTCCCTACCGCAGTGCCTGTATATCTTATTACCCAGTTGCATGTAAATTAATAATAATAATGATAATATACATAAATATATAGACATATAGATAACATTTTGTTATAAAACATTAAGTCTAGATTATTTCCCTTCCTCCCTCACCATCCACCCCCACTGGAAAGACAAGCAATTCAATGCAGGTATAGTTATACAGAACATCTCCACAATGGATATATTGTGAAAGACTGATTATATTTCCCTCCTTCCTATACTGCCTCTCACTTATTCTGTTCTCTACTTTGTACCTGTCTCTTTACAGAAACGTGTGCTTCTACGAACCCTCCCCCCAAACCTGCCCACCCTTTCATCATCTCCTCTCTTATCCCCTTCCCCCCTATTTGCCTAAGTAGGGCAAGATACCCAATTTAGAGTGTATGTCATTCCTTCCCTAAGAAAGTTCAATAAGAGTAAGGTTGGCCCATTCCCTTTTGCCTTCTTGTTCTTTTTCTCCATTGTAACAGTTATCCCTTGCCTCTTAGATATGAGATAATTAACCCCATTCTGTCTCTCCCTGTCTCCTTTCATTCTAGTCCTCTCCCACCTCTCAATTTCACCTTTTAAAATATCATCCCTTCCAATTCAATTGATCCTGTGCCCTCTGTCTATGAACACATATATACACACACTCACATATATATTCATATGCATATATACCCTCATATATAGACATATGTGTGTAAATATATAAGCATTTATATTCTGTTCACCTATCCTCATACTGAGAAAAGTTTCATAAGTTACAATTATCATTTTTCCATGTTGGCATGTAAATAGTTAAACTTTGATAAGTTCCTTATGTATTCTTTTCCATGTTTACCTTCTCATTTTTCTGGTGTTTGAATTTGAAATTTTCTATTTAGTTCTGTTTTTTCCTCAAGAATACTTGAAAGTCCTCCACCTCATTGAATGACCATATTTTCCCCTAGAACACTATACTCAATTTTGCTGGATAAGTGATTCTTAGTTTTAATACTAGCTCCCTTGATTTCTAGAATATCATATTCCAGGCCCTTTGATCCCTTAATGAGGAAGCTGCTAGATCCTGTGTTATCCTGATTATGTTTCAACAGTATTCAAATTGTGTCTTCTTGGTAGCTTGTAATATTTGCTCCTTGATCTGGGAACTCTGGAACCTGGCTATAACATTCCTAGGAGTTTTCTTTTGGGGATCTTTTTCCAGAGGTGATCAGTGAATTCTTTCAAGTTCTACTTTGCCTTCTGCTTCTAAAATATCTGGGCAATTTTCCTTGAGAATTTCTTCAAGGATGTTTTCTAGGTTCTTTTCTTGATCATGGATTTCAAGTAGTCCAATAATTTTTAAATTGTCTCTTCTGGATCTATTTTCTAGGTCAGTGCTTTTTTCAATGAGATATTTCACATTGCCTTCAATTTTTTTCATTTGTTTGGATCTGTTTAATAATGTCTTGATTTCTCATGAAATCATTTGCTTCCATTTTCTCCACTCTAATTCTGAAGGAATTATTCTTTTCAGTGACCTTTTGAGATTCTTTTTCCATCTGGCAAATTTGACTTTTTAAGGCATTCTTCTCGTCATTGACTTTTTGGACCTCTTTTGCCATTTGAGTTAGTCTATTTTTAAGGTGTTATTTTCTTCAGTCAGGTTGTTGACTCTCTTTTCATTATTTTCTTGTATCATTCTCATTTCTCTTCCCAGTTTTTGCTCCATTTCTCTTATTTGGTTTTGAAAATCCTTCTTAAGCTCTATGGCCTGTAACCAGTTTATATTTTACTTGGAAACTTTTGGTGCAGGAGTTCTGAATGTGTTGTCTTCCTCCTGTTCTATGCTTTGATCCTTTTTGTCCCCAAGAAAGGAATCTAAAGTTGTATTGCTTAGCTTGCTTTGCTTCCTTTGCCTACTCATGTTGCCATTCAATTACTTGACTTTGGGGCTCAGTAGAACTCTGGTTTCAGAGGGGAGAGCTTTGTCCCAAATCACTGGAGTTTTCATAGCTGCCAGAGCTACAAGGAAGCCACTGTCTCTGCAGTCCCCACCAGCTTTGGCTCACTGGTCACACACCTCACAACCACCCCCCAAGACACTTAACCTCTGAATGATTCCTTGGTCCCCCCTGCAATCTGCAGGCTGGGAGCTCTGAAGCAGCTTCATGGAGGCAGCTGCTTTCTGTGGCCACTTCTGCTGCTTTCTTACTTTGGGAGTAGATAGCCAGACCCATTCCTTTTCCCCAAATTTAACCAAGTTCAACTCATCTTTCACTTTGTCCTTGGCTCTCATAGATTGATATTTCTGGAAACTGCCACTGCTGCCAGTGACCTGCTCTCCTGAAAGTGCCAGCCACAGCTTGTAATGGCCACCCTGGGGCTACAGCCATGGTTTCAGGTCGGGCTTGTCTCAGCTCCCAGCATTCTGGGATCAACCCTTCCTGTCCACCTGCCAGGCTGCCTTCAACAGGAGCCTTGTTTCTCTGTCATTTTGTAGGTTTCTCTGTCATGAGCTCTAAAACTTATTTAGAGTAATATTTTATAGGTTTGAGGTGGTTATGGGGAAAGCTCTCAGAGTTCTCCTGCTTCTACACCACTGTCTTGACTCTGCCCCCACTTACATTAAACTTAAAAATTTTTTCCCAAACAAAACCAATGCAACCAACGTTAAAAGGAAATCAGAATACTGAGAAACAATTTGTATGGCCAGTGTTTCTGATACAGTTCTCATTTCTCAAATATATAGAGAACTGAGTTAAATTTATAAGAATACAAGTCATCTGCCAATTGATAAATGATCAAAGAATATGAACAGGCAGTTTTCAGAGGAAAAATTAAAGCTGTCTATAGTCATATGAAAAAATAATGTAAATCACCATCTATTGCAAAGAAATACAAATTAAAACAACCCTGGGGCAACTAAGCGGCACAGTGAATTGAGCACTGCCCCTGGAGTCAAGAACACCTGATTTCAAATTTGTCTTCTTGACACTTACTAGCTGTGTGACCTTGGGCAAGTCACTTAACCCCAATTGCCTGACCTTCCTCCATCAAAAATAAAACCCATCAGATTGGATAATATGATAAAATAGGAAAATGATAAATGTTGGAGTAGATATGGGAAAATTAGTACACTAATACATCATTGATAGAGTTGTGAACTGATCTAATCATTCTGGAAAGCAATTTAGAATTGTTCCCAAATGGATATAAAACTGTGCATATCTGTTGATGTAGTACTAATAGGTCTTTATCTCAAAGAGATTATAAAAAATGAGAAAAAGACCCACAGCTACAAAAATATTTATAATATCATTTTTTGTGGTGGCAAAGAATTGGAAATTGAGGGAATGCCCATTAATTCAGGAATGAATTAACAAATTGTGGTGTATAGAAATGTAGTGTGATATTATTGTACTATATACAAAGAGAAGGCAGATTTCAGAAAATCCTGGAAAGACGTACATGAATTGAGGCTGAGTGAAGTAAGCAGAACCAGGAGAACATTGTACACAATAAAAGCAATGTTGTTTGATAATCAGCTATGATAGACATAACTCTTTTCAGCAATACAATCATCTAAGACAATTCCAAAAGACTCATGATGGAAAATTCTGTTCACATCCAGAGAAAGAACTATGGAGTCTGAATACAGACAGAAGCATACTATTTTTACTTTTTTTTGTTATGTGTTTTTTTCCCTTTGTTATGATTATTCTTTCATGACATGACTAATGTGGAAATATGTTTTATAGGATTGTATGTGTATAAACTATATGAGGCTACTTGCTGTCTAAGGGAAGGTGGAGGGCAGGGACAGAAGGAGAAAAAAATTAGATTTCAAAATCTTATAAGAGTGAAGGTTAAAAAAATCCCTTTAACATGTAATTGTAAGTAATAAAATATTATTAAATGGTGGGGGAAGGGGGTAAAGAACTTATTACTTCACAATCACTTGGTCACAAGGAAATCCAAATGCTAATATCAGGGTATAAGATCTAATTCAAAATAGTAGCAAAGCTATTAATAAGTGAGAACTGTATACTTTTCTTTTCCTGTAATATGTAATACAAGAAATAATTAAAGATAATTGTCCTGAAAAACTAGAACAAGAGGAGAAAGTAGAAATAAAAAAAAATAGACATTTCAGTGACCTGTCAAATTTTCAGGGTTTTATTTCAAAAAACCTGAACTTAACAGAAGATTTTATGTACAAGAGCTAAGAGAAATATAAGGTATATACCAAAGACTGTAAATCCCTTACAAGGGGCTCAATAAGGAGAGACTGTTTACATTTAAAGTGTGTAAAATATAAAATATTCTGTCTAAGACTATTATTAGTAAGTGGGTACTTTGTAAGAAAGATTGGGGAAGATTATCATTCTTATGATGCAATTTTAAAAAATAAAACCATTTCAGAAGAGCTAAAAAGAGTAATTATCTCATACAAATGAAATGCAAGAGAAAAAACCAACCCAGAGAAATTAGGGGAGGATAACTGGTAGTTATGGAAAGCTACTTTCATTGGGAATAGGTTAAAAAATACACACACAAACATATACATATGTATGTGTGCATATGTATGTATATGTATGTACATACATTATTCATATATAATTTAAATTTGGAAAGAAATAAAGGGGCATAGAAGGGTTTTTAGATTATTAGGAATGGGAGGATAAGGGAAGAATCCTTGGAGGGGGCATAGGTTAAGGAGGGCGGGTGGGAATAAAGTAGAGGAGTCAGGAGGTATAGGAAATAAGAGATATGCACACATATAAATAAGGATGAGGAATAGAATTCATTAGAGGAAAAAGAGCAGGGATAGTAATCATAATAATGGACAAAGTTGAGGCTAACATAGATTTAATCAAAAGAGAAAAATAAGGAAACTATACTATGTGTCAACCATTTTCAACAACATCGATTTGGACTATTTAAAACAATTAGACAGTATAAAATAGGAATATTGTTATGCTCTAGGAAATGACTAGTTGGTGGACTTGGAAAAATATGGAAAAACTTAGGCTTATGAAGGAAGAGGTTATCCACCCCCAGAGGAAGGAAAAATAACTATAGTACGGTCTTACATAGATGCATATGAATGCATACATCTATATATTACTATGATTATTGAAATCCATGTATATTAATTGTAAGTGTATATATGTTTGTGCATGTGTATAACTTTGTGCATATATAACTATATATGTATGAATGTGTGTCTATCTGTACATGTGTGTTATACACGTATGGATATACACATACACATATATACGTAATATTTATCCACACTTAATTGTAGCCTTCTTGAGGGGCAGAGAGGAAGGGATGGGAGAGAACAAAGTAAGAAACACACAGAAAAACAAATAAGAGAAAAAGGAGGAAAATTGGGAAAAGAAATGGGAATGATGCAAGAAAATCATAAAAAGAGAATCAATAACCTAAATGAAGAAAAAAAAGACTAACTCAAATGGCACAAGAGGCCCAAAAAGCCAATGATGAAAGGAATGACTTAAAAATCTGAATTGGCCAGACAGAAAATGAATTTCAAAAACTCACTGAAGAGAATAATTCTTTCAGAATTACATTAGAGCAAATGGAGGCTAATGACTTTATGAGAAATCAAGATACTATAAAACAGATCCAAATAAATTTTAAAAATAGAAAGCAATGTGAAGTATTTCATTGTGAAAACCAAAAGAAAACTTACAGGGAAGGAAAGAAAAGACAGAGAGGACTCAATATAATGCATAGTATTTATTATATAGGATTACTTGAAAGGGAAATTTATTTCTAGATATTTTGAACCATCTCATATTCTGCTGTGCACATGCCAAGGCTTTTTTTGTTTTGTTTTATTATTTTATATTATTTGTTTTAGTATTTAAGCTTCTTTCTTTTTTTCTTATTTTGTATTTAAGTTTAAATTTTTATTGCAAATTTAGAGGGCAGAGTCAACATGGTGGAGTAAAAGCAGGAACTTGAATGAGCTCCTATACCAACCACTTCCAATACCTATGAAGCATGACTCTAAACAAATTTTAGAGTTACAGAACCCACAAAGTGACAAAGAGAAACACATATCCCATGAAGACAGCTTGGAAGGCTGACAGGAAGGGTCTCACTCAATAGGGTGAGGGCTAAGCAGTCCTGGGTAAACCACACAGGCCCAGACCCAGGGCAGCCCCAACCAGTGGCACAGATTGGCCAGAGAAGACTTCAGGAGAGTCAATCACCAGCAGTTGTGGTCGTTTCCAGATTTTTCTCAGTCCACAAACACCAAAGAGAAAGTAAAAGGTCAGTAGAGACCTCAGTTGTAAGCAGGTGACGGAAAAGCATGGTCTAGCCCCTGACACCAGGGCAAGAGGTGGTAGAGGCACAGTGGCTACAGTTGCTGCTACATGGCTGCCTTGATATCTGTCCTGCAGATCACAGGGGAACCAAGTGACCATTTAGAGGGTGATTTCAGTCTTGGGTGGTGGTCCTGGTGGTAGGAATGCTTGCTGTCAGAGCTAGTGGTGGCTGTAGAGAGGGCACCCTCCTTATACCTCTGGCAACTAAAAAAACACCCACAATTTGGGACACAGCTCTCTCCACTATGGATGCAGAGTTCTACCACAGCAAAGAGCTCAAAAGTCAACTAATTGGCTGGCAATATGAGCAAACAGGAAGTGCAATCAAACCATAGAATCGTTTTTTGAGGGACAAAAAGGATCAAAACATGGAACCAGAAGAAGACAAAAAGGTGAAAACTCCAGCAGCAAAAACTTCTAAGGCCAGGATTTTGAAAATCAAGTAGGATATGTAGAGGAAAAATTGGGAAGAGAAATGAGAATAATGTGAGAAAATCATGAAAATCAGGTCAACAGCCCACTAAAGGAGAACCCCCCCCAAATACTGAGGAAAATAACACCTCAAAAAATAGACAATGAAAGTAGGGGGGATGGGGATGAGAGGCAGGATGATGGAGGGGAGGGGAGGGTCTGGGGAAGGGTTACTGGAAGCACACACTTCAGTAAAGGGACAAGGGACAAGGTAGAGAATAGAACAAGGGGTGGGGGATAGGAAGGAGGGACATATAATCAGCCTCTCACACTATGTCCACTGTGGAGATGTCCTGTGTAATTACTGAATTGAATTGCTTGTCCTTCCAGTGGGGGTGGGTGACAAAGGAAGAACCAAAAGAATCTAGAATTTAAAGAAGCTCTACAATAAAATGTTAAATGTATATATATTTATTTTTATTATTAAACTACATGCAACTGGGAATTAAGATATACAAGGACTGGGGTAGGGAGACCCTCCTTGCCCTACTAGAAAGTTAGAGGGGTGTGGAGGAGGACATAAAAGAGAGCAGATTGGGGTAGGGGCTTTACAGTGAGATTGCTGTTTTGGGGTTGGGGTAGGGGAAAGATGGGGAGAAAATTTGTAACTCAAAATCTCATGGAAATGAATGATGTAAACAAGAAAATAAATAAAAATTAAAAATTAAAAAATAATAATATAAAAAATTAAACTAAAAAAAATTTTAAAAATAA
>CM053601.1:62613872-62635018 GCA_028646575.1 Pseudocheirus occidentalis
TGTTTGTTTGATAAAAGTAAGATTGTTAACCCATTTTGAGGAGACCTCAGTTAATAAGTTAATAGGAGGCAAAAATAGAAACTAAATCAGGAGACTAATTCTTCTTTCCTAGACAAATTAAAGGGTGTTATATCCTAGCATCACCATAGCTAGAATCAAAGTCCAGCCCACTATTGCCACATCCTACATCTTGCTTCCACCCCCACCCCAACACAAGCTGCTGATTGGACCTGAAGGAGGAAAAGGCAAAGAAAATTGGCTTGTTTTTTACTCAGGAACACACACACACACACACACACACACACATACACACATGAAAACAGGAGTTAGGAGTTAGGAAGACCTGAGTTCTACTCTGTTTTCAGACACCTGCTAGCTGTGTTATCCTAGGTAGGTCACTTAATTTGTGACTGCCTCTGCTTCCCTGACCATAAAACAGAGAAAAGAATAGCACCTTTCTCCCAGATTGTTGAAGATCAAAAGAGATAATATTTGTCAAGTTCCAAGTACAGTGTCTAGCACACAGTAAGCATATAATACATGTTTGTTTCTTTCCATTTCTATCTATTTTACTTCTCCCATCTATAAAATGGGGAAAATAAGAGGGTTTATCTCACTGGATTGCTGTAAAAATAAAATGACAGAGATCTTGGGTCTACTGAAATAGAGACTTCATTCAAGATAGATTTCAATTTAGAGGAATCTCTATCTTTAAAGATAGGTTATATTTTTCTGCTAGATAAAAAGATTAGATGAAATTACACATTTAGGCATATTAAAGCAAATACGGCTTCTATGATTTTATATATACCCCATAGAGAGAAATATTATTTTGGTAACATGTAGCATCTGTCCATGGCAATCACTAGAATCCATCAAAGAACGTGATTACAACAAAGGCAACAGCTGGAAAACTGCTGGCATGCACTATTTAAGAATAACATAATCCCTGATTCATTTTTGTTTATAGAAAAGATGATGTATCTTCTCAGTTTTCTAAGGATAAATACTATCTTTTGAACAGCTGCAACAAGTCATAAGCCACAAGAAGGTGCAGCTTATATGAGACATAAAATGATATATTCATGCAGAAACACACACACATATACATACATATATATGTGTGAGTATATATGTATGCATATACATAAATATTACATGCATGCTTTCTTCATATAAAATCATCCACTCTGATTAGATGAGGAGGAAAGTTTCTGCTGAGTAACACTGAAAAGGTAGTTTTAAATATTTTTTCATCTATTTTGTCAGTTTTTAAGTCTTTTAAAATTCTTTCTCCTTACAAATAGGTATAGACTAGCAAAACAAATTCCAGCATTAGCTATGTCCAAGAAATACTGTATAAAATTCTTGACTTCATGTGGAATATCAGGAAATATCTGACATCTACACTAGGAACTATCCATAGTGAAGGGTAAGAGGCTAAGCCACTTGGGAGGAAGCCACTTGGAGATATCTGATATATTGGTTTTGGAGACAGATTTTTTTTGTTCTCCTGGAACCTGAGGTCCTAATCTCAGTTATCTGCATAATCTCATGTTAGCCTTAGGGTTGGAAACATACTCTCAAGATGCCAAAATCTCTAAATCTTAAATTTATTTGGTGTTGGGATGGGAGAGGGTTCAGGGTAGCCTTAGTGTCTTCTTTAGTGATTCCCTACCCTAAAAATGGCTTCCATGAGTCTCTTTTTAAAATTACTTTTTACTTATGACTAAATTCTCTGCAAACTATTGGGACGATATCTCCTTTGGAAACCTGTGGGTATCCCTACAGCTGCCTGCCTAATATGGGACCAGGGTAATGTGTTTAAAATTGAAAAAGTAAGTTTATGTTTTTTAAGGTATACCATAATCAATGTTTCTCTATTATTATCTATGTCTCTATTATTTTCAAGGTTCCAGCCTTAAATTCCATCAATTCAGAATGTTAACAAAGATATATATATATATATATATATATATATATATATATTACTATCCTGAATACTTTTTGTATAAGAAAAGTTAAAAAATTTAAAAATGTAACTCTCTTGACTTGAAAATTGCATAATATTAAACAGTAAAGAAGAGGGGTTAATCATATTTTAATTTGGAAAATATGCTTGTGAATTATAGCGCAGACCTTAATGATTAATTGAACAAGCTGCTAACTAGGACTGAAAGAACTTAGAACATATCCTCCTGTGCTTCAACAGAAGTATAAGCCAAAAGTTTTTGTAATTACTAAGAATGTTTTAATGAATTTTGAAGGGTTTGTCCAACAGACTTCTTCATATATTGGCAACAGGAACAAGCAGTGCAGGTTTGTATTTCCTTTTGGGAGAATGTGGAAGATTTGAGGTACTTTAGTGTCCTAGAAAACACCTGAATTATAATTAATCAAGCAATAATTCACCAAAGGTTAGTTGTTAAAGGTAAATCAGTAAAAAGAATCACCTGAGTTTAAATTAATTATACAGCTTAAGGAAGTAAAAAAAAAAAAGGAAATCAGTGGTTTTGTTTAATGCCAATATGTGCTAAAATTATAAAAGAAAAATTCAATAGAGTGAAGATGGTCCATGATACATCTGAAATATAGAGAAAGATATGGAATACTTTATGTGTCTATTCTTTATAATATACAGCTGGAGGTTCCTGGTCTCCAAAGTAGGGGACAGGAGGAACATGAGGCTGCCAATAAGAGGGTGGGGACCAGCATGTGATCAGGCATTTTAGGTAGTCTTTAAGAATGTGCTAATCAATAAACATGAGTTTTCAATCTTGAAACTCTGCTAGAAATATTTGAGATTTTACATGTTAACGTTAGTAGGAATAAACCTTAAATTTGATTTGGTCGAAATCTGCCTGAAACCAAAGCAGAAATGTGGTAATAAGGATTCTCCCCACTTTGGATAATCAGTAGAAGCTAAAACAAGAGATGGTCAGTTTATAAGTTTTTGATAGTAGATTAACTGAAAAAAATTATAGACCTTATAATAGGAAGTGCTTGAAATAAAAGCGCCTTATATAAATCATGGTAAATAATTTAAGTTATTACTTGAGTATTTTATGATACATTTTGGGAATATAGATACAGGTGTAGTTGAATTGATTGTGGCTTTAAGTGAGACAGTTAATATAAGCCAGACTGTACTTTACTATTTGGAATTAAGACAAAGTTGGGAAAATGCATGGATCAGAAAATTTGATAGCTGTGTGATCTTGGACAAGGTAGTGCGCTTCCAGGGTTTCTGGAGACCTAAAGAATATAATGATTGTAATATGCCTAACTTAACTGTGATAATCACTCTATTAGAAGTTCTTTTAGAAAAATGAACTCTACTCTAAAAGTCTCAGGATGAAAGGAGATGTCTACATTCAGAGGAAGATCCAGAAAGAACAGAGTTTAAATGGACACTGAAGCAAACTACATGCTCTCTTTCTTTTCAATGTTTGGTTTTGTTTCCTCTTTCCTATTGTTCATTCCTTTGGTTACAACCCTTCTATACAAGCATACTAATGTCCAATGTGAAAGTATTTGCAGATCCTATACCTGATTGCAAGCAGCCGGGGTTAGAGAGGTATGGGGATGGGGGGAGGGAGGGAGGACAGAAAATTTGAAACTCAAGGGATTCTGGAACTGAATCTTGTAAACTAAAAGTAAATAAATGAATAGATTAAAAAATAGAAATGAACTCTTGGATTCTCTTAGGATATTGATTTAATTGTTAAGACTGATAGAAATATGTTTGAAAACCCTTTAGAAATATAGAATTATGTCCTTTTGTGGATTTTGACAAAATAACTTTTTTACTCTAAAGTGAAACCTTTGGGAGAGAAAGCCTTGTAAATGAATTCCATTAACCTAATAGCCTAATTACCCAGTTAATATTTTCTCGTATCTCATAGTTCTTTGCATGCGAAACATGCTAGCTCTAGAAAGAACAACAGTTATTGAAGCCTGGAAAGCTCTTATTTTATTTTACCTTCTTGGGAATGGACGACCCTCTCTTCCCTCTCCAAGGGAGTACTCAGACAAACACAAAGTTACTCATTGCCAGTTCCCAATTCAAATCCCCTCTCTGCATCTCCCCCTCACCCCCCCCCCCCCCAGCCCAGTTCCTCATTGGCTTATGGCAATTTCCTGAACTGCCTATTCCATGTTTTTCTCCAAGATTTGTTCCTTCCTCCCTTGTCATGCATTTAAATTAGCTTGCTCTCCCCTGGGGGTATGTGAGTTAATATTAAACAGCTTGTTAAGCATGTGTACAAGCTTCTATCCTTTTACTTGATCAGAAGCCTTGTTTTGTTAGGTCACAGCTCTGGTTGGAACTAGTTACTTATCATTTGCATCTTGTTAACTTTTCTGCAAAGCTAGGAGTGTATGTAGGCGTCACTCCTGTGGAAACAGAACTCCTTCTGTTTCTCACATTCCCTCCTCTTTCCTTTTATTCAAATTCTGTTTCCAAATCTTTCTTACATCTAGTTAATACTTCCTCACTCTCTTTCTCCTATGAATTCTTTCCCTCATCTCTCTCCCCTTTAAGCAGGCATATGTAATGGCAAGCAAAGTACTATTTTGCCGCTTGTGCAGCCATTCAAGTGCCTTTGAACCTTACCTTTGATTCTGTCAAGTCTTTGTTGGAAACAGTATACACTGTGTTGCCTTTATTAGGACTAAAGGAGTTTGGAGACCTTCCCTGCCCTTAATAGGCCTAAGGTGATCACATGGAGCCCATGGTAGGAGGATTTTGCTGAAACAGTAGTGCAGGAAGGGCAGAACAGGAAGGAACAGAACAGATAAAATCTTGAGTCCAGTCCAGGACCAAGTAAATCTAAAAGAGAGAATGTTTGTGATGTCTGTCTGTTGTTCTGTATTGGTGTTACTTTGTGAGACAGAAACACTCAGTTGATTTGTGTTACTTTGTCAAATAGAAAGTGAATTGATATAATAGTGCTGGCAATCTGTGAAAATATTGCTGTAGCCCCATTAAGCTTTGTTTTCCTAGAAACAGAAACTGTGAAAGGCTTGGAGTGGAGCAGTCCCCTGAGCTGCAATATGGAACAGGAGTGGACAACTGCCTACCTGTGAATCCAGGCAACAGTGGGTGAATGCAGGCAAGAGCTGGAAGAACTGCACACCTGTGAATCTAGGCAAGCGATTTGAGCAATTAGCTCGTGGAGGAGGAGCTGTGGGGTTTGGAAGTCAGCCTCAAGTCAAGATGAGAGAGAATTATACTTGGGTACTCTGTATTTATTAATGAGAATGTAGCTTACTGGGATCTACTTTCCATTACTCCTTAAGGATGATTGGCTTAAGGATGATTACCCCTTAAGGATGATTGGCTTAAGGATGATTGGAAGCCAGTATGGAGTCAAGATGAAAAAAGACTTTGCTTGGGCACTCTATATTGATTGAGGAGATTGTGACTTACTGAATGATATGTTTTGTCTAAGACCACGTGGTCACTTTAGTAATAAATTGTTACGTTATGTTGTGCTTTAGGTTTTTGAATGTTTTGCTTTAGTTTATTGCTGAATAAATAGAGAGTTCACTATACTATGCAATTAGATCCTTAAAGTTATCCACAGCAACAGTCCTCAGGAGAGTTGCTTATGATTGGCTTTACAGCAGAATAAATATGGGAAGGGTTGATCAATGGTACCCTTAGTAAGTACCTATATGGAGACCCAAAAGAAAAAGGTGAAAAATAAATGGTGCATAAAAGACTTTGAAGTCTCATCTCATATAGCTGCATGGAGGGAATAGGGGAAAAAGAGACATCACCTGATGAAGTTTCCTAGTCTGGGTGCTATTCCAGTCATCTCCAGCAGAGTATCTTCTGAACATCTTCTTGTAGAAGACTTCTTTCTTATGTCCACTCTCCTACAAAATTGATCTTGACACAATTTTAAATGACCATTCAACCCTTATGCCCTTACTATATTTTTATAAAATCAAAATTGGAACCTTGGCCAACTGTCATCATCAAGAAATTAGAACCAGTTTTTATAGTTTGCATTGGTAACAGTTTTTGTCTTTTACATTAATCCATTATTCACTGCCCCATCAGGAGGATGAGATTCCACTAAGGAATAACAGATTCTAGTCCATGCATAAGCATATTGTGTGATCCATTTTAACACAGTACATATCAAGTCATAAAACAATTCCAACTTCTAGTCATGTGATGTTTCTTTTAAGGCATTTATAAGAGAAACTACATGCCATTCTTCTTTTAACATTAATTATAACAAAACTGAAACAAGGATGATTATGTTAAAGTAAGAGAATAATAGCCCGATTTTACAAGCCCTTGACCTAATTGTCTCCATAACTATTATGCAGAATTAAAGGATCCTAACTTATACAGCAGTGGTTCTCAATCTTCTTAATGCCTTGACCCTTTAATACTCATATGTGGTTGTATTTTCATGTGGGTGGACCCACCTGGAGACAGATAGAGGAGCAGTGTCTCAGTTCCTAAGACCATGAGAATTATGTGTTTTCTGATGGTCTTAGGTGACCCGTGTGAAAGTTTCATTCAACCCCCCAAAGGGGTCGCAACCCACAGGTTGAGAACTGCTATTATACAGGAATATATACTAGTAGCAGATATCAAGGCTAAATAGTTAGTTATTTGGGATCAAATCCTAGGCCAAATACCTCAATCTTATGCTTATGCTTACATATTATAATAATCTCAGATGTTCCAACATTAATCTATTATTTAATATATATTTTATTGTGTTTTAAAAGCTTTTGACTATGGAAATTTTGCCATAAAACAATAGGGACATAACTAAAGCAAGGGAATAGTATTTTCCTGATTTCATGTCAATTCCAGTTAGAAGTTGGGTAGATTGCCAACTGCATTGAGCCAGACTTAGAGTCGGGCAGGTGTCTTAGTGGGGAAAATGAGTCAGAAAATTACCTCAGCTTATGCAGAATAGTCATTCTCCCAGCCTTCCCATGAGAATACCCTCTGCAGTTTATGGATCCAGTTCATGAGCCCCAGGGGTTGCTGGCATCAAGGATCAGTGGCTCAACAGCATTTCTTGGTAGCCGTACCTGGAGTCAGACTGGAATAACAATCAATTAACAGTTCCATGAGGTCTTGAATAGCAAGCTCACATTGATTAGGGAGCATCCTTAAAGTGAACTTCATGTTGTTTGCGTGCATTCTACACATATTCTTGTTACTGATTAAATAAGAATACAAAATCAAATTTCCCATTTCTCGCCATAAAACTCTCTAGGTCCACAGAACACACCTTATAAACATAATATTTTCACAAGAGTAACAAACTTTAAATAAAGTTAATTTTTGCATTAATGCAAAAATATTCCACAAGTTACCTTCCTTTAAGAAAATTGCACTGAAATTCTTTTCCCCAAACTGAAGATGTTTCTGATCTAGTTTCTGTGATTAATAGAGTAACAGCTTGGTCCCCAAATCAGTTGTATCAATACCTAATTATTTTAACATCATTTTTAAACATGTAAGGACCTTATCCCATATAACCTTATATCTCTTAAACCCCAGCCTTAGTCTATAGGATAATGATTCAACATTATATTTGCACCTTTGTTTCACAAACTCGTTTTCCCGTTATCTAATTATTCCCATAATATGAAGAAAGAATGTTCTGTTCCAGGGATTTAATCTTTCACATGACTATGGAGGTGTACTAATTTACCCAACTGAAATGGGATGATTACCCATTCAGATTGAAAACAGCAAGATTTCACATATTTGCATTATGCTCGCAGTTTTCCACACATGGTACCATAGCTACATCACAGTCAGATTCAGGAATAGTTAGGTGGAAAGAATTCCTTTTCAAAGGAACATAAGGGGGAAACTGAGCCAGGAGGATCCCACCCTGATTGAGGCTAAGATTGTTCTCACACCTTTTTCCCAGATGCAGACTTCCACTTGTTAACAGCATAGAATCACATTCCCTCTGAGTAGCTGTGGCTTCTCTCAGATGGTGGGTTATTGACTGTTGATTACTGATGGATTTTTATGATCCACAACATAGCTCAGAACACAATTTGTTATAGTCCCATGAGATTTTACTTCAGGTGACAAATTTCACTAATCAAAACTTTATCAGGACTTATTTCTCAAATTTTAAATTTGCCCTAAAAGCCCTACTAAAGATTATTTCTATATACTTGCAAATTATTGGCCAACAAAGTTCTTTGTTTAGGAACTCCACATATGAAAGTTTACCAGTTCAAAACTTCAAAATCTATTATCAATCAGGTGACTTCAATTTTGTTGAATACACTTTACATAGATAATCAGCACCTCATGATTAACATGTTAAGACTACAATTTTAAGAGAGCAGGCTTATCCAAGTTTGGAGACCTGCTAGTTTCTAACCTCATGTTGAATGGTTAATTCTTCCAGGTTTTTCAGCCCTAGGGGCCCAGAGTCATTGCCAGTAGGGCCCTCAGTATAGCTGCTGTCCCTTTCCCCTCACTCCTCTCACTGGATGGGAAAAGGTAAATTTGCAGGTGGGGGTAAAGGTGAAATGTTCTTTTCCCAAACTTATTTGGGATGAGAGGAGTTAACAGAAAAACTCCAGGGTTATTTGCAGTCATACTGTGGTTTCTCTGAAAGCACCCATTGATGCAAGGACACAACAAACCTAGGAATGAAGCTTACAAAATTCACAGTAGGTTTGTATACAATTGTCATCAATATGAAATTACTATAACAAATTATCTTGCAAATAGAAATTTAGCAAATCTAAAAATCATACAAAGTTTTTGCCCATTTCTTAAAAATGTATTTCCCTATCTTTAAAACAGCTTACCATTTATTCTGCTATTATTAATCCCTAAATATCACAAAATTCCTAAATTCTCTGCTCACAAAACCTCTTGCATATAATTGACAACAATTACAAAAGATTTATGAGGTCTTTGCATAATTAGCAAGTTTTCTTTCACAAAATTTTTAAAATACTTAATTTAAACAATAACTTCAAATAGCTTAGGTAACAATCTCACAAATTTTATAAGTGATAGCAAAACAATTTTAACCAAAATTTTCTTTTAAAAAAAGACAAAACTTGGAAGATCATGATTTCTTAAATTACAGTATTTAAAAAACACATGGTCAAATAGAATGACAACAACTTCTTAACCCATGCATCATTTTTTCCCTGACAATTCCTTCTTTTTTTAGTGAACAGTTTCATTCTGCCTTAGAGTAAAAACCTTACTTTAATGTTGCAAGGTACACTGCAGGTATGCCATGGTGCCAGTTAGTAGGGAACAAAATACCCTACTCTTTAACCCTAAAGGCTAGCAAGACACACCAATTCATACCTTCACAGCATGTATCACTGGTATTATTTTCAATTTGACAATACAATTCCTAATCTAACAACACATAGCTTATAGGAGAAATTGCTTTTCCAACAACAGAGCTGATACAATTCTTTACCAAATTACACAGTAAAAGAAAATTCAGAAATATGACAATACCATAATTATCATATATTTAAACTTGAAACCACAACCAATTAATTACTAATATGGTGACCTTAATTTTTAGTTGAATGTGTTTCCAGATTGCTTTACATAGAAAATCATTCATCCCATCACCATTGGCATAAAATTCACATCCAAGAAAACCCAGGTAAAGTAGCCAAATACAAAGCAAACATTTAATTCAAAAAGTTTACATTTAGATAACAATTGTTTTATGCCAAACATTTTGACAAGCACTTTTATTTATTTATTTATTTATTTTTGGATGGGGGAAAGCAGGGCAATTGGGGCTAAGTGACTTGCCCAAGGTCACAGGCCTAGTAAGTGTTAAGTATCTGAGGTCAAATTTGAACTCAGGTCTCCTGACTCCAGAGTTGGTGCTCTATTCGCTGTGCCACCTAGCTGCCCCTGACAAGCAATTTAGAGAACAAAAAGCTGAGGTAAATAAAACTTTCTTTCAGTCATACAGTTATCCTGATTGTGTTTCCTCAATCCTTGAATTGTTTCTTTCTGGCTGCTTGCAATATTTTCTCCTTGACTCTGGGATTTTGTTACAATATTCCTAAGAATTTTCATTTTGGGATCTCTTTAAGGAGGTGATTGGTAAATTCTTTCAATTTCCATTTTACCTTCTGTTTCTATTATATCTAGACAATTTCCCCTAATAAACTCTTGAAAATGATGTCTAGTTTTTTTATCATGACTTTCAGGCATTCCAATAATTTTTAAATTGTCTCTCCTGGATCTATTTTCTAGGTGAGTGGTTTTTCTGATGAGATATTTCACATTGTCTTCTATTTTTTCCTTCTTTGGTTTTGTTTGATATATATTTTGCTTTCTTTTTTTGCTTCTTGGAGAGGGGAAGGTAGTGTAATTGGGGTTTTCACCCAAGGTCACATGGCTAGATTTTGTGTAAAGTGTCTGAGGCCAGATTTGAATTTAGGTCCTCCTGATTTGGGGGCTGGTGCTCCATTCACTGCACCACCTAGCTGTCTCTGTTTAATAATTTCTTGTTTTCTCATAGAGTCATTAGCTTCCATTTGCTCCATTCTCATTTTTAAGGAGTTATCAGTGAGCTCTTAGACCTCTTTTCCCATTTGGTCAATTCTGCTTTTTAAGCATTCTTCACCTCATTGACTTTTTGGACCTCTTTTGCCATTTGGGTAAGTCTACTTTTTAAGGTGTTATTTTCTTCAGCATTTTAATTTTTTGTTCTCTTTTAGCAAGCTGTTGACTTGTTTTTCATGAATTTCTTGCATTGCTCTCATTTCTCTTCCCAATTTTTCCTCTACTTCTACATGACTTTCAAAATCTTTTTTGAGCTCTTGATAATTTATATTTTTCTTGGAGGCTTTGGATATAGGAGCTTTGGCTTTGTTGTCTTCTTCTGGTTGTATGTTTTGATCTTTGTCACCAAAGATTCTGTAGTCTGAATTTTTTTATGCTGTTTGCTCATTTCCCAGCTAATTTACTTGACTTTTAAACTCTTTGTTAAAGTTGGATTCTGCTTCCTGCACAGGGGACATACTTTCTCAAGTGTCAGGAGTTTTGTGCAACTGTTTCCAGAGTACTTCCAGGAACCTATACATTTTCAATTCTCCCAAAGTGTTGTGATCAAAGGATCAGTGTTTACTCCTCTTAAGTTTTTATGTTTTTAGTAGTTTTAAAAATATTTCTATGGATAATTATCTCACAGTCTGACTCTCATCATATTACCTCTCTCATTTGATTTTAAAATAACTACTAGTCTTGGTTCACCATCAATGGCAATTCAAAACTAATGGTGGTTTTGCTAATCATGCTCATTTTAGGCTTCTCTAACATAGCTACACATTACTTTATTTATTTTTGAATTATTTGGTGATCATATTTTTTTTCCTGGAACTCAAAAAATGACCCTTATACTATAAACTTATTGCCAGTATTTGATAAGCTGTGTATAATGTCTTTTGTTGGTCAAATTGATCTTTTTTTCCAATAAGATCCACCACAAATTAGAGCATAGTCAAGCTATTTTCACATTTTAAATACTTGGAATAGATGATATGAAGCACAACATTGATTTCATCCTTTACTTTAATAAATCTATTCCCTAGAAATGGGTCATTGGGATGGTATGTAGAAAAAAGCCAAATAAACTTTTCATGCCATGGTGATTCAATTTAGCAAAAGCATTTTTGCTATTTTCATATACAGATTGCATTATTTATAATTAACTTCCAAAATCATATACTCCAGGACCCTTTTAATTCTCTTGGCCTTCTGCCTCATTGAAAAGTTCAGTCACATTTGACGATTTCAATCTGGTGTTCTAAATGTGACAAATGTAGGCACTACCCTCACTCTTCAAATGACTTAGCCAAAGTGACACACAGTAAAGCCTTCCACCATGTGTCAGCAGTCACTTTTGTCAATGGCTCTTAATAGATCAGACTTGTTGAAACTGAACATTCCACTTTGTTATCCTACTAGTACCTGCCTTGTTCTGATGAATTTTTATCTACTGAAAAAGATAAGCAGCTCTAGCTAGCTGTCCTTTAAATGCTTGTGTTCCCAGTAAGCATAACAGACTCTGCAGATTGTCTTGATTCTACCTAATTTCTCTTTATAAAATCAGACACTCTAAATGCTACTTTGCTGCAGTAGCAACAGTAACTATGCAGGTCAGTGGTTTAAGTCTTTCTGTTCATATAATAATGAGGATGCTCTCACAGTTCATTATGATTCTTTTCAGCAGTACATCACTGCAAGCTTACTTGATAGCATACTTTATGCAAGACTACATGTGTAACTCAAAATACCTACAAATTTTCCTCAATTCATATTTAACTTAACACGATACATGTAACTTGAAAAATACCATTTTTTGGTTTGTTTTTACTGTAGTGCTTTGTAAGACATTCCTCGCCTGCTTCTCCTGTTTGCTTTACAGTGGATGTGTGGGATAATTTCCATGCTATTACATTGTTCTTCTCATTGCTGTTAACTTGGATGGATATTTTTTTCCAAAAACAAGACCCTTTCATCCTGTTTTCCAGGTAGTTGGAATTGCACTGGGTTTAGATTTAGAAATTCTGGTTTCAAATTCCAATTTTATTTTAGTTCTGAATTTTTCCATAAGTTTCCATATTTCTAGGTTCCTTCTAGCTCTGTTCCATTTGTGTATTCCAAGTATGTATTTATATATACATATAGGTGTAAACTATGTATTATATACACATATATGTGAACATACCTATCTAAATATGCTACAAATATATGTGCATACATGTGTATATGCAGATATTTGTGTATGTATGTATTTTCCCCCATAGCTATGTCACAGAACTTGCTTGAAGCATATCTTCCTCTTGGGCAGAGTTTTAAAATGGCCTCTTCTATGGCCATGGAAAGCTTTAAGCATTGACTATAATATGTATCATACATATACACAGACAGATTATATGCCATGAAGAGGGATATTTGCTAGTATTTAAAAGACAGGCATTTATTTTGAAATTTTTATTTAAAAATATAAAAGGCAGGATTAAAATATGAGTTGTCAACATCCCCCCCCCCTTCCCCAGCTCCCTTCATTACAATACTTTGTTCCTGCTTACCCCCCAGGCTTAATTGTTAAGGATTAACATTCCAGTCAACCAGTAATCAACCAATACCTATTTATTAAGCACCTAGCAGGTTCCAGACACTACATAAAGTAGAATATTTTAAGACAAAAAGTTAATGAAGTCTCTACTACTACAACACATATTTCAGCTCATTGAATTTGAGGTTTAAAGCACTGCTTATAATTAGCTCATAAAAATTTGTCTTAAAAATGATTGTTCATTTACCCCACTACTATATAGACATTCTTCTACTTATAAATGAGCATATGATTGTGGAGTTCTGTACATGCAAAGGGCCAGCTCTGTTTACTTAGTCGAGTTGCCATGAGGTACAAATGAGATACATTGCAAACCCAAATATTAATATTGTTAAACTATTTGCAGTGGAGGCTACATTATTTATTTTTTCTCCTCCACCCTCTCATTTTGTGAGGGAGTGGTCAGCATCTTTGTGAAGTTCTTTTTATCCCAGGTAAGATGGGATGTAGTCTTAAGTAATTTGAATGTCTCCCCCATTTGCCTAGAGGGGAAAATCCTGCTAAGAGAAAATAGGAGCAAACATCATGGTGCTTTGGTAAGCTTCTGTGCTCTAGGGAGTGGTCACTAAGGCAACAGAAGAACCACCCTGATGCTTAGGGGAAAAAGGACAAATTGCTTTATGGTTATGGAGTCTCAACCTGATGTTAGTAACTAAGACCTGCTTGGTGACCAGAATGATAGAGCATGTTTCTTCTTGTTGGGCTTCAGTGAGGTGGAGGGAAATATAACATGGGAAATAGGGCAGAATACAAGTTCTGTTGTTTGTGCCTGCTTAATGTAGCTGAAATGTGGAGGATTAAATGGAGAATCTCCTTTTAAGACAGGGAAATTTAGAAATTCCAGAATGAGGACTCTGAGTTGACTGAGAGAATCTCAAAGGTTGAAGTAGCCACATGTCATCTGTTAAAGGCTGTAGAGAGGCTAAAGGAAGCACATGCTTAATCAATGACTGAGGCTATCCAGTACTAAAATGTCTATACTATTAGTGTTTAAAATTGAACTAAGATTTTTGGGATGTCCTCTTTTTGGGAAAAGAATTATTTAACTCTGGGTTATGTTTTTATGAGCACAGTTGTAAGTCCTCTTTGTTTTCATTAGCCTATAAATAAAACTTTTCTTTGAATCTTGTGAACTCTACTTCCAAGAAGGGATGGAGGTGGGATGAGGTTAATAAGAACAACACCTACAATAGCAACAATGAAATTGGATAGTGTCATAGGGAGAGTTTCCCAGGGTTAGGGTAGGGAGTAGTGAACTAGAACTGAGATGCAAAAGTCGTCCCTGCATCCCTCATCCCATGGCTCTTTATGTCCCCTGAGATCTCTTGATAAAAGGGTGACAATATTATGCATTTGACAGTTAATAAGATCATTTAATAATTAATAGAACCAATTTAGATTCATGTAACAGAATTTGATTTGATAAGCAAATAAAAATGAAGTTGGATGGGTGCTTATGTGTTTATCTGTACTGCTCCCAGATTTAGACATAAATGGTCATCAGTGGGTTTTTTTTATGATCTCTAGGGATGGGAATTTCATAGCCTCCCTTAGAAGCTTGTCATAACTTTAATTGTCCTGTAGTATAAGAATTATTTTTGTGTGTCTCTCTAAACTGTCTATCACAGCATTTGTAAGCTCTCTTTATCATTTTTATTTCTCTGTGGAGATAGTGAACAAGGGGTCTGTGTTCATCTTTTAACAATTCTTTCTGCACTAGAACACCAGTTATTTTCCTGCCTTTGTTGTGTTTTTTTTTTACAAACTGAACAATTTCCTGTGTCCATTGTACATATTATATCTTCATGTACATTACTTTCTATATACTTAATCATTTTCATTTATCTTCCCTGGACTCTCTTAAAATTTTAGGTTTTTTTTTTCTCCTAAAGAGGAGAAACTACAGTCACATCCAATACATGGCAAAGGACCTGAAAACTGCTATCTAATAGAAATATTTTTTCTTGCTGTCCATATAGAGTTTTACAGATAATATTCCAGTATCCAGTGAGCTGGAAAGGACAAATCAAAGGTTTCTTGAAGTTCCACTCATTAACCCACTTTCCTGGATCTGTTTTATTATTGTTGTCTCCCTCTGTTAGAAGGAGGAATAGGGCTGAACACAGTATTACTTAGCTTTAATGTTTCTCTGCCCTGCTACCTGCATGCCTTCCTCTTCCCTTCCCCTTATCCCAAGCTGAATTTGCCCTCGGTTAGTTACAGATCTGCATATACTCTTTTTTTCTTTTTACAGTAACTAGAAAAATACTAGTCATAAAGCACAAAGTAGCTCAAAAAATATAGTTGGGTTTCATTGAATGTACTACCACTTCCCTAATTTTGTGAGATTACTCTGAATTCCACTATGTCCTCCTAGATTTTAGTAACATTTTTCCTTTCCTCCTGCTAAAACCTATGGCTTTTTTGCTCATAATTGAAAATAATGCCTCTCACTATTTAACAAAAATTCCTGCAAAAATTAGAAAGTAGTTCAGCAGTAATTAGGTATAAACAAACACTCACACTATATATCAAAACAAGGTAAAAGTGTAAAATTAAGTTAATCTCCCCACCATTTGTGGTCCTGGAGCTCTGGAAGCAGCCGCGGCTCCTGCTGCTGCTATAGTTGCCACCTCTGCCACCCCGGGGGAAGGGGCCAGACCACATTCTTCTCTCATTCAGGTCCAACAGAGTTTTCCCACTGATATTTTACTTTCTTTTTGGCATTTGTGGGTTGGGAAGTCTAGAAACTACCACAACTGCCAGTGTTTCAGTCCCCTGGGGTCTGTTCCAGCTCAGTTTGTGTCACATGTTCTGTGTTGGTGCAGCCCATGCAGGACTTTGCTGTGCTCCCCGCCTGGCATGATAGGCCCTTTCTTTTGGCTTGCCAGACTGACTTCAGCTGGAGATGTGTTTCACTCTGTCATTTTGTGTCATCTGTAGCTCCAAAATTTGTTTAGAGTCATATTTTACAGTTTTTGGAGGTAAATGGGAGATGAGCTCAAGCAAATTCCTGGTTTTACTCCACCATCTCCTCTCCACCATGTCTTCTTCCTAAAAATCTCTTTTGGGATACAGACCTAGTAGTAGTATTGCTGGGTCAAAGGCTATGTTTGGTTTTATAGACCATTTGGCATAGTTCCAAATTGCTATACAAACTCATTGAATCAGTTCACAACTCCACCAATAGTGCATTAGTTTCTCAATTTTCCCACATCCCCTTCAACATTTATCATTTTCCTTTTCTGTCCTATTAGCCAATCTACTACCTATAGGGTAGTACCTCAGGATTGTTTGAATTTTCATTTCTCCAATAAATAATTATTTAAGATCTTTTCCCCTATGGCCATAGAGAGCTTTCATTACTTTATCTGAAAACTGACTATTCATATCTTTTGACCACTTATCAACTGAGGATTAGCGCTTATTTTTATAAAGTCAACCCAGGTCTTATATGTGAGAAATGAGGCTTTTTTCATAGAAATTTGCTTCAATTTTTCATAGTTGTGATTATTAATCTCCATTCTATTTCCCCATTTATTTTATTTTCTCTCCTTTCATCCTATCCCTCCTTAAAAGTGTTTTGATTCTGACTACTGCCTCCACCAGTCTGCCCTCCTTTTTATCAGTCCAACCTCATTCTTTTATTCCCTTCCTCTCCTATTTTCCTGGGGGATAAGATAGATTTCTCTTCCCAGCTGACATGTATATTATTCCTCCTTTGAGTCAATTCCAATGAGAGTAAGTTCCAAGCATTCCCTGGTATTACCACCCTTTTCCTCCATTTTTAAAGCTTTCTTGCCTCTTTTATGTTAGATAATGTATCTCATTCTTTATTCTTTCTTTTTTCCTTTTCTCCCTGTGCATTCCTCTTTTCACTCCTTAATTTTATTTTTAAAGATATTATCCAATCATATTCAACTCACACCTCAGCCCTCTATCTGTATGGACTCCTTCTAATAAGTCTTAATAAAGAGACTGTGTTTATGAGGTATAAGTATTATCTTCCCATGTAGGATTGTAAACAGTTTAACCTTATTAAATTCCTTATGATTTCCCTTCCTTGTTTATATTTTTATGCTTCTCTTAAGTCTTGTATTTGAAAGTCAAATTTTCTATTCAGGTCTGGTCTTTTCATTAGGAATGCTTGAAAGTCCTCTGTTTCATTGAACATCCATCTATTTTCCCCATAGAAGGTTATACTCAGTTATGCTGGGTAGGTGATTCTTGGTTGTATTTCAAGCTCCGTTGTCTCCTGGAATTAAAAAGGAAAAAGAAACACGAGGAAGAATGAAATAAGAGCAGAAAAGAAATGCTTTGTTCTGCATTCAGAGTCCATTGGTTGTTTATCTGGATATGGAAAGCAATTTCCTTCATGAGGCCTTTGTAATTTTCTTGGATCATTCATTATGTTGCTGAGAAAAGCTAAGTCATTCACAGTTGATCATCTCACAATGTCCCTGATACTGTGCACAATGATTTCTTGGTTCCATTATTTTCTCTTTGCATCAGTGTAATGCCAAGCAAAGGCAACTTCCAAGGTTTGGATTACCAGCATAGCAAACCCCATTTATTCAGTGAACATTCACAAAACAGAGAAAGTCAAAATACAGTATAACTCATACATTTCACAAGTAAGTTCTTCCTTCAGTCCAGGTACTACTCCACCCCTAGACGGTACATGCTTTTAGTCAAAGTATCTTCTCAAATTGGGATCAGTTTCCAATTATCACAAAAAGGCCAAAGGTTTCCCACCCCTGGGCTCAAAGTAATTACAATACCATCCATTAACACTAAGCACTTTCTCAAAAGGGAGCAGGAGAGCACAAAACGCTACCCACCCTTAAGCCATAACAAGGTCAAGATAGCATCTCAGCATAGAAAGGCCAAGGAAAGACCCTTCTTTCATCTTCACTCAAGGCAAGTCCTCAGCAATCTCAGTTCTGGGGGAGACAAGGCTCAACAAAGCCATAACTAGTGTCTTCATCAAGCCACACTCTGCCTGTAGAACAGTCCCAGAACCCCTGAAAATATCATCAAGGCTGCCTTCCAGGATTTCTGTGAACATACAACAAGAAAGTCCTTCTTCAGTGCTTCTGCACCAACAGCCAAATTCCAGGACCTCTACAACAGCAGCACTGTCCACCTATACCACAGCTTGTTCAGCCTTTCTCCAATTGATGGGCATCCCCTCAGTTTCTAATATTTTGCTATCACAAAAGACCTGCCATTAATATTTTTGTACAGGTAGGTCTTTTTCCATTTTCATAATCTTTTGGGGATACAGAACTAGGAGAGGTATTGATGGATCAAAGAGTATGCAGAGTTTTATAACCTTTTGGGCGTATTTCTAAATTGCTCTCTACAATACTTGGATCAGTTCACAACTCCACCAATTTTCTGACATCCTCTCAAACATTCATAATTTACCCTGTGTTAGGCAATTTGATAGCTGTGATGTGGTATCTCAGAATTATTTTAATTTGCCTTTCTTTAATCAAAAGTTAATCAGATCACTTCTTTATATGCCTGCAGATAGCTTTTGATTTCTTCAACTGAAAACTGCTTGTTCATATTCTTTAATCCTTTGTCATTTGGGGAATTCTTTTATTCTTGCAAATTTAACTCAGTTCTCTATATATTTGAGAAATGAGGGCATTATCTGAAACACTGGCATTAAAAATTGTTTCTGAAAAGTGGGGTAGACCCAAGATGAAGGAGTGAAAGCAGGAACTCATCTGAACTCCACAAACTTATTCAGTGACCTCTAAAAGTGAATCTGAACAGATTTTAGGTGCCAAAATCCATTGGGAGACAGAGTGTGACAGATTTTCAGTCCTAGAAGGTGTGCATATGGGACTGGGTAGGGCAAGTGCAGAGTGGGGGCTTCATCAGCACAGACCTGAGACCCAAACAGAGGGGAGCCAGAGCAAGCCCAGGCAAGCTGATTCACCCACCACAGGGGCAATTCCCAGACCTCTCACCACAGGATGAGGGATCTGTTGGAGGTGGGTAAGAGAAAGTGCAGGGCCCACAGCAGCAGCAGCTAATTCTGGGGCTACCACCCTCAGCCTGGATGTTTAAAAAAGTACCTGAGCTTCTAGGAGCCAAGATCATGAAGTAAACCCTAGCCACTCCACCCTCACCCTAAGACACTGAAAACCCAGAGAATGATGCCTCAGGGTAAAATCCTGAAGTAGCCCAACTCTAGGCAGGCTTGGGAGTCCTAGAGGAAGGGCATGGGTGTGGGTGTGCCAAAGCTAAGGTGCAGGGCCAGAGCTGTCCCAACAAGCCCCAAATCAATTGACCAACAGGAGATCCTGAACCCCCGAGGGGTGGAGCCAGCAAACACTAACACCAGAACCCCAGGTGTGCCTTGACACAAACAGAGAAACCAGCAGACACCTGCACTGCCAGCCATCAGCAGCAGAGCCTTGCTGATTTTAGCCTAGGGGCTGGGTGTTGGAATCCTGAAACAGCCAGACCACTCCTCCCCTATACCTTACACTATGAGCTTCAGAGTAAAACCTTGAGGCAACTTGTGAAGTGCTGGCCTTGGCCTCAGTCTAGATACCCAGAGAACACAGCACATAAAGCCCCCTAGCTCCCAGCATGAAAAGTGTGGGTCAGAGCTCTCTATACCCAGAAGCAGAAATCTACTTCAAAGGCCAGCAAATAGGCAATCACAACAGGAAAGAAGCAATTTCCAAGATTGAAAATGAATGAATCCTTTTATACTGAGCAAGAAGAACCAAAGACACAAGAGGTCAGCATTGACTCTATACTGAACTCTGAAACCTCGACAGGGAATATGAACTGCTCTCAAGTCCAGAAAGTATTCTTGGAAGGGTTCAAAAAGGATTTTAAAAGCCAACTTAGAAGATAAACTGACTAATTATTTTAAAATTACACTTGCCAAAATAGAAAACAAAATTACTGAAGAAAAGAGTTCCTTAAAAAGTAAAATTTGTGAAATTGGAAAAGAATTTCAAAATCTAACTTGAGAAAATAAATTCTTTTTTTAATAAATTTTTTTATTTGTTTTCTTGTTTACATCATTCATTTCCATGCAATTTTTGAGTTACAAATATTCTCCCCTTCTTTCCCCTAACCCAGCCCCAAAACAGCAATCCCACTGTAAAGCCCCTCCACTGATCTGCTCTCTAACTTTCTGGTAGGGCAGGGATGGTCTCCCTACCCCAGCCCATGTATATCTTAGTTCCTAGTTGCACGTATTGCAGAGCTTTAAATTCTAGATTCTTTTGGTTCCTCCCCTGTCACCCACCCCCAATGGAAGGACAAGCTGTTCAATACAGGCTGTACATGTGTAATTACACAGGACATCTTCACAGTGGACATATTGTGACAGTCTGATCATATGTCCCTCCTTCCTATCTCTGCCCCCCGTGTTCTGTTCTTTACCCTTTCCCTATCCCTTTACTGAAGTGTGTGCTTCCAGCATCCCTTCCCCAGACCCTGCCCTCCCCTCTGTCATCCTGCCTCTCATCCTCATGCCCCCTACTCTCCTGTGTGGCATGACCCCCAATTTAGAGTTTATATCATACCTTCCCTGAGCCAGATTCAATGAGAGTAAATGAATGTAAAGTTGCAACAGTTATCCCTTGCCTCTTCTATATGGGATGATTAACCCCTTTTGTCTCTCCCTGTCTCCTCTCATTCTAGTCCTCTCCCACCTCAGAATTTCACCTTTTAAAGTATCATCCCTTCATATTCAATTGATCCTATACCCTCTATATACACATATACACACATGTTCAGATATGTATTCATACACATATATAGCCTCCTATATAGACATATGTGTAAGGATACATATAAATACATTTGTATTCCCTTCCCCTATCCTCATACTAAGAAAAGTTTCATAAGTTACTATTATCATTTTTCCATATTGGTATGTAAATAGTTGAACTTTGATAAGTTCCTTATGACTTCTTTCCCATGTTTACCTTCTCATACTTCTTGTGTTTG
>CM053601.1:62635518-62669469 GCA_028646575.1 Pseudocheirus occidentalis
AAGAAAAGAAAAGAAATGAAGAAAGTTGAAGGAAGAAAAAGAAAGGGAAGAAGCTACAGAAGGAAAAAGAAAGACAGGAAGGGAGAAAAGCAAGAAAGAAGAGAGGGGAACAATAAGCCCTTAATATATGTAGAGCTAAATGAATAAAAATCCCTGACAGAGTTAGAGCCAAGTAGCTTGAGAATGATGAGGAGTAAGGAAGGAGTCATGTTTCAAAAAATTTTTGGATGTCTTCACAATGTTTGCATTTTTAGGGGAAGGAAATTTCAATAATAAATGAACATGATAAAATCTGAATAATGATATATCAGGCAAGTCATAAGAAAGATGAATTTAAACTGGGATAGGTTGGAGACAAGGAGATTTAGCAAACCATTATACTAGTTCTATCATTACACCAAAGTGAGAGATTGAATTTGCTTGAGGGAGATGGCATCAATGGGTCTAGATCAGCATTTGTTATACCTAAGCAATAGGGAAGCAATAGGAAATTTCTCCCTGAAATATTAAGGAGCATCATGTAACCTGTCCATTTGTATTTGAGAAGCAGTTCTATCAACTCCAAACCAGCATTTCTTGAATCATCCTTCTTTCTTCACCTATCATCTCTTCCAATCCTTCAGGCTGTGTAGAAGATGGTGCTTTCTTCCTTCTATACTCTCTATCAGAAGATGTGTTTTATCTATCACTGTCAAACTAAATCACAGACTTATTTAGTAATATTCAATCTAACTTGATCTACTTGGCCCATACACTAGAGAACAAAGAAAGAGTGAGACATTATGAATAAGCCAACTTCTCTGTGATAGCTAAGGGGGGAAAAAACACCAAAGAAAAGGAAATAATTGAAAGACGGTGTCATGAGATGAACATTCCTATGCTCCCTTAAAGAAAACTTGCAGAATAACAGAGTAAACAAGTACTAAAGAAATCAGAATATAAAAAAATAACCATCTCCAGATTTCTATGCAATACCTGTTGTACGGAAACCCAAATCCCAGGTTACTGCATACCACCTGATTTGTGGCCCACCATTAATCCCCCTTTATATTCCTGTCTTTGTCCCTATCCTATATTTTGTCATAGTTTGAAACAGCTTTAAGCCATGTCTGGGCATTGCTCAAGGCAAAATTCCCTGCCCCTTCCTTCCCCAAATTAGCATTTTATCTATTTTCCTTAAATCAGTATGAGTGTACAAAGTGCAACTCAGGGTCATGGTGCAATATAGAGACCACCCTGTCCTGTGCCGCTGACCAAGCGGGATCCCCACACCCTTTGCCTGGAACATGACCTTAGCCTGTTCTGGGATTTTCCAGTTCCCTCTTACCCCATAACCTGCCACCCTGTTCTAGAAAGCACTGACTATGTTCCTCCACCCTGCTCTTCCAAGGGACACCTGAGTCACAGGAAGATTGCTCCCTTGTAGCTTGTGCCATATTACAAAATTAGCCCTAAACTAAAGATCTAAACAATGTCTATTCTTTACTTCTGTATGTCATGGCTTCTACTTGCTCCCCTCCCTGGTTGTGGTTTTTGTGGGTTTTGTGGTTTTAGTCATTATAATCAAAGTCTGTGCCCTCAAAGATCACTACCAATTTGAGTGATGAACACTCCACTTTGGTAGTCATGCAGTTGCTTAATAAATCCATACCGAAATTTATCTTGAAGCCAAGTCTCAGCTCACTCTTATTCTCTTCACAACAACCTACACAAGTCTCTGATAGAAATATGATATCGATACTTCATGGAGACTTTTTGTCCATTTGTTGTTGTTTAGTTCTTCACTCACTGTGACCTGATTTGGGGTTTCCTTGGCAAATATACTAGAATGGTGAACTATTTCTTTCTCCAGCTCATTTAACAGATGAGGAAACTGAGAAAAACAAGGTTTAGGTGACTTTCCCAGGGTTACACAGATAGCAAGTGTCTGAGGTCAGATTCGAACTCAAGGAAGATGATTGTTACTGACTTCAGGTCCTGTTCTTTATCCAATGGTGTTCATTTAGTCATTCATTGATATGTTAGTTCCTTTGCCTATTTGTGCATTTGTGTATTTTGGTGGCAGGGGAGTGATCTAGACATAATCAGTCAATCCTTCTAGACAGTCTCAGAATAACCTATTGACCTATAAGAACCTGTGTTCATACCTACAGTCATTCTCTTGCAGTGTGAGGCCTAGGAAGAATTCAGCCTGAGACTCATGTCTTTGCTGAATATTTGCTCCTGAAGAGGAAAATTGAACTAGAGCAACAACACATAGCCCGATTTGAAATTTATTTTGAACATCATGTTCCTGTTATCTCCTATCTCTCTTCCCTCTGCAGTTTGTTACTGCCTGACTTGTAAATTACTTATTTAGTATAATCTCTTTACTAAAACAGTTGTTTTTATATCTACGTTATCTTCTCTGAGTTGCTGGAACTTATTTGAGATTGGTATGTCTTCATCTAACTTTTTATTGAATTCAGGGTTTGGCTGCCTTCTGACCTAGAGACAGAACTCAATACGTTTTGGGGTTTTTTTGCATCCATGTCCCATAAGACCCTTTCCTTCTGGAGAATCTGGGATTAATTTATTGTCCAATAGAAATTTGAATTTACACCTGTAGTCATTCTCTTTCATTGCTGAGCAGAGTTGGAACTCAGCTTAAGGCTCACTAAGGCTTGGCTGAACACATCTTTCTGGCTCTGAAAAAATGAAAGCTGTGGCAACCCCTAGCTGCTCAGTCTAATCATTCTCTTCATCTAAATCTGTCCTTGTCCTTGAAAAAGTTAATTGTATTCTGTTTTTTTTTCTTTGAGGGGACTGATCAGGTTTTTAGGTGTCTGACTTCTCTAAGTATCTTCAAGGTAGAAGCAGGAGTAAAAGTCTGGTAGAAGTTGGGAAAGGGGGAGAGGAGAAATGAGAATATAAAAATGGAGGAGGGATTGGAACTATAAAGTCGAGTCACAAGGGTAAAGATGGAAAGGAAAGAAGATTGAGAAGAGGGAAAAAGGGAGAGGAGGGCAGAAAAAAAGTGGCACAGGTTTGAGAAGAGGGAAAGTGATGAGGTGGAGGAAGGGTATAGTTGAAAGCATCACTTTGATACTTCTTCAAGTATATATAGAAAAATGGTAATGGAAAGAGAGAGAGTGACATATTTCTCATGGGATGCCCCTTTTTAATGCAATTGCTACTCGGTTATATTCAGATATCCTAACAAATAAAAATGAAATAGAATAATACGTCTTGTTTCTCACAGAAGATATTGTGCTTACACAAATAATTTCTGTTAGGAGAAATCTTCTAAGTCACTAATGGAGAAGGGAAGAAGAAGGTAATAAGCATTTATATAATGCCTACTATGCACCAGGGACTGTCCTATCAAGTGCTTCACAAATTTTTCATTTGATTCTCACAGCTCTGATGTATGTTACTATCATCATTTTAGAGTTGAGGCAACTGAAGCAATCAGAGATGAAGCAATTTGCCTAGAGTCATACAGCTAGTCGGAACCTCAGGCTGTATTAATACTAAAGTATTCCTGACTGAAAACACAGTAATCTACAAAGTGAATTATCTAGTTGCACCCTCATTCTAATGGGATAAGGACTCTGCCCTTCTCAAAATTGTCTTGAAGATAGGAGCATATCATGAATATCATCAAGATTACTTTCCTATTTCCTGAAGGAAATTTACTAGTCAGAAACCAAGAAGGCATTGTTGTCATATATAATAATTCATATTTGTTCATGTATGGTTTTATTCAAACTTGTAAAGATGAAAATCATAAAATATTTGTGGTTATTGTTCAGTTGTTTAGCCGTGTTTGAATCTTCATGAAGCCATAACTTGCTAGATCCTTCCACCCTCCATTACCTCTTTTATATTTTCTGTGATTTTTGTCTATATCCTCCTGTAGGTTCAGAATGGGTAGATACACCCATGGTACTACAGGAATTCTTCAATGTTTCCTATTTTTGAAAAGCTAATTGTCAACCTATCTTCTTTTCTTGCTCTTACAGTTGCATGAAGCCAGATTCTTTTTCCTCTGTAATTCCTTGGTTTTAGGGAGCTAGAATATGCTTACACCTGGAAGGCACCTTTCAATAGCCCTCTCAGATATACTCATGTTCAAATCAATATGGCTGTTTTCAAAGTGTATTCTTGTACAAGATAAGTATGTCATAGAGGTCCATGGAAGAGTCCAGGATGTCATTTTTTTTCCAAATGTTGATATCTCTCAGAAAATTAAGCATGGGAATGGCATTTTTCTGGATATTTCAAGGCTTGGAAAAATGAAAATTATTTCAAATAAGATCAATTATGACTCAAAGAAGATGAGCATACCATTCACATGGAAAATACTCTGATGAAGGAAGAATGATAAGAATTCATACCCACCCACACATATGTGTGTTCATATGTGGAAAAAAATATACATGTATATAGATACGTTTATACACAAATATACATATGCTATGTTTCTATGTTAGAAACAGAGCGTTTGTATATGATAGCCAATCAACTTTCTAGAATATTACCGAAGCTCAGTGAAGTGTCAGTAAGGTAGGACACATAAGGTGTTTATACAAAGTGAGGAACACTAGGGCTGATATACAAGTATATACAACAGGGACTTTATTCTCATTAGTTTTGATAATCATGCTTTATTGAATATTTCAATAAAAGTACTAATGAATATAAAAAAGTACAAAGTCATTTGCAGTGTCATTTTTCAGTCACTTATAAGTGACAGTTTCCTATGGTAATTAGCATCATTGATAGACATCACCTGATTGCTCCAGTTGTATCCAGGGTTATTTTCTTTATTAGGACAGCAAAAAGACAAGTAAGGGCAAAGCTGTAGCTCCTACTGTTGTCTCTATCAGACCTACTGTTGACTACAACTCTCAGAGTAAATCATGATCTTCATCAGGTATATTTTGCCATCCATATTGGTTCCTCAGTCTATAAACTTCTTTTTCTCTCTCCTGATATATAGAGAAAAACCTAGGAATGTGTATCTTAATGACACCCAGCTTCCCCATACAGCCTCACAAATAGAAATACAGCATCAGAGAAAACTCATGAAGCAAAAGTTTTCTTTTCCTAAAACACTTACAAGCTACCTAACAGAAAAAAAAATGAATAGGATGGAAGTGAGACTGAGTACTAAACGATTCTCAGTCTACACTTAAAAAATATCAGAATGAAATGACCTTGAGTCAACAACAACAAAAAAATGAACTTTATAAAGAAGAAATGGACATACTACAAGAAATACTCAAACTTAATCCTTCATATAAATCATCATAAAGACTGGTGTAATATACAAAATCCGTAGACAATTAGGATAAATTTTAAAAGTCATTCCACGATTGATGAATTATCAAAAAATCAAAATACAAAATCAGCAAGAATATTCAAAAGAATACACAATCACTTATAACTAGACAAATGACTCTTGAAACTCTAAAGTATAACCTCAAAGCTTTCAAATGGTAAAATATGAGAAAACAGAACAATTCAATGCTGATAATGAAGTAAGATATTAAGCACATTAATTCACTGCTGCTACAGTTGTGAAATGGTCCAGCTATTTGGGAAAATAGCTGAGTTAATGAGGGAAATAAGGAGGATAATTCAGGCCTGTTGAGATAACACAGGGGAAATTTGGAAAGTATCTCAGTAGACATATGAGAGTAGAAATCATCTATATGGAGTAGCAAAGACTGAGGAAAAGGGTCATTTGTGCATGCTAGCACACACTAAGAAATCCATTGTAAATCTTATGGGAACTCATAGGAATTTAGAACATCAATTGAGACCAATAGTCTGGAAGCACATGAGCATTTCTCTCTAGTCAGCAATGGGGCAGGTGCTCCAGGCAGGTAAAACCACATCTGGTTCTTGAAGTAGCAGCTCCTCATTCCTACAAACAGAACATACTTGGTTATATTTCTACAGTGTTCTGCAGAACTACAGAGTCTGATCACAACAACATACTTTACTATGTTTCAGCAGAGTAGACCCCAATTAGCGCCTTTAAACAATCATATTCCCTGACATATTTTTGTATTCCTGAATTAGTTGAGCACAGAATGGAAACTTACCTTCTCAAGATGTCTTTCATATCCTCAAGGGAGAAAACAGAGAGATTTAGTGTTCTGTTCCTTGGTCTGTTTCTCTAATATTGTCTTTCTCTGAGAGCCTAAGCACACCTCCCCAAAGGTCTGTCACTCCCTTAGAGCACTTTTCCAGGGACATTAGAAAATTTTCACAGTTTAAATCTGTGCAGAATTGTTTAGAACTAGCCTTTGGCTTCTTTCTGATTGGTCTACCCCCCCAAAGATGGAGAAATGACTTTATTGTGAGAGCAGTCCCATTCTGCCCTGCCTTTCTCTCTCCCTCCCTTATATAGAAACTTCATTTGACAGAGGCAAACTTTTGGTTACCCTCAGTAATAAAACAACCAATGAAAAACCTGTAAAAGATTTTGCGGTCTGGGGGACTGGTAGTAGTCTTTTTTATGGTTGCTGTAGGTAGGAAATGTGGATTCTGAGACTGTAGAGACATGGTTTCATCTAGCAGTTATTTAATTGAAATAATTTAGAAGCTTAAACTGAAGTTGCCTTCCAGGACCCTCTAACTGTCTAAGCACTGCCATGCCAGAGCTCAAAGAAGCAAAGAAATCTTCAGCCCACATATATCACCCATTGGGAAGGTGATGTGTTGGTTGTTTGGGGGGTCAAAATAGAATCTTAGAGTTAAAAAGGATCTCAGAGAATATTTAGGCCAATTGATCCCTGACATATGAATAGTGTCTATAATACTTCACAAAATTGGTCAATCAACCTCATTTAAAAGATTCGTCAAGGCAGGGAAATCTCTTCTATAGGCAGATTTTAGACATCTCTTCAGAGTATATGCCTTCATATGGAACTTAACACCACTGAGCCATGAGTTTAAATATTACTTCTGATGCTATGTATGACCTCATTGGAACCTTTCAGTTGTTCTGAAGCTCAGCATCCTCCTCTATAGGATGGAGATAATAAAATCTATTTAATCTAAACTCAAAGGAAAACTTAATACATTAATATGTCAACCACATGGGAATTTCAAACTAGCAAAACTACTTTAAGTAATTATGATTGGCTTTTATGTGATCCATTTGTCCTGGTTCTGTCCTCTAGCACCTGGAAGAACAAGTCTAATCCCTGGTCATAGACAGTTAAGTACTTGCATAGACATATCACTTCCCTGCAAACACTTCTCCAGTTCTAACCATTCTGTTTTTAAATTGATTCTTTGGGCCATAGAATTCAACCTTTTCATCCATCCAGAACATTTTCTTCTTGACCCATTCTACATCCTTAATGTGTCCTAAAAATACTGCATCATGAACAAAAACCAGTCCTCTAGGTTAATGATTCTGAAGTTTTTTGAGGGAGATCACTAGAAATCTCCCAAATCAGGAATTAACTCTCTCCTCACGCCTGCCACACAGAGCCAGGAATTCCCTGTATCTCGAGGGCATAGCTTAACTTTGCCATTCTCCTTTAGTTGTTTTTCCTTATTCCCTCCTTCCCAAACTTCTCTGTCTTTCCTTTTCAAACTAACATAAAAAACAGTTTTCTTTCTGTCCATTTAACATTTCTTTACTTAGGTCCTTGACGTCTTTGCAAGTAAATTGTCAGCTACTAATCAATTAGAATTGATTCATTTGCTTTACTGTTATTTGCTAAGCCTAGTATAGTACCTGACACAAAGTAGATACTTAATAAGTGCTTAATTGGTTGTTTAGTTTTTTATTTTATATTTTTGCTCATGACTTCATATTAATCTTTGCTATAAGGAATTATAGAATCATTAACTATTCCTTCTGAAAAGAGCTTTCAAGGAAAAATCTAACTCACCTGTTTTCACTAAGGAATGAGGTCTGTGGTTGTTCCAGGAGAATCAGGAGATTCAATCATGATTATGTGACTACAAATTTCTAGTCAATTCATAGTACACTCTTGTACTGAAGTGGCTTAGCCTTTAAGAATCTCTGTACCACACATTGTCTGACTATAGGGAATTTGCACCCACACCTGCTCATCAGAAATCAAATTCATTTGCAGAATTTTTTCAAATGCCTGGACTCTAACAAATGGTCCAGAGACTCTACTCTTAGCATTCTGTAAGGGACAGGGTATGTACCTTTTAATTTCTTTTTTAATTGTTATTAACTTATTTATTTTCAGTTTTCAACATTCACTTGCACAAGATTTTGAATACCAAATTTTATCCCCATCTATGCCCTACCCCACCCCAAGGCAGCATCCATTCAGATTACCCCTTCCACCAGTTTGCCCACACTTCTATCACTCCCCTCTTTATCTCCTTCCCTTCTACTTCCCTTTAGAGCAAGATAGGTTTCCCCACTCCATTGCGAATATATCCTATTTCCCAGTTGCATGTAAAAACAATTTTGAACACTCATTTTTAAAACCTTGAGCTACAAATTCTCTTCTTTCCTCCCTCCCCACCCACCCTCATTGAGAAGGCAAGCAATTCAAAGTAGATAATGCAAGTGTACTTATGGGAAGCACTTCCATAAGAGTCATGTTGTGAAAGACTAACTATATAGTCCTCAGTTCCATCCCACTCTGACCCCATTAATTCCATTCTCTCCTTTGACCCTGTCCCTCCTCAAATGTGTTTGCTTCTGATTACCGCTCCCCCAATCTGCCCTCCCTTCTATCATCTCTCTCTCTATTATCCCTTCCCCCCCTGCTTTCCTGTAGAGTAAGATAGATACCCAATTGAGTATTTATGTTATTCCCTCCTTAAGTGAAATCTGGTGAAAATAAGGTTCATTCTTTTCCTCTCACCCGCCCCCTCTTTCTCTTTACTGTAAAAGCTGTTTCTTAACCCTTTTATGTGAGATAATTTACCCCATTCGACCTCTCTTTTTCTCTTTCTCCCAATACATTTCTCTCTCTCCCTCTCTCTGTCTTTCTCTGTCTGTTTTTCTCTGTCTCTCTGTCTCTGTCTCTGTCTCTGTCTCTCTTTCTCTCTATATATATATACACACATACATACATACCACACACATATTTATACACATAAATGTATTATGTATGCATATGTGTGTATGTATGTATGTATTCCCTCCAATTACCCTAATTATAAGAAAAATCTCATGAGATACAAATATTGCCTTTCCATGTAGGAATGTAAACAGTTCGAATTTAATAAATCCCTTATGATTTCTCTTTCCTATTTATTTTATTATGCTTCTTTTGAGTCCTCCATTTGAAAGTCATATTTTCTTTTCTTATTAACTTTTATGTTTATTTTTAGTTTGTCATTCATTTCCACAAGATTTAGAGTTACAAATTTTCTCCCCATCTTTCCCCTACCCAACAGCCCCAAACAGCTATCCCACTGAATACACTCTCCCCCAATCTGCTCTCTCCTATATCCTCCCCCATACCCCCTCTGACTTTCTGGTAGGGAAGAATGGATCTCCATACCCCAGTGCTTGTATAACTTATTTCCCAGTTGCATGTAGATAATGATGATGATGATGATGATAATAATGATAATATTTTAATTTAATTTTTAAAGTCTGAATTCCTGATTCTTTCCCTCCCTCCTCATCTCCCACCATGACTGAAAAGATAAGCAATTCAATATAGGTTGTACATGTGTAATTACGCAAAACATTTCCATAGGGGATATATTGTTAAAGACTGACTATATTTCCCTCCATCCTTTCTCCCACATTTGTTCTGTTCTCTACTTTGTCCCTGTCCCTTTACAAAGGGTGTACTTCTGCCTACCCTAGCCAACAACCTGCCCTCCCCTCCATCATCCCTCTTCTCATCCCTTCCCCGCTACTCTCCTGTAGGGCAAAATATCTAATCGAGAGTGTATGTCATTATGTCCCTAAGCCAAATTCAATGAGAGTATGGTTGACCCATTCCCTTTTGCCTTCCTGTTCTTCCCCTTCGCAGTAACAGTTATCCCTTGCCTCTTCAATATCAGGTAATTTACCCTATTTTGTTTCTCCCTGTATCCTCTCATTATATTTCTCTCACCTCTCAAATTCACCTTTTAAATATCATCCCTTCCTATTTAATTGATCCTGTGCCCTCTGTCTATGCATACCTGTACACATATATACGCACACTCACACATGTATTCATATGCACATATACCCTCCTATATCAACATATATGTATGTATACACATCCTTGTACTGAGCATACTTATACTTCAAGTATCCTTATACTGAGAAAAGTTTCATAAGTTACAATTATCGTTTTTCCCTGTAGGCATGTAAATAGTTCAACTTTGATAAGTTCCTTATGATTTCTTTTCCCTGTTTACCTTCTCATGCTTCTCTTGATTCTTGTATTTAAGTGTCAGATTTTCTATTCAGCTCTGTGTTTTTTCATCAAGAATTCTTGAAAGTCCTCCACCTCCACCATATTTTCCCCTGAAACATTATACTCAGTTTTGCTGGGTAGGTGATTCTTGGTTTTAATCCTAAATCCTTTTATCTACAGAATATCATATTCCAAGGCCTTTGATCCCTTAATATAGAAGCTGCTAGATCCTGTGTTATCCTTATTGTGTTTCCACAATATTCAAATTGTTGCTTCTTGGCTGCTTATAATATTTTCTCCTTGATCTTGGAACTCTGAAACCTGGCTATAATATTTGAAGGAGTTTTCTTTTGGGGATCTTTTTCAAGAGGTGATTGGTGAATTCTTTCTATTTCTTTTTTGCCCTTTGGTTCTCAAATATGAGGGAATTTCTTAAAGGATGATTTCTAGATTCTTTTTTTTTTTGATCATGGCTTTCAAGTAGTCCAATAATTTTTAAATTATATCTCCTGGATCTATTTTTCCAGGTCAGTGGTTTTTTTCAATGAGATATTTCACATTGCCTTCTATTTTTTTCATTTGTTTGGATCTGTTTAATAGTGTCTTGATTTCTTATAAAGTAATTTGCTTCCATTTGCTCCAATCTAATTCTGAAGGAATTATTCTCTTCAGTGAACTTTTGAGATTCTTTTTCCATCTGGCAAGTTGGGTTTTTTAAGGCATTCTTCTCCTCATTGGCTTTTTCAGCCTCTTTTGCCATTTGAATTAGTCTATTTTTAAGTAGCTATTTACTTCAGTCAGGTTGTTGCCTCTCTTTTCATGATTTTCTAGCATCATTCTCATTTCTCTTTCCAATTTTTCCACCACTTCTCTTATTTGATTTTCAAACTCCTTCTTGAACTCCTTCATGGCCTGCAACCAATTCATATTTTCCTTGGAAGGTTTTGGTGTAGGAGTTCTGACTGTGTTGTCTTCCTCCCATTCCATGCTTTGATCTTTCTTGTCTCCAAAAAAGGAATCAAAAGTTCTATGGCTGTTCTTGCTTTGATTACTTTGCTTGCTCGTGTTGCCAGTCAATTACTTGATTTTTGAGCTCTTTGCCCCAGTAGAATTCTGCTTCCAGAGGGGACAGGTTTGTCCCAAATCACTGGGGTTTTTTAAGCTGCCAGAGCTATTAGGAGGGTGCAATCTCAACAGTTCCAGCCAGCTTTGGCTCACTGGTCACACATCTCCGGGCCACCACCCTACACTATGATCTAGATCCAGGCAGCTTATGGCAAGAGCACTTAGCCTCTGAATGAATGCTTGGCCCTCTTACAATCTGCAGGCCTGGAGCTCTGAAGCAGCCATTTGGAGGCTGCTGCAGGACCACCTGATTCTTCTGATTCTCACCCTGGGGCAGAGACCAGACTGCACGTCCATGCCACCCTGCCCCCTTTCCCCCCCACCCCCGATCCAGCAAAGTTCCACTAATCTTTTAATTTATCTTTGGCATTTATGTGTTGATAATTCTGGAAACTGCCACAGCTGCTAATGGTCCGTTCTCCTGAATGCTCCAACTGCTGCTGGTGAGGCTGCCCTGGGGCTAAAAGTGCAGCTCACATGGTAGAGCTCTACCTCTAGCACTCCATGCCAAACCCTTTCTCCCAGTCTGCTGGGCTGCTTTCAGTGGGAGATTATTTTCTCTCTGTCACTTTATGGATTTTGTAGCTCTAAATTTTGTTTAGAATCATATTTTATAGGTATTTTAAGTGGTCATGGGGGGAGCCCAAGGAGTTTTCCTGCTTCTACACTGCCATCTTGACTCTACCCCCAAAAGTCAAATTTTCTACTCAGTGCTGGTCTTTTTCTCAAGAACACTTGAAAGTCCTCCATTTAATTGAACATCATTTTTACCCCTGAAGGACTATACTTAGTTTGGCTTGGTTGCTTATTCTTTATTTTAATCCTACCTTCTTTGACCTCCAGAATATCATATTCCAAGCTCTCTTATCCCTTAAGGTAAAAGCTGCTAAATTTTGTGTTATCCTGATTGTGTTTCCACAATACTTGAATTGTTTCTTTCTGGCTGCTTACAATATTTTCTCCTTGACCTGGGAAATATGAAATTTGGCTATAATATTCAAGGGAGTCTTCATTTTGGTATCTCTTTCAGGGGGTTATTGGGGGACTCCCCCAATTCTATTTTCCCCTTTGGTTCTAGAATATCAGGACAGTATTCCTTTATAATTTTTAAAAGATAATGTCCAGGCTCTTTTATTTTTTAAATTGCGGCTTCCAGTAATTTTTAAATTATCTCTTTTGGATCTATTTTCCGGGTCAGTTGTTTTGTCCAATGAGATATTTCACATTACCTTCTCTTTTTTCATTCTTTTGCTTTTGTTTTATAATTTCTTGATTTCTCATACTCACTAGTTTCCATTTGCTACATTCTCATTTTTAAGCTTGTGGAACACCTTTTCCATTTGTCCACTTATGCTTTTTAAGGCATTCTTACTCTCCTTGACTTTTTGGACCTCTGTTGCCATTTCTGTTAACAAATTTTTTTCTTTCATTTTTATTAATTTATTTTAGACTTAAGTGCCAGAGCACAAATACAGAATAAAGAATATCAATGAAACCATATCATAAACTTAAATATTTAAACTTAAATATAAAGAAAGAAAAAAGCATGTAATGTGTATAGCAGAAGAAAAGATTCAAAATATGTAATAATGTATTTTCATTTCAAGAAAGCCAGTATGGCATATAATATACATTTTGTTGAGAATTGTCCAGCTTTTCTTTGATTCCCTGTAACATTTTTGTTCTCTGTGTTGCCCTTTTTTCTTCCTTCTCTTTTTTCCTCCCCTCACACACCAGAAGATTAGAATAAAGTTTAGATGTTTCTTTATGTCTATACATATATACATACACATATACATATACACATATATAGACATAAACTTTCCCAAACATACTCTACTTCTGATTTTTGTTTTTATGTTTGTGCATATCTCTTATTTCCTATCCCTCCTTCCTACTATATTTTACTTGTACTAGTTACCTTGCCCTTCTATAATATGCCTACCCACCTCCAAGGATGCCTCCCCTATCCTTCCATTTCCCATAAATCTAAAGACCCTATTATACTCCCTTTTTACCTATTTATTCCCTGATCCTCTCCTCTAAAAATCCCTTTTGTCCACTCCCATGTCCCAATGCCCCTGCCATTTTATTTCTTCTGAATTTAGAAGACTTTTGTACCTTTCTAAATATATATATATACATTGTTCCCTCTTAAATCCATTCCTGATGAAAGTAGATTACCAGAACTACCACCTGGCTAATTCCTCTGTATTGATTATTCCTTTGGCACTTCATTTGTATGAAATAGTTACTCATTTAAGCTATTGTTAATTGAATCTTAGACATACATTTTGTATTTTATATATACATACATACATACATATATATACATATATACATATACATGTGTATATGTATGCACACATACACATAAAAAGTAAACTTTCTGGCCATATGAATCACTTAAAATCAGTCTTTGGTATGTGTCTTATATTTTTCTTGGTTCTTGTAGGTAGAATCTTCTATTAAGTTCAGGATTTTTTTAACAAAGTCTTAAAAGTATGGGAGTTTATCAAATGTCCATTTTTTTCCATTCAGGATAATACTCAGCTTTTCAGGGAATTATATTTTTGGTCAAAGACCCAGTTCTTTTGGTCTTTGATATGTTGTGTTCCATGACCTTTGGTCCTTTAATGTCTCTGCTGCTAGGTCTTGTGTAGTTCTAATTTGGGCACAGTCATAATTAAGTCATTTTAATCTTGATACTTTTAATATTTGATCCTCGAGCTGGGGGTTATGGAATTTGACTTTGATATTCCTATGAGTTTCCTCGAGGATCTCTTTTTAGTGGTGATCAATTATTTTTTTTCTGTCTCCTTTCCCCCCTTGTTCTAATGCTTCAGGAAAATCTTCTTTAATTATTTCTTGTATTATTGTATCAAGATTCTTTTTTATCATAACTTTCAGTTAGTCCTATTATTTTTATATGTTCTTTTATGGATCTGTTGTTTTTTAAAAAGATGTTTCACTTTCTTCTCCATTTTTTCATTATTTGCATTTTGTTTAATTATTTCTTGATCTCTTATAATTACACTTTGCCTAATTCTAATTTTCAAGGGGTCATTTTCTTCCTTAAGTTTCTGCATCTCTTTTTCTACTTCTTTGACTTTCCTTTCATTATCCTTCTTGTTTTTCTTGGGCTATTCTTATTTTCTTTTTTTAATTTTTCCTCCATCTCTGTCATTTGATTTTTAAAGTCCTTTTTAAAGGTCTTCTGTGAATTCTTTTTCAGTGGTAGACCATTTCACATTACTCTTTGCCATTTCTTTGCTTCAACATCCTGCTCTGAAGATAACCTGGTCATCTCTATTCCTGTAGTTTTCTGTGGTTGAATTCTTTTTTTGTAATCAACTCTATCCCTGGGGTATGGGAATGTTGCTTATTGCCCCAAATCTTGAATTTTCCCCTCTGGCCTGGAAGCAAAGTCAAACTTCCAATATCCTATAAGTACCCATGCACAGTGGCTTTTTGCTCTACTGCTTCTGCACTCACTGGGTGGGTGATGGTTCCCTCTGATCTCTACACCTCTTTGAAACAGAGCTGGGTATGGAAGTCCTTGTCAGCAAAGGTTCCCTTGATTTCCTCAGGCTCAGAATTCCAAGTCCCCTCACAATCCCAGGGATAAAAACTCCAGTGGCTTGGGATGAGGCATTCTCTCAAACCAACTAACCCTGGGACTTGTCATTTGTGGTTTAAGCCTTAACACTTGTTGTTAAAATGTAACCTAGCTTGGAGGTGTTTACTCTTCACAAGGACCAAACCTTTTCTAGGAATTTTTCTTCTGGTCTTCTCCAATTGTCTCAGGAAGACTCTGGTTGTGCCTCTATTCTTATTTATCTCTACCCACACTTTGTTATCCCTAAGGTGTTATAGTAAGTCTTCTGTGGGGGGAGGGGTGGTGGAAACTTAAGAGCTTAGAATTTTCTGATCTACTCCATCATTTTCCTGGAATCCTCTAGTCTATTTTTAAGATGTTATTTTCTTCAGTATTGGGGGGGGGTAGGTCTCCTTTATCAAGCCTTTGACTCATTTTTCATTATTTTCTTGCCTCATTCTTATTTCTTTTACCATATTTTCCTCTACTTCTCTTACTTGATTTTCAAAATCCTTTTTTTAACTCTTCCATGGCCTGAGACCAAATCATTTTTTTCTTGGAGGCTTTAGATGTAGGAGCTTTGACTTTGTCATCTTCTTTGGTTTGTATGTTTTCCTATTTGTCACCTAAATAAGATTTCATAGTCTGAGCTTTTCCTCCTGTTTGCTCATTTCCCCAGCCAACTACTTAACTTTTAACTCTTTGATGTGGTCGGACTCTACTTCCAGTGTGGAAGGTATACTATCTCAAGCTTCAGAGAATTTGTGTATCTGTTTTCAGAGATACTTCTAGGAACCTGTATATTTGTAGTTCTTCCAAGGAGATATGATCAAAGGAGAGGTGTTCACTCCTCTCCTGACCTGTGCTTTGGTCTGTTATTGGCCACAAGCACGCCTTTCTGCCTTGGAACTATGAGGAGGATTCCCTCTCCACTGTCACAAGCTCACCATAGCAACACTTCTACTTACCCCAGGACCTCTTCCCAGAACTGTGACCTAGATCCAAGTGTGTGGAATAGAATGTGGTTTCTCAGGTAGACTGTCTGCTGTGGTGACTATCCTGTCATCACACACACACACACACACACACACACACATTATTACGAAATTGGATAGGGATTGAGAAGAACAAATGAAGATGTTCCCATAGAGTGGGGAAGACAGTCACTAAACTTGAGCTAGGCTTTAGTCCTGGCAGGCCCAAATAATGTGCCTGTAATGTGCCTGCCAGGTGTTAGTCTTTGGTAAATAAGAAAAGCAACAAGTGAGCTATGAATAGCCTACTTTTGCAACAAGTTAAAATTGTTAATTTCTTTGGAAAACAGGAGAAACTTATGAATATGTGATAAGCCAACTTCTGATAAATAATTTTGTATTGGATAAAGGGTTGTAAGGACACCTCCTTCCCACCGATGGGAAGGAAGGTCCGGTTATTGGGGAGGGGTTTCGGGAGGGGTTTTGTGGGTTTTGTCTATTTAACCCAGCTCCTGCGTCTGTAAGGTGGCCTCCTCCCTCTGGTGTTCCAGTGGTGTGGACCACCCACTTCTTGCAAGATTCTAATAAAGAAACCTTTCTGCTTTCACCTAGAGAAATGTCTGAGTAGTCAATTTGGGGTAGGATCTTTGCACCCCACACACAAGGGTGGGCAAAACAAGAAAATCCTGCATCAGTCCCAGTAAAGAGATCCCTGGAATCCCCCTCTTTCTAGTCACTCAATTCACCTACTGTGTGTAGGCTGAGAACACTGGAAGCAGCAACTGCCACCCAAGGATAGAGGCCATGCCATGCTCTTCTCTTACCCAGATCTGGCAGACTTTCCTTACTGACTTTCTAAGTTGTCTTTGGTGTTCGTGGTTTGAAACTGCCATGGCTGCTATAGCCAGCATCGGTCTGCACTTCTTTCCCAGAATAGTGCAACAATCCTTTCCTGCTAGCCTTCCAGGTTGTCTTGGGCTGGAAATTTGTTTCATGCTCTCATTTTATGGATTCTGCTTCTCTTGAATTTGTTTAGAGTCATTTTTCCAGGTATTTTGTGGGGTCCCTGCTTTTCTACCATCTTAAATCTGCCCCCTGCTCCTCATTTCAGAAACAATAGTTTTTATCTCTTTTACATACTCACCTGAAGCATTTCCAAAGGGAGCCTTGTCCAAATTCCCCTCTACTTCTAACATCCTTTGATACAGATTTTGGATTTGTTGTAATAGTTTGGCATTCTTCTCTTTGATGTCTGCCAGTTGTCTCAGAATTCATGGTTCAATATTTTCAGATATACATATTCTTCATCCAGTAAGAACTGGTTCAGTTTCTTATATTCAGATGTAATGGACTGTTTAAGAGTGAAATTATTCACCTGTCCCAAGTGAAATTAGAATAAAAGAAAGAAATGAAAAATCCATGTTCCCCGTTAAATAGTGTTGGTCATCAAAAAAAGAACCATGGACTCTATTACCAGATACAGCTTTTTCTGGCTGTTTAGTACATATCTTCCATTTCAGGATTTCTGAGATACATAGTCATTTAAAGGGCCTTTTAAAAGTACAGTTAAGTCTGAATAGATTAGAGAGATAATGTGCAAAGTAAAAGTCCTCAAAAACACATCAGAGATCAATTTCTCCCTAAAAAATACTTAAATCCTGTCTGGAAACTATTTCTTAATCCCTATAATTTCCCATATTACATGAAAACAAAGTTTCTCTACTATCGCTAAGTGCCAAATTATTCTTCAAAAGATGGATAATTCACTTCATCCTTTGATCATTAATATTAATCTCTTTCTTTGCAGGGAAAAATACTCCTCTCTTACTATTTTCATCACTAATTCTTCCTTATGAAAAGCCTTTGGTGTTTACTTTTTGTCTTTATTTGTAAGGTGGTATAATGAGTGTACAGTTTTCTTAGTCTTTTACTTGTCTTAAGAACCTCAGGCTAGGGCAAGCGTGAAAGATGAAAGAAGGGATAGAGGTGAGGGACAAATGAGGAGTTAGAAGAGAAGAGGGAAAGGGCCTTAATGAGGAGGGAATGGGAGAAAAGAAAGGTGAAAATGAGGAGATAAGAGAAAGGGGTAGAGAGGCAGATCCTGACATTTGCTCAGAATCTGTGACAGTTTCTAGTGGTTTTTCACCTTTCTTACCAGTAGGCATGGCAATGAACCACACTGAATGGGCACGTCCTGCACAGGGCAGGAAGCGTTGGGAGAAGTTTTGACTTCTCCCTTTCTGAGGACATCAATTTACCCAGTGCTTTAACATTAAGGGTGCAGGATCTATACTGCTAATATCAGTGAATCATCAGACCTTTCACATCACCCCAGCCCCTGGACTATTCTCCTCTGTTTTGTTGTGAGTAGAGTGTGCTATGTTGGAAAACAAGGAATATCACCAAGAAAATGCTAACAAGCACTTCTGCACGTACAGTAGGTAAGTGGGAAAATTATGCATTCAAAGCTCAAGCCTGACAAATATTCAAAACAAATCTAATTGATAATGAGAGAGATGGTAGTTCTGAGGTCATATGATCATATATTTAATCCAACAGGAATCTAAGAGTCTAAAAGTCTCATTTTAACTTCCGAGCAGAAGACCCAGAGAGGTTGATGCCTAAAGAGCACATACCTTGTGACTGTCTAAGGTAGGAGAGTTGTCCTTTGCTCTATTCAGACCATATCCACAATTCTGAACCTGTGCCATTCCTGGGCACCATGTATTAGGAAGAATAATGAAATATCAAAATGTCTATAGAAAAGACTGAATTAAATGCTGAGGGCACTTGAAAACATGATGTGAGGATTATTTGAAAGGAACAGAGACAGCTTAGAGAAGAGAAAATATTTTGTGGACATTTTAGTCATTTTTTTCTGTCACTAGGGAACAGAAATAGGATCAAAGAGTGAAAAGTATAAAAAGACAGAATTTATTTCCTTACCATTAGAGTTGGCCAAATATACAATAGGTAACCTTGAGAAAGTATTGAGGTTTTCAGACTCAAATCATTTGACCACTTGTCAGGGGATTTTGGTGTGCATTGATTAAACTCAAAGACATCTTTGGAGACACACCTTTCACAAACTAATGCTCTCTGATCTATGCTGCTTGTGTGTGACATGTGTGACCTGGCCTGACTGAATCAGTCCTTAGCATCAAGTAGATGTTTAGAAGTAACTGAGTATTAAGGTGTGAAAAAGCTCCTTAACATGAGGGGATTCTGGACCTTGGCAAATGAAGGGTAGTATAAGAATGTAAATGGATTATAAGGCCTTGGCCAAAGGATGAAGGCAACAGTCACTGCTTAGGAAACATCCAGAAACCAACTGAACGGATCAACCATACCTCTAGGGACTACAGTTTTCAAAAAGGAATTCAACCAACTGGAAGAGAAAAAATTCTAGCATTCAAAAAGAACCACCTCCTGAGGAAGCTCGTCATTTATTTGAGGACAGAAAGGGAAATTTCTCTCTACAGAAACAGAATCATCATCAAATGTTCTTTATTTCTGGTCATTCAACTCATTACAAATCCATCAATTTGTATCATTTCTAGGCCTTGCCTATCCAATTTTTTCACAGAAAAATTATTAGAAATTTTATAAAATGTTTTAATAAAATCGAGGCAACAATTTCAATAGCATGTGCAGAGTTACCAGCCTAGTAAGTCAGTTGAAATAAGCTAGAGATTGAACCTATGACAGTATAAGGAAATTCTGACTGAATAAAATCCCTCTATCAGTGCAGGTGGATATCATCTCTGTCTTACAGAGCTGCCTAGAGGACTGAGAACTTCAAGGTTAAGTGACAGCAAAAGGTCACACAGGTAATATATGTCAGAACCAGGATTTGAAAAAGAGAGTAAATTTATTTTACCATGACCAATTCTGGCTGGATCAGTGCTGGCTCCTAATGTTCACCACTAGTATTTCTAGATACTCACTAAGATCTTTTCCAGATCTATATTTGTTTTCACTTGGTTCCTTGGGTTGGAAGGAGAAAAGGGTTCTTCCCATGGATCTTCAGGACTTCCTTCGTTGACTTTGGAGCGTTTAATTTTTATTTTATCAGAGACATCTATGGTTCTGGTTCTTTTGATATACTGTTACAGAATTGGCTTAAAGCAAATCCATCTTTCTGTTTGTTAATGCTAATTCTTAGGTGAAGGCTCCTTTGTCTCTTATTATAGTTTGAGCTTAGTTGCTTTAAAAATTATGTGGTCATGTGATCTTGATCTTTTCCTCTTCTATGTCTACTCTATGACTGCTTTTTATAAGTGAAAACTAAAAATAATTTATCTTTCTTTTTCAAAGTATGCACTCTCCTTTAAAGTCCAGTTTCTCCTCTTGGAGATGTCACTTGTTTTCAACTCAATATCACAGCTCATCATTGATTAACCTTCTCTCTGTCCCCTACCCCTAAAACTGAGAGTGACCTTTCCAAAATCGTGCTTTTACAACTTTAGGATAGAAAATATGTTACACATTGAGTAATTAAGTTGACTCTTACTAACGTAATTGAATGGTCATTGTGATTATACAAACATAGGATATGAGTGTCCCTGTTCTATTTTATGAGATGAGTTGAAGTAGACACTTTTATATAACTCTTGTGTTACACTCTCTCATCACAAACATATACATACACACACACACACACACATAAGCACATACTGGGGAAAATGTACTCAGAACCTTTTGTGGAAGCAAAGAAATTCAAAAAAGTGGGGAATGATTGAGCAAATTGTGGTGTACGTACTTTTTTGTTGATGGTAATACATGCATTATTCCTGTCACCTGGACGGAACTGGCTTTTAATTGGTGTGGAGCAAAAGAGGCAGCAGACAGGAGAAGTTTAATTTCAAAGTGAGAGAAATTACTTTCAAGCAAGGAGGCACATTAGAAACATGTGCCACTGATCCACCCCTGGTTGGTAGATCCTTTTAATGTGGGTAAATCTCAATACTTGTACCAGTAAGATGCACAGTGAATTGTAGCCATAACAGTGAAGGCTAACAGCAACAATGTGATGAGTTTGATTCATAGCAGGGTTTCATGACCAGAACTTGTCTGAACTAGTGTGTTTGAGCTCACAGAACACCTGGTACTGATCAAAGCAATGTCATAATTACGTTATTTTGCCAGAAGGCAAGATCATGCAGAGGGTGAAGCAAAGGACTGTAGCTATACAAAGCTTGTCTGCTAGCTGGGACTTAGCTCTGGAAAAATAGGGTATTTCTTAAAATCTTGACACTTCCCACTATAGTTCTGAACTCCCAACAGTATACAAATTAGGCATAATGACTCCATTCTTAAACATAAAGTATTTAATAAATGAGAAGACCAAAAAAAATCAAACAATCACATGTGAGAAATAATTCACTTGGACCCCTACTCCATTCCAATCAGTATCAATCAGTTTGCTATGATTCCATAGGGGTAGTGATTATAAGTTCTCTATATTAGGCCCCAGAGTTGTGAGCTGCTGATTCACTTGCTTAATCATTGGAAGCTAAATAGACACTCTGCCTTCATTTTTCCTTGGTATCCTGACCAGTTTGACAGAGTTGATTCAATTCCAGGTAATCATGGAAAGTCTTCGAAACATTTTATACTGCCATATCACTCTCTCTTGTCCCACATGAACAGGTGACCATCATATGACCACTTAGAGGAGATACCCCATGCTTCACCCAACCAGAGACTTTGCTGATGACATGCCATTTCTAGCCAATGCATTATGTTTGCCCCTTGAAGGAAGGTTCATCAACCTCTGGAATTATGTATTTTGTATAGCCCCTCTAGAGCGTGCAGGTATTAAATCTGGTATCAAGTCTTATAAAAATAAGGCCCCAGAAGAAGGGAATATCTTAGATCATAGGGAAGATTCATTAGAAAGACCATGGGCCCTTTAATAAGCCATTTGCTTAAAGCTCTGTCTCAATCTCTTTTATTTTAGGTTGGACAATTTTAATCACCACTCATATTAATAACATTTGCTAAATAGAAGGCAAAAATATCAATAATTAGAGTATAACAATCCAACCATATACCTTATTTTCTTACTCATTCAAATAGAAAGTCTAATATATTTCTTGTTAGCTGATCTCAACTTCTGTTATTTCCTCAGCTCTTTCAGCTTCTGTGTTCTCGAGTCTTAGCTCCTCTAAGTTGTTCCTTTCATTGATTTCTCTGACTCTCCTGAAACTGACTTCTCAAGTGTCTTCTTATGTGGCATTAAAGGCCTCAAATTAGTGCCTTTCCATGCATAGTAGGGAATCTATAACAAATTGAGGACTACAAAATACACAATTCTGATAGGTATGACACAGTTATAATATAATACTCCCATAATCCAAAAACAGTTATCTTATTTGAGAATTTCTACAAATAAATTTCCAACTCTCAAAAATTGTTTTATATAATCGTCCATTATTTTTGAAGAGGATCAATGATATTATCAGCATGTCTTGACTTTTTCATTAATTCAATATAAATTATCTGTTGGAAATCAAAATATGGCAGCATTATTTACCATTTATCAGTACATTTACCAGTGAAAAGCATTCTCTCTTCACAACTTTATGTGACTCTCAGTACTTTTATATGATGAACTATTTTTTTACCCTTTTAGGCTCCTTCATACATATTTATGCTTGTCCTCTAGCACTCCTTGACCATTAGAATATTGGATTCAGACCCTGGATTCTCTGTCTCTGATAGGTGACTTTTTGCCTTATCATAACTGGTCCCACTTCCTCTGGCACTGATTTCAGCCATCCAGATAAAAAAGTCATAGAAAATTATTTTTCCTCAGAACTCAGATGATATTTTCATTTGGAGTTCTACAAAATATTAAATTTGCTCTCATTCTGCTAAAACATTTGCTTTTCTCTAAAATTTGTCTGATAGTTAAAATAATACCACATATTTCTCAAATCATTGTAGCTTTGGGAGAATTTCCCTCTCCATCCATGCAAAGCCAAATTGCCTTATACTGTCTTAAGGAGATGTTTAGAATTTTAAATTAACCTCTTCTTATAACTCTGCCAACACTGTTGTATAAATGTATCCCTAAAAGCAAACAGCAGATGTTGCTTTAGAAAACCATTTTGCATAAGGATCACAATTTCACCCAACAGTCAATAAATGCACTTCCTTGGAGCAACATTCTACATAAAAATGATAGAACTCATCAAGTTTCTGCCAAGATGAGTTTTTTGCATAATAAATATCTGAATAAAAACTGTCACATATTAGATTTAAGTCTCATAAGATTGCTATATCGTTCCCAAGGACTTGGGAGATACAGATGAATTAAATGTTATTCCTGAGCAAAGTACTTGATTGGAGAGTCATCTATAGCCAGTGTGGTCACCAATTTTTTTTAACTAGCATCAGTGAGAATCTCTTTAACATAAAATCAGAATTTTAGGAATTTTTCATCTTAGTTTATTCATTTACTCATTAGCACATGTGTGTATATATGTTAAAAATTAAGAGTATTAGATGGCAGAGTAGAGGCAGAAACTTGACATGAGCTCCCACTCCAACCACCTCCAATACCTGTAAAATATGACACTAAAGAAATTTTAGAGCTACTGAACCCCCAAAGTGAGAGAGAGAAACAAATCTCCCACTGAAGGCAGCCTGACAGGCTGACAGGAAGTATCTATCACACCACTTTGGGAGCCAAGCACAGTACTGCATGAGCCATATTGTCTCACATCCAGGGTGGCCCTGACCAGCAGCCCAGTCTGCCAGAGCAGACTTCAAGAGAGTGACTTACCAGCAGCTATGGTGGTTTTCAGACTTCTCAACCCATAAAAGCCAAAGAAAAAGTAAAATGTCAGTGGGGAACTCTGTTGGAACTGGGGAAAGGAAGAACATGGTCCAGCCCTTGCCCCTGGGGTGAGAAGTGGATGAGGCACAGTGGCTGCAGCTGCTACCCATGCCTGCCTCCTGAGCTCCTAGCCTGCAGATCATAGGGGAAGCAAGCGACCATTCAGAGGATAATCACTCTTGCCTGTTTGGATCATAGATTGGAGCAAATGGAAGCTAATGACATTATGGGTTGTGGTCCTGGAGTGTGTGGCCAGTGTGACAGAGCTTGGGCTGTCTGTAGAGAGGGCACCCTTCTCATAGCTCTGACAACATTTGTGAAAGACCCAGCAATTTGGGACAGAGCTCTCTCTACTCTGAAAGCATAGTTACACCATGACTAAGAGCTCAAAAGTCAGGTAACTGGCTGGCAAGATGAGCAAGCAGAGGAGACACAATGAGCCCCCTTTTGCAGGGGGCAAAAAGGATCAAAATATGGAACCAGAAGAAGGCAATGAAGTCAAAACTCCTTCATCAAAAGCTTCCAAGAAAAATATGAACTTTTTACAGGCAATTGAGGAGTTCAAGAAGAATTTCAAAAATCAAGTAAGAGAAGTGGAGGAAAAATCGGGAAGAGAAATGAAAATGATGAAGATAAATCATGAAAAGTGAGTCAACAGCCTGCAAAAGGAGATCCCAAAAATGCTTAAGAAAATAACACAGTGGGGCAGCTAGATGGTGAACTGAATAGAGCACCTGAGCTGGAGTCAGGAGGACCTAAGTTCAAATCTGGCCTCAGATACTTAACACTTACTAGCCATGTGACCTTTGGCATGTGACCCTCCAAAAAAAAGGAAAGGAAGGAAGGAAAGAAGAAAGAAAGGAAGGAAGGAAGGAAGAAAAACACCTTAAAATAGACTAATTCAAATAACAAAAGAGACCCAAAAAGCCAATGAAGAGAAGAATGCCTCAAAAAGCCAAATTGTCCTAATGGAAAAGGAATTTCAAAAACTCACTGAAGAAAATAATTCCTTCAAAATTAGATTGGAGGAATTGGAAGCTAATGACTTTATGAGAAATCAAGATACTATAAAACAGATCCAAACAAATGAAAAAATAGCAGGCAACATGAAATATCTCATTGGAAAAACCACTGACCTGGAAAATAGATCCAGGGAAGATAATTTTAAAATTATTGGAATACCTGAAAGCCATGATCAAAAAAAAAGGACCTAGAAATCATTCTTCAAGAAATTATCAAGGAAAATTGCTCTGATATTCCAGAACCAGAGGGCAAAATAGAAATTGAAAGAATTCACCAATTGTCTCTTTAAAAAGATCCCAAAAAGAAAACTCCTAGGAATATCATAGCCAAATTCCAGAGTTCCCAAGTCAAGGAGAAAATATTACAAGCTTTCAGGAAGAAACAATTTGAGTATTGTGGAAACACAATCAAGATAACACAAGATCTAGCAGCTTCTAAAATAAGGTATTGAAGGGCTTGTAATATGATATTCTGGAGGTCATAGGAGCTAGGATTAAAACCAAGAATCACCTCTCCAGCAAAATTGAGTAAAACGCTTCAAGGGAAAATATTATCATTCAATGAAATAGAGGATTTTCAAGCATTATTGGTGAAAAAACTACAGCTGAATAGAAAATTTGACTTTCAAATACAATAAGCAAGAGAAGCATGAGAAGGTAAACAAGAAAAAAATCATAAGGAACTTATTAAAGTTGAACTATCTACATTCCTATGTGGAAAAAATGATTATTGTAACTCATGAGACTTTTCTCAGTATGAGGAAAGTTGAAGAGAATATATATGCATACATACATATAAATTCTGCTTTGCTCATTTAGCACAGCACTTTCTCTGATGAGTGGTCCTGTGTCAGGGTCTCCCATGTCACACAATAAATTCCAAAATTCTTGAGAGAGGCCTTGAGAGTATCCTTGTATCACTTCTTCTGACCATCTCCCAGAGGGGGGAGTGAAGGAGGGAGAAAGAACATTTGAAACCTAAAATTTTTAAAGGAATATTAAAAATTATCCTTACATGCACCTGGGGGAGAAAGAAAATATATTTTTAAAGGGGGCAATGTAGTTTTATGGAAGCAGTCTGGGATTTGGAATTTTATGTAATTCTAGAGATGGGAATGGCTAACGTGACCAATGAATCCTTTATCAAAGCCTCTGACAGCAAAAGAATTCATCCAAAGCCTGTTGTTGTACTGAGAGTGGTATTCAAAAGGTCTTCTTACCCTCGGTTGGTGCATATTTATATGTTTGTTTATCTGAAGCAATGGGATAAAGTGACTTGGCTAGGCTCTTACAACTAGTAAATGTCTGAGGCTGGATTTGAATGCAGGTCCCCCTGACTCCAGGGCTAGTACTCTCCACTGTGTCACCTAGCTGTCCCTGGTTGAAGCATATTCAAAATGTTCCGGTTGTCCTTGTCTTCCTTAGCATAAAACTGTATGGGTCTTAGACATGCATAGTGCATTTTGAATTGATCTGTTAGTCTGAGTAGAGTCAATTGCCTTATTTCCAACACTGAGATCAAAGCAGAAACCAAGGATATTTGAGAGTCAGAGGCACACATATTCCAATCTGAATATTTTATTGCTGTTTTGGAAGTTGTTGATAAATCCTGTGGTTCACTTAAGGTAAAACAAATTAAATTAAAAATTAAAATAACAAAGAAGAGTACCTAGAAACTGGAAAACATTCATTGGGCCCACTTAAATAAAAGACTGTATCATTGTTACTGTACAAAATAGAAAAGAGAGAGTCTGGTAGAGTGTTGAAAGAAGCAATCTTGAAATCAGGAGGAGTTCTACTGCAGCCTTAACTCATAAATATTACCAATAAAACCGTGGAAAAATTATTTAATGTCTCAGGTCTCAAAGAAATTCTTCAATACCATAAACTGCACAGAAAGTGTTGACCTGCAGTGACAGAGCAAGTTTCTTTACCCAAGAGTTTTCCACATATTATTGAAATCTCATGCCCCAAACTCTAAAGCAGAATATTTAAATTAGAAAAAGAAATTCCTTAATTAAGAATATTCTCTTTGAAATTTGAAATAATTCTCTGTTCTTAAAAAAACAAATACATACATTTACTTAAAATAGACTTCTAAATCCAATATATTTATAATAACTTATTAATTTGCCCCTATGCAAACTGCTTGACTATCTCTTTAACCATCTATGTTTGCATATGCATCTTCTCCTAAAATTTTGAGGGTACAAACTTTAACAAACTTTAACAGTATGGTTTAATTAACAGGAGAATAGTCTTTGAAACAGGTCTTTAATCTCCACATTACCTATCAAACATGCTAAATATGTGGCCCAGTGAAATAATTTATTATTTCAGAACACCAAGTTACCCTCTAAGATTATCTACTTTGAATTTTAGAACAAATGCTTATCTGAATTAGGAGTTTCCTTATTAGAGAAAATGATAGAGCCAGAAAAAAATTATATGTGTGTGTGTAGAGAGAGAGAGTAAACATATATGTACATATGTTTACTATATATGTAAAGTTAACTATATATACATACATACATGCATGCATACATACATACATATTAGCCTGTCTGTCTTAATTCACATTTATTGCTATCTTTAATTAACTCCTGACCTCTTTCTGGGTCAGTCAAAATTCTAGTTACCAGAAATATTTGGGTAATGTAGCAACAGATTATATTATAGTATCTGTAAATAGACTGGCATCAGTTGACAAAGTCTGAAAAAGAACAGAAGCTTTCATGAGAGCCCCTTTGTTTCTTGGGTCATTAGGCACACTGGTGTCATTAGCTGAAGTCTTCAACTCCCATATGCCTCTTGGATTAATTTGCAACCTCTCTGTGTCTTTCTCTCTGTCTCTGTCTCTCTGTTTCTCTCTCCCCAATTCAGTCTAATTTTCTTTTTTTACTGCTTGCCCCTGTGGCATCAGTTCTTTTTTGGCTCTGCTTGGTATGACACTCTTCCTTCTTTTCAGCTTCCATGCACTAGGAATCTATATAATTCTGAGATAGTATCTCCTTTTTATTTGAATTTTTTAGGTGATAACCAATTCTCCTTCAATAGCTTTGCTTGGTTCTAGGAAGTATATAGGCACTGTTTACATTCCATTCTGGTAGATTTGATCAAGAATATTTTTACTTAAAAACAATTACTTTTTCATAGACTAGAATAACCAAACCACATTTGCCAATTTGTAGATGGGTCATCCTTCTTGAAAAATGGCTTTTCTCTACCTTTGAGTATTACCCTAAACAGATCAAACAGTAATCATGGGGAATCCAAAAGGAAATATACATATATGTGTGTGTGTGTATAAAGAATATATACATATATCCTTATACATATAAAATGTCTAATATATATATATATGTTATGAACGTTTCTAACTGGGTGCTCAGAGTAATTTTGTTCAAACTCATAGCCATTTTTTTTCTCCTAAAATAAGCCCTCATATAGTAAAGAGCAAAAGAACTGGGGCTGTGGCCAAAAATATTATACCTAGGAAACCTAAGTATAATCCTGAACAATAACAGCAAAAAATGGACATTTAACAAATTGTTACACTTTCAGGATTTTATTGCAAAATGATCTGAACTTAATAGAAAATTTAACATACAAGATGTAAAACAAATATAAGGTAAATATCAAAGACTAATTACAAGCAACTAAAAAAGAACAGACTGTTTACATTTTATATGAGAAAATATAAACTGTACATCTAAGATTCTAATTAGTAATTGGGTAGTTCAAAAGAAACATTGGGATAGAGCTGAATATGATGTGATTCTAAAAAGTAATACTCTCTAGGAAAAGGTAAAAATAGTAATTATCTTATACAAATGAGGTACAAGGGGAAGATGCAGAGAAACCAGATGGGTGAGTATGGATGGTAGTTCTGAAACCCTACTCTCATCAGGAATGGGCTAGAGAAGGAACAATACATACATACATATATATAAGGGTGTAAAAGTTTTCTAAATTCAGAAAGAAATAAAAGACTAAGGAGACAGGGTTGGGGAGAGGATAAGGGAGAGAGTAGACAAACACTAACATCAGAACCCCTTGTGCTTTAGTATAGCCAAGGGAAATGGGTAGACTCCAATTCTGCAAACCACACTGTGCTTCAGAAAAGCCCTGGGCAGACAGGTATACTCCAGTAGTCAGACCTCCACATGCTTTAATGTAGCTCCAAGGAAATGAAGAAACACCCCATCAGGCATTAGCTTATGCCAAACATCACAACCAAGATCCCAACACAGCACCAGGTAAGCTACCAGGCACCTTTGGCCTCCACCACCACAAGCCACCAACTACCCCACCCCCTCAGCACAGCACCAGACAGGAGGACCTGAGGCAATATCACTGTGGCATCAGGTAAACAGCCAGGGCCTGTAGCCAAGGCACAAAAACAAAACAAACAAACGAAAAACCTGAGACAGTGCTCCTTCCCCCCTGAATGCAGAGCTCAAATTTAAAAGAAAGAAAGAGCCCAAAAAAAAAGATGAATTAAAAAGCAACCAAAAAAAAAGAATCTGACCATAAAAAGTTATGGTGACAGGGAAGACAAAGACACAAATTCAGAACAGTACAATAGTGTCAAAAAAAAACCTATGGGCAAAAGCCCAGAGAAAAATGGGAAGTGGTCTGAAGCATAGAAAGAGCTAACAGAAAAGTTCAAAAAGGAGTTTAAAAAGGATATAGGAAAGGTAGAAGAAAAATGGAAAAAATAGAGTGATTCAAGAAAATTATGAAAAAAGAGTCAATGACTTGGAAAACTGATTAAAAAGTAAAAGTGGCCAAATGGAAAAGAAGATTAAAATCCACTAAAGAAAATAACTCCTTAAAGAGTACAACTAGCCAAGTAGAAAAGAAAGAAGGAAAATAACACCTTAAAAGAGAGAACTGGGTAAGTGGAAGCTAATGATGGTATGAGACATCAATAATCAATAAAACAAATTCAAAATAATGAAAAAAAATGGAAGAAAATGTAAAATATCTCAAGGAGGAAAACTGACCTAGAAAACAGATCCAGGAAAGAAAATATCAGAATCATTGGACTACCTGAAAGCCATAATCAAATGAGAGGACCTGGACAGCATCTTTCAAGAAATTATTAGGGAAAACTGCCCCTGGAACCAGAAGAAAAAATAGGCATTGAAAGAATCCACCTATCACTTCAGGAAAGAATTCCAACCTCCTTCCCCCCCCCAAAAAAAAACTCCAAGGAACATTACAGCCAAATTTCAGAACTATCAGGTCAAGGAAAAATTTACTACATGTGACCTGAAAGAAACAGTTCAGTTATCAGGGAGTCACAATCAGGATGCAATACGACTTGACGGCTGCATTATAAAAGAATCTCATGTCATGGAATATGATATTCTGGAAGGCACAGGAGCTAAAACTACAAGAATCACTTATCTGGAAAAATCAAATATAATACACCAAGAGGAAAAATTTGGTAATTCAATGAAATAAAGAAATTTGAAGCTTTCATAAGGAGAAAAAGAGAACTAAAGCAAAAATTTGCCCTTTAATGTCAAGACCCAAGAGAAGCATTAACAGGTAAAAGAAGTAGGTGTGTGCAGGGGGTGGGGAGAGCATAGGGGATTCAATAGAGTTAAACTACTTACTTATATCCCAACACAGGAAGATGATATTTGTGATTCTTAAAAATTTTAACACTAATAGGATAGATAGAAGGAACGCACATTGACAGGGGATGCGTGTTTAAGGTGAATTTGAGGCAAATGACATTAAAAAAATTAAGGGATAGGGTGGTTAAATGGCACAGTGAATAGAGCACCAGCCCTGGAGTCAGAAAGACCTGAGCTCAAATCTAGCTTCAGACACTTAACATTTACTACCTGTTTGCCCTTGGACAAATCACTTAACCCCAATTGCCCTGCCTTCCCCCCTCCAAAAAGCAAAAAAAAAAAAGTAAGGAATGAGAAAGAGAAGTGCAATGGCTGCAGAAGGAAGGGAAAGGGAGTATGAGGTAAATTATTTCACATAAAGAGGTGTAAAATAGCTATAATGGTGGAGGAGGAGATGGGAGAGTGGGCAAGGAACATCACTTGAACCTTACTGTCATCAGAGCCTCAAAAGATTATCTCAGAAGAAAGCATATACACAATAATTAGAATACAGACATCTCTCTTACCAAATAGGGAAGTACTAGAGGAGGAGAATAAGTAAAGGGGCAGGGTGGAGATTGGCAGAAGGCGGAGGTGGTACATAGATGCAAAACATTGGTGAGGAGGGGAAGGGCAAAAAGAGAAGGAGGACAAAAAGAAGAAAGAATTAGGTGGAGGGAAATACATAGGTAATAATCATAATTATGCATGTGAATGGTATGTATTCTTCCATAAAATGGAAAGAGACAGTGTTTGGATCAAAAATCAGAATCCTACAATACGTTTTTAGAAGAAACACACTTGAAGCATAGAGACACACACAAAGTAAAGGTAAGGGACTGGACGAGAATCTATTATGCTTCAGCTGAAGTTAAAAAAGCAAGGAGTAGCAATCCTGACCTTCAATCAGGCCTGCCTAGCATATGGCCTGAAGGTCACTTGTAGCCGGCCCAAGGATTTCAGGCAGCACATGAAAAATGTAGTGAATGCAAAAGAAAGCAAAGATATAATGAGTGCTTTGCCCATGCCCCCACTTAACCCACTTTGCACTAGTCAGTGTTGTGTCCATTGTCCAACTTTGTGGGCAGGTAGCCACTGTGCACTCTCTCCTCCTTGTCATGTGACCTGCAGCAACCAACCATTAATCTGTGTTTAGTCTAAGAAGAGCAAAAGTTGCATCTTTTTGCTGTGTTTTGGTTTACTGGCATTAAAAGGAGTCCAAGTGAGTACAGTCATACAGCAAAGTAGTTGATGTCCACTATGTGTTGAGCAGCAACAACTCAAGGGCTTCTTCCCCTCCCGCCACCATCCAAAGTACATGAGTGTCTGGTGCTCCCTGCAGGGTCAGACGCTCAGCTCAGAGTTTCTTTGTATGCGAGCAGTTGCTGGGGAGATTTTTTGGTTCTAACATTAAAACTTTGGGGGGGGGGGTGACTGTGTATCATGGGTGATAAAAAAGAAATGGAAGTTTGAATCAGAACATCGAGTGTTTAATCTAGAGTGGACAATCAGATACTTTGTTACCTAAATGAGAGACAAAATACTATACCTTGTTTGCCAAGAAGTAAGAGCTGTTCTGAAGGAATACTATCTTTGTCACCAATTCAAATCAAAACACACTGACCTAAGCAAATGGGACACAATTGAAAATCAAAGTTAAGCATCTAAAGTGCTGAAAAATCTCAGGGGGGAAAATGGCTTTTCAAGAAAGTAAACTCAGAAAATGAGGTGGCTACTAAAGATAGTTTTCATATTTCTATAGAAGTTGATTTCAATCATTATTCTGGAATATTATAATCTCATTGCTGACAAAAAGTGTATTAATATTCCATTAACTAAATGCTAACAGGAGGGAAATCTGAAAAATATATTAGACCTGTGCCACGTAGCAAAGCAATTTTTTAACATTAATGTTATTTCGTGATAAAAAACTCAAGTTACAAGAGTAATTAATTGATATTAATTGAAATTTACCTTTTAAATGTAATTTCTTTGCAAAATGGTTTAATTCTTAATTATACCTTTATTTGGAAAATGAGCCACTAAAAACCTGTCTGCAGCCCGAAGAAGTTTAGTCTATTTTAATGTGGTCCCTACCTGTTGCCAAGTTCGGCAAGTCTGAGACAAACCAGGAGTAAACAGAGACCTAATTAAAAGAGATTAGGAAGTAAACTACATCTTGCTAAAAGGTACCATAGAAAATGAGGCAATATCAATAATAAATATATGTGCACCAAGTGGTATAGTATCCAAATTCTTAAAGGAGAAGTTAATTGAGTTACAGGAAGAAACACCAAAGAACCTCAACAGTCTCCTCTGATAACTCAACAAATCCAAACAAAAAATAAACAAGAAATTAAGGAGGTGAATAAAATATTGAAAAATTACATATGAAAGACCTATGGCATGATTTAGACATGAAAGATGACTCCATATGGATATTTCAAAACAAGTGGGGGGGAGCGGAGCCAAGATGGTGGTGTAGAAGCAACAAAATCTCACAGCTCCCACAGAGCCACCCTAAATACCCATAAAATATGACTCTAAACAAATTTTAGGGCTCCCAAACTCACAAAAATACAGAAAACACATCTCACACTGAAGGCCGCTTGGCAGGAGGGGCTCATCATGGCAGGCTGGGAGCCACAGCCAGCCCAGCACAAAACCAAAACTGTGCCCAGGCCCCAGGGTGCACGGGAGGAGCCCAGCCGCAGTGTGAGTCTACCCAGGAGAGAAGATCTACAGCACCTGAAGCAATCTCCACATCTATCAAGCCAGGAATGATTTAGAGGATTAGAGAAAGGTCAGTGAAAGTCAAGCTTTCAAGCTAACTTTGCAGGAGGAAAAGCAGTTTAGCCAATCTGCCCCCAGGGCAAGTAATCAGCAGGGGAAATGGCAGGATCTGCTATAACCAGCAACTGTCCCCACTGGGCTGCTTCAGAGCTCCTGGCCTGCCAATTGCAGGGGGACTGAGTCGATTGATCAGGGCCAAGGGCTCTTGCGTTGAGTGGCCTGGATCTGGATCGTGGTCTTGGGTGGTGGTCCTGGGGTGCTCTTTCAGCAAACCAAAGCTGATGGGGATGAAACATCCCCCTAATAGCTCCAGAAAGCTGTAAAAACCCGAGCAATTTGGGAAATAGCTTTCCCCCTCGAAATAGAGTGATATGGACCTAAAAAAAAAAGCCGATTAATAGACTGGCCCACATGAGGAAAAGGAAGAAAATAAGAACAGAAATAAAACTCTAGAATCCTTTTTTTGTGGACAAAAAAGATCACAGTATGGAACAGGAGGAAGACAACACAGTCAAAACTCCCACACCAAATGCTTCTAAGACGCACAAAGATTGCCTACAAGCTATAGATCAACGAAAAAGGACTTTGAAAAACAAATA
>CM053601.1:62669969-62689507 GCA_028646575.1 Pseudocheirus occidentalis
TGGAAATGAATGATATAACCAAGAAATAAATTAAAATTTACATTAAAAAAAAAGAGAAAAGATGGCACATGGAAATACAATAAAGAATAATGTAAGACAAGTACAGTGAATACTGTTTAGTTACATCATGTGCTATAAGTCTTTTAAGGTAACTGCTCTAAGAGAGAAATTCATGGTAGGGAAGCACATTGTACACTAGAGAAATGGATGAAGGCTTCATGGAAAGTTTGTATTTTATTCTTATACCTGGAGAAGAGGTGATATCGGATTGGTAGAGAAAAAGTACATTTAAAGTTTAGTTGGGCAGAAGCACAGAGACAGAAATAAATAGGGTGTGTTCAGGAAGAAGTAAAAAGATCTGGATGATAATAATGGCAATTTGTGGTTAGAAGGTATTGAGTAGAGAGGCTGAGTGGCCCAGTGAATAGAGCACAGGCCCTGGACTCAGGAGGCTCTGAGTTCAAATCCGGCCTCATACACTGAACACTTACTATCCATGTAACCTTGGGCAAGTCACTTAACCCCAATTGTGCTACCTCCTCTGCTCCAAAAAATAAATAAATAAGAAAAAGAAAAAAAAATTTTAAAGGAAGCATTGAGTAGATAGAAAGTGTGCTAATGGAGCTAACAGAGATTTGGGCAGGATAGATTTTTTTTATTAAAATGAAATATAATTTATTAAGATAAAAGAAAGGTGTCAGTTCAAACAGGACTTGCAGCTTACTGCAGCTAAGATCATGAACTTTATATTGCAAGATTAAGACTTAAATTTAAGAAAGTGGGGGGGGGTGGAACATCAGACTGGGTGGATAAGACCTAAATAACATTCCTTATCAATATGAAATAATGATGATGAATAGATTTAAGGGAATTTATATAGATATTAATGAAAGTATTAAATTGGCTAAAGCCTGCTGTTCTAAAGCCTCAACTGACAGCTGTTAGTTCAGTTGAACATTTGTCAAATTTGTGGCTCAGGCACTATCTCAGTAGGGAGGGATTAAAGACCCTGAGAAAATAACAGCACTTATTACCAGAATGTGCTCATATAACTATAATGAGTTTTGAAGACATTTCAGGAGTTTAGTGATGATTATTTTGAGATGTGTCAAAAACAAACTTTCTCCATGATTGTACTCATTGAAAGATGAAGGAAAGAACCAGAATATCTGAAAGAAGCTATCAAGACTTGATCTTCTGGTACCTTTTGGAGGGAAGATGGCTGGAGTGAAAAGTATGACCAAGTCTGGAAGAATTTGACTATTCACTTTATGCAGGTATTCATACTGACATTGTCATATCCAAGCAGACCTTTTTGTGTTACATATTGATGTTAGCCCAGTGGTCTTTGAACCACTTTGTCTTGGAGAAAAAAAAAAGGCTAAACTTGACTATTGCATTTGTAAGTTGGTGTTCACTTATAATGAGTCTTTTTATATCATCCAGTAGTTGATGCCCTTGACATGAAGTGAGCTGTCACTGAAAATTTTGTAAACATAGCATACAGATGATCTTCTTTTCAGATATGGACAAACAATAATCCAGTGATATCTTGTCTTCGAAGTGCTAAATTTGACATTACTTACCAGAGATATATTTGGCACCTGACAACTATAGATTTGTCATGCATTATATGCCAGGAAACATAAAAAAAATCTAGGTAGCTAGTTGACATAGTAGATAGAATACTGGACCTAGAATCAGGATAACTTCAGTTCAAATCTTGCCTCAGAATTGACTACTTGTCTGATCCTCAGCAAATCACTTAACCTTAGCTTCCCTCAGTATAACTTATCTGTAAAACAGAAATCAAAAGGGTCTTTCTCCCAAGGTTATTGTGAAAATGGAATAATATTTACAGAGATTATATATATATATGTATATATATATATATATATATATAGCAGTTAATCATAAAAAACTAATATAAATGATAGCTATTATCATTAACAAACTGGATGCAGAAACCCAAGTCTGATACTATGGTGAACGCCAAAGAATGATAGAGACAATATATGTCATGAAAGGCAAAAGGCTAACAGAGGAAGGTGTAATCTCAAGTCTCAGGAGAATAAAGTATTGAAGATAGTAAAATTTGCAGCTTTGAGCCAATCTTCTTTGCTCCATCTGAACACAGATTATTGGAGGAGAGCCGTCTTACAGAATAATGAGACTATAATTACCAGAGGAATACGGAAGTCATATCCTACAGGCTCCTGAGAGCCTATTGCCAATTTTTTGCTGTATTTACACCTCATAAATTAAAATAGGTTACAAATCAAGCCATAATCTGTCATTTTTGGGGGTGGAGCCAAGATGGCAGAATGGAAGCAGTAATTTTTCTAAGCTCCTCTGTGAATCCAGTCACTATACTTTAAAAAATTAATCTGAATGGATTTTAGAGTAATAGAATCCATTGGAAGAGAGAGCATAGCAGATTTGCAGCCCAGGAAAGTGCGCACAGAGGTCTAGGCAGGGTAAGTGCAGAGCATGCCATGGCAACACCAGTGTGGACCAGATAGCATAATACATCAGTGTGAGAAGGAGCCCCAGTCAGCAGATTCAGCTACCCCAAGGGTGATTTGCAGCCATCTCACCACAGGATGGAGGATCAGTTGGAGCTGGGTAAGAGAAAGTGCAGGGCCTGCAGCAGCAACAGCATCTTTTCCTGGGGCTATCATCCCATAGCCTGGAAGTTTAAAAATCATCTACTTCAATTTCCAGAAACCAAGATGGAAAAGTAAACCCTAGCAGCTCTAATCCCTCCTCCCTCACCCAGAAAACCCAGAGATAAATGTCCCACCCAGAGTAAAATCCTGAAATACTGGAAATAGCCTCAGGCTTAGGAGTCACTGAGAAAGGGTGCAACTGAGATGGTAAGGAATCTGAAATGAAGGGTGGGAGGGGGTCAAACAAGCCCCACTCCACCTGACCAGCAGGAGCTCCCAAAGCTCAGGGTGGTAGAGTCAGCAAGCACTAACAACACTACTCCAAGTGGGCCTTACTTCCACCAGGGAAATCTGGAGACACCAGCTCTCCTGGCTGCCAGTTGCTAAGCCTACTTGAGCTATAGCCCAGGGGCACAGAGGCAGAAATCTGAAGAGACCAGAGGATACCTTTTCTCACAGATGACTCTCTGAGCCTCAGGGTAACTCAGGGGAAACACTGAGAATCCTGGCCTTGGCCTCACTCTAGACACCCAGAGACTATAGCACACAAAGTCAACAACCTTAGCTCCCAGCATGAGAAATCAGGAAATATGAAATCTCAATATGAAAGAAGGAAACTGAGAAGAGAAAAGCAAGAAAATCAATCCAAGCTTATTATAGTGATCAAGAACAACCAAATAAAGAGGACAACATGGACTCTATACTCAAACCTGAAACCACAGAAGGAAATATGAACTGCTCTTAAGCCCAAAAAGCATTCTTGGAGGTGCTTAAGAAAGATTTTAAAAGCCAAATTATAGAAGTAGATCATAAATTTAAATCTACAGTGACAAAATTAGTAAAAAAAAATCTCACTGAAGAAAACAAATGATTAAAAAGTAAAATTTGTGAACTGGGACAGAAATTTCAAAATCTAACTGGAGAAAATATTTTCCTAAAAAAGGAGCTTCAAAAACTAGCTGAGGAAAATAATTCACTAAAATTAGAATCAGTCAAATTGAAGCTAAGGACTCTATGATACATCAAGAAAAAGTCAAGCAAAACATGAAGATTGATGATATGATGATATACTTGGAGAATCCCAGAGTATCAAGTAAAAACCTTAAGAAAATAAATAAATTTGGCAAAGTTACAGGATATAAAATGAACATGCATAAATCCTGAGCATTCCTATATATTTCTAATGAAATCCAAAAGCAAGAGTTCGAAAGAGAAATCCAATTTAAAGTTACTGTAGGCACTATAAACTATTTGGGAATCTTCCTGCCAAAACAACAATTATAAATATAATGTATGTGTGACAACCAATCTTGCTAGATTGGACTCTTCGCAGCCATGCAAGGTTATAAGACAACTCCAAAAGACTAATCATGGAAGGAGATGTCTATGTTCAGAGAATGATCTAGAAAGAACAGAGTTTAAATGCAGACTGAAGCAAACTACACACTGCCTTTTCCATGTTTGGTTTTGTTTCCTCTTTCCTACTGTTCATTCCATCTGTTACAATCCTTCTTTATGGGAAACTAACTAACAGGAACTAACATCTAATGTGAAAGTATTTGCAGATCCTATACTTGATTGCATGCTGCCATGATCAGGGGGAGGAGGAGAATGGGAAGAAAATTTGAAACTCAGGGGATTGTGTAACTGAATCTTGCAAACCAAAAGTAAACAATCAAACTAATAAAGACAAAAAATATATATTTTTTGTTGATTTTCTAGACTTAAAAAGGGATGGAGAAAATGTTAGCAATGCAGATTAAGTATAAAAGTTTGCTGTGAATGTATATAATGAAAGTATATTACTTATATAAAATATATAATATAATGTGAAGTATATGTGTGTGCATTATTTTCAGTGATATGTGTGTGTGTGTGTGTGTGTGTGTTTGCTTGCTTTTATCATCATAGCCCTGTCCATTACCAAAGATCCTTGTTTGATGAAGTGGGGAAAAAAGTTAATACTCCTAAGTCGATGGTTCTCAACCTGGGGGTTGTGACCCCTTTGGGGTCAAATGACCCTTTTGCAGGGGTCACAGGGGTCACCTAAGACCATCAGAAAACACATGTTTCCAATGGTTTTAAGAACCTCCTCTATCCATCTCCAGGAAGGTCCATCCACATGCAGACACACCCACATACAATTATTAAAGGGTTGTGGCATTAGGAAGGTTGAGAACCACTGTCCTAGAGTGACTTGACTTACCTAAAAGTACAGTGTTGTTTAGGAGTAAAAGAAGTTGGAACTCAGGGAAAAGATACTAGATTATAATTCAATAAGCATGTGATGAACACACAATACATTCAAGGCACTCTGCTATGCATTGAAAATGCAAAGGCAAAAATGAAACCATTAAAGGAGATCTTATGTTCTCCAGAGTAGATTAAACATGTACATAGATAAGTACATTCTAAGTATTTTTATACAACAATAACACAAAGCAATGTAGAGAATAAGGACCGGGGCGGGGGGGAGGGGGTTGTATAATCTGGAAAGCTCTTGTGTAGAAGGTGGTACGCTCATGAAGAACCCAAGCCACTCTCTTTTAATCATACCTTGCTGACATATTAAAAACTGAGATCTAATTAGAAACATCAGTGGAGTCACAAAGTATTTTTTTAGTTCACATCAGTGATAAACCCTGTAATTATGCCACTGAGTTTACTCCATATATGTTGATGTTTAAGTGAGAACCTTTGTTAAATATTGATTTGTGGTTCAGTGTCTCTTATAATATGAAAGAAAAATTCATCTCTTCACTGGATCTCTAGTTGAAGGAAGGTTTACCATTTTAGCTTAGAAGAACGTGGAGAAGAACAAGTAATAGCCTCAAATGTCTACACACACCTGCTCAAAGTATGCGTAACAAGTAAAGTGAAATTGAAGTCTCCATTCAAGGAAGCAAACTTGATATCATACGTTTCACTAAGTCTTGTTGGGGGAATGATATCCGTGACTGGAACATGGCTCTGGAAGGATATTCAGGAGGAACAAGCTAGATAAAATGGGGAAAGTAAGTAGTGCACCTATATGCATATGAAGGCATATTGAGAAATTAAGGAAACAGATTAGAATGATTGTGATTCTCGTATATTAGAAGGTAAATGGAAATGACTACAAAATGAATATTGTCATCAGTTTGTTCTACAAACAAGCTTGACAAAGAAAGAAAATAGTTGAATTTTAGAATCAATTCACAAACATGGAATGGAGGTATACTTTATCAATAATAGAGAACTTCAATTTTAAATATATCTGTTAGGGCTCTCATTCTGATTGCTTTTTTTAAATTTACTTTAATGAGAACTTCATCACTCACAAGATGGAGAAATCAATAAAGTGGATTTATACTCTGTATTCTTATTCTCAACAACAAGAAGAAAATTGTTTAAAGGGATGGAAAAGATGAAAACCTTAGGAGAAATGATTATTGTCTTATTTTTTTCATGAACAAGGAAAATGAAGCTGGTCATAGTCTGACAAATATCCTCATTTTTAGAAGTATAAACTTCAGAGGTGTCAGAGAAGTCATAGCTAGGATCCCACAATCTGAAATTACCCCAAAGAAACAACCCAGAGAAAGAATTTTTTCAAGAAACAAAGAAAAATATTTTAGTAAGAAGCAAAATAACATGTAAAGATACCAATATAGGTGCCCTGAGAATTCAAAAATAAATTTTGATTTAAAAAAATAGATACTAAAGATGAAGATAATATGGTGGGTAATGGAAGATCAGTACAAAATCATGAGAAAATAACATTGAGTGGTGAAGCAAAATCAGAATTAAGTATCTCTGCCTTCTCTCCTACATCCATTGTCGCTGTCTCTTCCTCAACAGTGTTTCTGTTGCTTATTTGATCCTAATATTACCCCCAATATGGATAAAACACACTTTGCGTTGTTCTCACATACATCATTGCATTTTCATCTTCACCACTCAATGTTATTTTTTCATGATTTTATACTAATCATCCATTACCCACCCTATTACCTTCATCTTTAGTACCTTTTTTTAAATCCAAATTTATTTTTGAGTCCCAGGGCACCTACAATGATATCTTTACATGTTCTTTTGTATATGAGATAATTTATCCCATTCTGTCTCTCCCCATCTCCTCTCATTATATTCCTCTCTCACCTCTCAATTTCGCCTGTTAAATATCATCCCTTCCTATTCAATTGATCCTGTGCCCTCTGTCTATGTATACCTGTATACATATATACACATACTCACATATGTATTCATACACACATATACCTCCTATATAGACATATATAATGTATATATATATGTGTGTGTATGTATGTATATATATATATATGTATATTTATTCATATTCCCTTCAACTATCCTCATACTGAGAAAAGTTTCATAGGTTACAATTATCATCTTTCCATGTAGGCATTAAATAGTTCAACTTATGTTCCTTATGGTTTCTTTTCCCTGTTTACCTTCTTATGCTTCTGTTGCTTCTTGTATTTCAATATCAAATTATCTACTTAAGTCTGACTTTTTCATCAAGAATGCTTGGAAATCCTCCACCTCATTGAATAACCACATTTTCCTATGAAACATTATACTCAGTTTTGCTGAGTATGTATACCAATAATTTCTTTAAAGATAATAATTAAGAATGGAAAAATTACCAGAGTATCAAGGAAGATCAAATGTCCCAAAGCTTTTTCAAATGAAAGATAATAGAATTAGTAAACTATAAGCCTGTTATTCTGATTTTTATTCCTGGGAAAATCATAAAATATGCTATTAAAGATAATTGTAGTTAATATTTAAGAAAAGAGGTGTTGGTTAAAAAGAGTTAGCACAGCTTCATACAGAATAGGTCATGGCAGACTAATCTCATCAAATTTTTTATATGGTACCTAAATTAGTAAGTCAAGAAGAAGCTATAGACATAGTTTACTTAAGTTTTAACTAGACATTTGGCAATGTATTTCATGCTATTTTTTATGGACAAACCAAAGCTATAACATTGATCTCCAAAGCCGAGGACAACCTCCAAACCAATATTGAATAAGAAAATATGGCCCAATGATTCTCAGGGATTTTGGCAACAGAGACAAAACTAAACTAGCTAGAGGAAGGTCAGTATCATTTAATAAATTAAAAAGCATATGTTAAGAGCCTTTGTGTGCTAGGCACTATACTAAACAGTGACACAGACATCTATCTGTGTATATAGATGTTTACAAAATAAGCATGCTACAATTATGTGGCTTGAACACTAGAAGATGGGCAGATTCCAGAAAACCTCTTTTAGGGGAGATGTATTTGAGTTGACTTTTGACAGAAGCTGGGAATTTTTTAAAGGAAGAGGGAGGGCATTGTAATCAAAGGTAACACCTAATGCAAAGACATTATTGAGGTGTCCTTTGAAAGGAAGAATAAGCAGGCCAGTTTGCTTGGAACACAGAGTACATGAATGGGATTTATTTGTAATGAGAGTTATTCGACTTATAAAGTATGATGGAAATAGATTGCAAAGAAATTTAAATGTTATTCAGAGAATTTTAAATGGGAAAATTACTCCAAACCAAAGATTGTCTCTGAAATAGATATTAAGATATTTTTTAAAAGAAGCAGAAAATTGTGATGAAGAATCAAAAAGGGGGCAGTAAAGTGGTACACTACACAGTGCCTTATGGTATATGGAGTTCAAATCCTATTTCAAAAGCTTACTTAGTAGTATATGATCAAACCATTTAATCTCTAAGCCTCAGTTCTCCCATCTGTAAAATGAGAATGATAATCTCATTTATTGCTAGTGGATAAAGTGCTGATCCTGAAATTGGGAAAACTCATCTTCCTGAGTTCAAATCTAGCCTCAAACACTTATTAGCTGTAAAATCCCAGATAAGCCATTTAACCCTGTTTGCCTCAGTTTCCTCTTCTGTTGGTTGGTTATTGTCCTGAAAACTCAAAGAGGACCAAAATGATATCACTATGTCCATAGATGATGAGACCAATAGGAGCTTAAAAACTTCTACCACAAGTTGGGCACAAATAGTCCATATAAACATCTGGAATGGAGATGTCACTAAAGAAATGGCAAAACACTTCATTATTTTTTACCAAGAAAACTTTAAATGGAGTCAGGAAGAGTCAGACATAACTGAAAATGCCAGAACAACAACAATGATGACCTCATGGGGTTGTTGTGAGGATCAAATGGGATTATATAAAGCACTTTGCAGACCTTAAAGTGACATGTAAATACTTGCTATTAGTATTTCAATATCCTTCTTAACTTTCCAGGTTTCTTGCTCTTATAGTTTTATTATGTGAAGGAAAAATAGTAGGATGGTGAGGTTTTATTTCTTAAATATATCTTGAGCTTCCTTGTTCCAGCCTGTTGATCCTCTAGAGTTCCGCAAAATGAAATCTATGAAAATGGAATTTGGTCAGGTGTTGGGAGTGTGGGATTGACATGCAGCTGAAATGGCTCTGTGATGCCAATCTCTCCTGAGATCTCTGACCCTGCCATTGGTGCTCACAAGGAAAGATGGATTCAGGTCATATTCACTGAAGGCATGGCATGAAATATCTCCCCCATGATAGTTAGCTGTGGATGTGATTTGGATAAAGCTTCGAGATTTGCTGTTAAATTTAGACAATCCTGTAGAAGAGGAAGATGGAGCTCTCTAACTGCTCAGATATTTGAGGACCCCTAATCCATGAAAGGCCAAAAATATGGCTTGAGAAAAAAAAGTATTACTGAAAAGCTCTGACTATAAAAAGAACTTTGAATCTGACCAACTATAAAATAAATCCCAAAACAGTTACTGAGGAATAGCTTGAAATCTGACTAAATTATATGATGTTTTAAAAATGAAAAAGGTGATTAAAGAACTGAGGTAACCTCATTACTTATGGATGCATTAATGGGGAACATAATAAGATAATACTCCACAAAGAGCTCTTTATAAATAAGGTCATACCAATCCAGTATTATAACATGGTTATTGTAGGACCCCTGTTTTCAGAAAGCAGTTCATATAATAAATTTAAAGGGATCATTTCTTATAATTATCCTTTTTGGCATAGAATTTTAACAACATAACATTCTTTAACAAGTGAGATACTGTCCCACATACTTTGTGTTCTCCAGCATCCAATAAGGCTATTCATATTCCACCTAATATCCAATGTTGGTTTACATTGAGTTAATGGCTACTTTTTAACAGGATGTGACAAGAGAATGGCATGAGTGATGCCTGTATAGTTTGTAAAAATGCATTATAAATACTGGAAAAAAGAGAGAAAGACTATAGAAGTTTTACACATCTGACATACTGTTTCAGTCCATGTGCAAATTAGTCACATTTCATGAACCACATATAAGACACCCAGAAGGAGGAATATGAGTGAAACATCATGGAAGTTTTAACAATGGTGTTCACACCTGCTGGTTGGCTTTTAGGATATTTTTTTTCTTCCATATACCATTGCTTTTAATAAGCAAACAAAAGTATTACTATACACTATAATTAATACAAGTATTTCTTTTCTTGGAGAGGTATATCTCCCACAGTAGCAGTTTTATTTTATTTCAGTGTACGTAAAACCATAAATATATCCAATTTCAAATTTATTTTAGCACTTACTCCTATAGCTACAGGTAGAAATTCATACATTTCATGTATTCATTTATTCCTTTAATTGTGAGCTATATTTCACCAGTCTCATAAAATATAGACGAGGAAAAAAAAGCTATTCACAAAAGAAGTTTATGGACAAATGTACAAAATACAAACAACATGCATAATGAATTAGGATTAGGGACTCTAATATTTATTGGTATCACTGAGACTTAATGCTATAGGACTCATGAATGAAAGATAGCATTGCATACTATGAAAATATTCTTTATTTGGAAACTGGACACTAAGACTCAGTCTTCAGAAACATGCATAGTATACTCTGCCTGATGTAATCCTCCATTTAGAATGTTAAGTGAACCTATATCTAAAAGATCATGATGCCATGCAATGTAGGACCTCAGCTCTCTCCTTCAGGGGTGGTGCAGGCTTTTGGTAACTGTTACTCATCTACTTATTGTGTGATAAAAAGAAAACTTTTGACTGGTTATTGGGCTAGGACTAGATGGGCATTTATTGACCAACTTATTCCTGCATTTTTTTTTCTGGTGAGGACAAAATTGTAGGCTTCAAAGTGGGAAGAGAGGCGTCTGTCCTTTATCTACTCAGCTGAGGTGCTGCCATGTGACACGTGATGACCCTGGTTTGCCTGTTTTATCTAATCATTCCTGCTCTTAATAAAATGTACATTGAACACAAGATGGAATGGACAAGGTTACAACACTGTGAGCTTTGAAAGGTCTGAATATTAAGAAACCAGAAACTAAGGAATATGGGATTTAATTAACTACATTATATTGAAGTTCCAATCACTGGGCCTATTAATGATCTAAGGAAGATACAATTAGGGTTAAGTAGGGATTAATATTGGGGAGTACACATCAGTATGGGGCCTTGAACCATGAGCACTATGAGAACCCCATAGAAGGCAACCTTAGAACCTGGAAGGGGAATTTGTGACAACTGACACTTTGAGAGACCTGACCAGATGGTGCCTGTGAGGGTTGGCAGAGCAATTTTCTGAAGGCTAGAGACGTCCAGGAACCAAACAGTGTGACTCTGTGTAGAGGGATGGGGACAAAGAGGGATGGGGAAGGAAAGCATGTATTTAAGATCAGTGGAAGAAGAAACAAAAGTAATATTCTCAATATGACCTCATGCAGAGAAAGAGGAGATGGAGAAACAGTTTAGGTAACACATCAAGAAGATTGAAATGGAGCCATGATATTATAGTCATCTGGACCTTCAACTTTTGGGGCATCTCCTCAGAATATTTTAAGGTATTGTCGGCTGCAGACCTGCACAACTCAGCAGTAGGCTAAGGCAGCAGACAGGTTATATTAGAGACAGACTAACAATGGTTGGTTGCCACAGGACAAATAACAAATAAGAGAGGGAACATCATAAGAATCCTATTATTTTTTATCAATAGCTCAAATAAAAGCATAGATTGTATACTTATGTTATTTGCAGATAACACAAAGCTAGAGAGGATAATATCTAATACACAGGATAGCAGAATGAGGATTTAAAAGCCTAGAGTAAATGGGGCAACTAGGTAGTTCCTGGAGTCAGGAGGAGCCTAGTTCAAATCCAGCCTCAGACACTTAGCACTTACTAGCTGTGTGACCTCGGGCAAGTCACTTAACCCCGATTGCCCTGCCTTTCCCCTTACCAAAAAAAAACAACAAAAAAGAAACCTAGAGTATGTAGATGAATCAAATAAAATGAAATTTTAGAGGAATAAATGTCTTGTACTTGGCTTTTTGAAATCATAGGTCGGGTATGTGCCATTTGTCCCAAGTTATTAACTCTTCTTTAATTTCAGTTTGCACAAAGTAATCATTGAAGGATGTTAATTTGAGGTAATGGTTAAGCACCTAGGTATTCATGAGATTTGACTGTACCTTCTTATCTTGAGGGAACATACCTAGTCATATATTTTTCTACCTAGACCTTGAGAAGGTATGAAATGGCTCTCCCCCTTGAGAAGAATCCTTCAGATATTGGGTCAGTGTCCCAAATATCACCATACACATTTCTGCTTATATAGTGAAAAGGGACCACCAAGCCTCTAGTGATCAGAAATTGTAGATTCTTGATGATGTCTTTGAGTTTCCTGTCCAGGACTAAAAGTGACTATTCTCATTAGTAATGTATCTTCTATCTTTGAAATAAATTTGACTTTTGCTTATAAGATTTCAATGTACTCACTTCTTGCAGTTTTTAATTTAAAATGATGATGAGCTAATGAATCAAACTAATGTACTGATGTAATTTGCAGTAACTGCAGTTTTTCCTGGGTGAAAGAGGCTAGAGAAATGAAACACTATGCTGTTAACACTTTGGGGTCCTCCCTCACAACAATACCCAAAAACTACATACAAAGATATAAGTAGATCTGCCCTGATTTAATAAGGATTGTTGGGTGGCAGAAAGGACCCCATTCCATCATAGCTCACTTAGAAGTTCATCCCCCTTTCTGTATAAGTTACATATAAATACTTCAGTATGCTGACAACTTATTTGTAGATTATATGTATACAATTCCAACATTGGGATGCTTGAACATCTGGGATGCAAGGAACAACTACAATACATTGTAAGAAGATAGTATACAAATACAGAATGGAAGAATTTTGCTGAAAAGAAGAATATGAAATATCCTAACCAAAAAAAAAGTCTCATGACTTTTCAGACTCATCCAGCATCAAATGAAACTTGACAGGAAAATAAAAGCTCTGGGAAATAAAGAGAATAATTACCAAACAAAAGACCATCAAGTGTGCCCAAGGCTAATAGTTCCACATTGCCTCTTTTTCAGCGTTGCTTTTGATAACATGTTTTGAAATACTAAGCATGGCCTGTAGGGATCCCACATCCTTGCAAGAAGGAAGTTAGATGCAGGTAGCCTCAGCCTATGGGATAGGTTATGATCTTGAAAAGTTGACTGGAAAATGACTGTGTTGGCTTTGAAAATTACAAAAAAAAGATAAAAACAGCTGTCTGCTGAATTTTATCAAGTAATTGTCATAAATAAATGTCCTATGGATACTAGAATACTCTTGGACTATTTTATGCAAACCTGGTATCAGAGGTTCTCATTTAACTCACTAGGTATGGGTACCATTTGGATATGCTTCACTTCTCTGGCTCAGTCCTCTTACTGAAATAATGAGAAAATTGTTGAACACTACTCTCCTACTGATGTGTACTCACCTAATTCACATTATAAAAACACAGGTTCAAAAGGTTTGAACCATGAATAAGTGTATTTAGGAGTTCAATTCAATTGAACTAGCATTTATAGAGTATGTGCCAGATACTGTACTAGGCACTGGGGATATAAAGATAAAACTAAAATAGCTCCAACCCTCAAAGAGATGTTTGTCTGCTGGAGAGATAAAACATGGGCACAGATAATAAATACAAAACATATTCAAAGTACTTGGGGAGAGCATTAAGACCATGGAGAAACAGGAATGATTTCTTATAGCAGACATAAAAAAGGGAAAACCAGAGAAAGTTGAGAAAAAGGAAATAAATAAAACTCAAAATAAAAAAGATCAGAGCACATTAGGAATAACAATAGGCAGGAGTAAGTAACCCTACCCCAGAGATCCATATAAGTTTATCACTTAAAATATACCCCAAAGAGAGATGCAACAAGAAGAGACCAGGTATAGGGGCGGCTAGGTGGCTCAGTGAATAGAGCACTGACCCTGGAGTCAGGAGGACCTGATTTCAAATCCGGCCTCAGACACTTGACACAAAAGCTAGCTGTGTGACTTTGGGCAAGTCACTTAATCCCAAATGCCCTCCAAAAAGCCAAAAAAAAAGACGGGCCAGGCATGCTTCTCCACATAATGTTCTCCAATGAGTTCTCCAATTAATGATCCATCTGATGTTCCACACTTCATACATTTTTCTGCTTTTCAGACTTTTATTGTTTCTCACCAGATGCCAATATTTCTATTATTTTATGGTGGCATTTTTGTCTTTCTTCATTGTGCTATCTGTGGCCCACTCCTACAATATTCTTTCATTCTTAAGAACTACCCAAGGGATGAGATCCCTGTCTCAAAGATATCTGGCATCAAACTACCAGATGACTACTGCTAAAATCCTGTATTATATTGTGGTTCTTGTGACCCCAAGTTTCACACAAAAAAGGTCTCTCAATGGAAAAGAAGAGCTGATACTGAATCTCACAAGTGAGCCTTTCTTCCCAATTATATACTGCTACAGTTTTATGTTCATTCTTTCCAGATGGTGCCTCCTATATTCATAAGTATCTGTCACAGGTCTAGAGGATATGGAGAGTATCCAGATTTACTTCCCATTTTTCTCTCAGTACATCATAATTCCCTACTGTGATGTAAGAAGATGTATTCAAATGACTCAGCACTTCTTTCTGAAGCATGAAAGGGAAAGAGAGTAAGGAGTGGGGAGGAGTGGAGTCACTCATTCCATTGTCATTTCAGAGAGAAAAAATGTGCAGTCTTTTTCTCACATACATCAAATATCTAGCATTTGGACTATTGCTATCTCAGTTATCTGAGTCAGTATGAAAGTGTAGGGAAGGTTCCTAAGTCAAAGGGAAGTTAGATCAATTTGAAACAGTCTGAGTATATGGAGCAGGTTTCAGAACCAACATGGCTTTCTTTATATTCAATATTTTGGGCTAAAACAAACTTGTATAAAGATTCTTGGAAGATGGCAAATTCAGAAAATTCCAGACTCTTCAGATTTCTCCAACAAACAAGATCAAATAGCACATCAGGGCAAACATAAAGTAGTTAAGAATACATAAGAGTTGGGACAGAACAGTATTCCTCTTGAGAGAGAGAAAATCTGAAGAAAAATTCCAGGATGAGGCTTGGTCCCTGTGAAGAGTAAACACCTCTAGGCTAGTTGCTGTGAAATGACAAGTGGCAAATTCTGGAACTAGCTGAGTTGGGAGGTACTCTTCACTCTAGTCACAAAAACTTTCACTTCTGAGACAGTGGGGGAAGTCAAGCATCTGAGTTGGAGAAGACTGATGGAACCTCAGCTGTTAAGGTAGGCTGGAACCTGCAGAGACATGGATCTGGGTGAGAAAGAACCAGCACATTCCAGGGGAGTGCAGAAGCAGTGGCTTCTGGCTATGGGCACTTATAGCAGGGTGGAATTCTTGATTTTCCTTCCAGACTATAGGGGAGAATCAAAGGAAAACCCGAGGCCAGAGGCACCCTCCCCATCTCCAAGGACTAGAGGGGAATACAAAATAATAAGCTGCTACACTTTTTTTAATGAGAAAGCAAAGGAGAAAGAATCCAACAAAAGAAAGTTACTGTGGGGATAGAGAAAACTGGGGTTCATCTTCAGAGGAGGATGCTGAAGCAAAGAAAATCTCTTCTACACCAAAAAGTAATGTCAAATGGTCAGCTCCACAAAAAATAATCCACAGAAGAACTTTAAAATGACTTTAAAAGCCAGTAAGAGAGATTAAAGGGGGGAGAATCCAAGAAAAACAAGATTTTAAAAAGTCAACCAGTTAGAAAATGAGATCCTAAACCCAAAGAAAGAAAATGACTCCTTGAAACTTAAGAATTGGGAAAAGAAAAGCTAGTGACATTATAAGAGACCAACAAATAATAAAACCAAATCAAGCTTGAAAAATTGAAGTGAATGTGAAACATCTCATAAAAATAATTGATTGGGAGATCAGATTGATAAGAGAAAACAGAAGAATAAGCTGACTACCTGAAAAATACTATAAAAATAATTTTGACACAATGATATAAGAAACAATTAAAGACAATTATCCTGAAGCAATAGAACAAGGAAAAGTAGAAAGTTAAAAAAAATCTTCAATTACCACCCATAAGAGGTATTATGAGAAAAATTTCCAGGAATACCATAGGCAAATTCTATAACTCCAAGTTATAGGATAAAATATTACAAGAAACAAGACAAAAAAATTGAATATGGCTGTGGCACAATTAGAATCACACAAGACCTAGCAGTGGTGACACTAGAAGTCACTAAAAGGTCGTGGAACACTATATACTGAAGAGCAAAAGAACTGGGGTTGGAGCCAAAAATTTCATTTCCAGCAAAGTTAAGCACAATCATGAAAGGAAAAAAGGGTACTTAATGAAACCCAGACTTTCAGGATTTTGTCTAAAAAAAATAACAGAACTAAATAGATTTGACATACAAGACCGAAGAGAAATGTAAGGTACTAAACAAAGTACAAGGGACTCAATAAGGACAGAAAAAGGAAAACATATGTTTAAGATTATTATTAGTAATTGGGTACTTCACAAGAAAGATTGGGGTATCCTCTAAGTATGATATGCTTTTTTAAAGTAAAACCAGTTTGTGGCAGAGCCAAAATGGTTGAGTAAGAGCAGGAACTTAGTGAAGTAAATGAAGGATCTTGCTTGAGCTCACACCCTGACAACCTAAAATACCTGTAAAAATGACTCTAAACAAATTTTAGTGCTACAAAACCCACAAAATGACACAGTGAAACAAATCTCTCTCTGAAGGCAGCCTGGGAGGCCAACAGAAAGGGTCCATCACACCAAGCTGGGACCAGAATTCACACCTGCATGGGCTGTGCCAACACAAATTGGCCATAGCAGAACACAAGGTAAACAGGCCAAAAAGAACAATTATATAAATCAGGGGCAAGAGGAAGAACTATCATAGAAAAGTTCGATGAAGAAAGAGGACTGGTAGTTCTGGAACCCTACTTACATCAGGAATGAGTTTCAGAGGGAGATTTATATATATGTATACCAGTGCACATATGTATATGTGCATATATATGTACATGCATATATGCACATATGTGTATGTATATATTCTATATCCATATCCATATCTGTCTGTCTAAAAGTCTCAGCATACATGTATACGCACAGATATTCTTGGATATCTATAATCATACTCACAGAGGAGCATGTACATTATTATTTATCTGTGTAAGAACAAATTATACTTATTTGTCCTTGGTTTCTCTGAGAATAGATAACCTCTTCCTTCATAAATCCAAGTCTTTCCATATTTTTCCAAGTCCACCAAATCCTCATTTCATACACAAGCCTATAGGCTTATGATTATATGTTAACTTTGGAATATAAATTATTATGATAATCATGGTATGTAGCAAAGAAAACTGGATCGGGATTCTGGAAACCTAGATTTATGTCCTTTCCTTGGTACTTAATAAGTGTCTGACCTTTGGCAGTCTCCCTACATCTGTGCCTATGGGCTTGTTTTCAGAAGCCTTAGTAATTTGAATGTCTAATTATCAAAACTGATTAGATAAAAAGATAATTTCAAAAGCAGATTTTTCTCATTTTACTTTTGAGACAGTTTTAGTCAATTTCTTAAAAATGCTACACCTGAAACTTAGATATTAATGTTGAATATCATACCATTTAAAGTCCTTAAATAGTAAAATGTGTTATATAATCTGTAAAAAAAATAAATGTATAGTGCACAAATGTGGCAATAACTTCTCCACCAGTTTGGCTTTAAAGCCATGGTTTCTGGAGGGAAACACTGATTCCTTCCTCCCAATTAATATTTGTCCAGTCAGTTCAACAAACTTTATAAAAATACTTGTTATGGAAAAAGCAGCAAGGTGAAGCAAAAGAGAACCAACCTCAGAATAAGAAAAGTGCTTTCTCTGCCACACACTGACTGTATGATCCCGGGCAAGTCACTTAACCACTTGATACCTAAGACACCATCCAGAAAGCTGAGGCTGCCATTTGCAGAGCAAATATTAACCAGCATTGACTGGAGGATTTCCCTATACCAATGTGATCACTTCACAAAAAATCAATAGGCAAGGTACTGTGCTAGGCATAGAATATAAAAAATTAAAATAAAGTATAGCCCCTGCCCTCAAGTGCTTTTCCTTCTAGTGGTGGCAATAGGTAATACATTTTCTCAGATAACAAACAATTTTGCATTTGACAAATGAGCAGGCAAAGAACTAACACTGGTGTGAGAAATTTAAGAAACAAGTTGCTTTTTTTCTAGTGGGATCAGAAAAACTTTGTTAAAGAGCTTTGAAGAGACAGAGGCAGAGCCAAGATGGTGGTGTAGAAGCAGCAAAGTTTCTCAGCTCCCACACAGCCACCCTAAAAACCCATAAATACGATTCTAAACAAATTTTAAGGCTCCCATACTCACAAAAATATAGAAAACACAACTCTCGCTAAAGGCAGCTCGGCAGGGGGGCTTATTGCGGCAGGTTGGGAGCCAAGGTCAGCCCAGCCCAGAACCAAAACTGCAACCAGGAACCAGATTAGTCAGGAGGAGCCAAGCCACAGCTTGAGTCTACTAGAGAGCAGAACTGCAGCACCTGGAGTAATCTCCCCATTTATCAAGCCAGGAAAAATAAGGCTTAGAGAAAAGTGAGTGGAATTCAAGCTTTCAAGCTAAATTTGGGGGAGGAAAAGCAGTTCAGCCAAACTGCCCCCAGGGCAAGGAAGCAGCAGGAAGCAGCTGGATCTGTTCCAACCAGCAACTGCCTCCACTGGACTGCTTCAAAGTTCCTGGCCTGCCAATTGCAGGTGGGCTGAGACAATTGATCAGGGCCAAGGGCTCTAGCGTTGAGTGGCCTGGATCCAGATCATGGTCTTGGGGGGTGGTCCTCGGGTGTGCCTTCAGCAAGCAAAGCTGGTGGGGGCTGCAGTACCCACCTAATAGCTCCGGCAGCTGTGAAAACTCCAGCGATTTGGAATAGAGCTTTGCCCCCTGGAAGCAGAGTTTCACAGACCTAAAAAAATACAGCAATTAATTGCCTGGCCAAGATGAAGAAAAGGAAGAAAAAGAAGAACAAAAATAAAACTCTAGAATCCTTTTTTTTGCGGACAAAATGATGAAAGCATGGAACGGGAGAAAGACAACAAACTCAGAACCTCCCACAACAAATGCTTCCAAGACAGCTGAAGAATGCCTAGAAGCTATAAATCAACTGAAAAAGGACTTTGAAAAACAAATAGGAGAAGTGGAGGAAAAACTGGGAAGAGAAATGAGAATGATGTGAGAAAATCATGAAAAGAGAGAATCAACAACCTGACTGAAGAAAACAACACTTTAAAGAATAGAATAACTCTAATGGCAAAAGAGGCCCAAAAAGCCAATGAGGAGAAGAATGTCTTAAAAAGTCGAATTTCTCAGATGGAAAAAGAATCTCAAAATCATTCTGAAGAGAATAATTCCTTCAGAATTAGAGTGGAAC
>CM053601.1:62690007-62713977 GCA_028646575.1 Pseudocheirus occidentalis
TAGATATAAAGGCTAACAAAAGTAATCTGAGACAGTAAGGAATAGTTTACTTGTGAAATTTATGGAGAAGGGAAGAATTTATGACCAAACAAGAGATAGAGAAGATTATGAAGTGCAAAATGGAAGATTTTAATTACATTAAATTGAAAAGTTTTTGCACAAAGCCAATGAAACCAAGATTAGAAGGGAAGCAGAAAGCTAGGAAATATTTTTACAGGCTATTTCACTGATAAAAGCCTCAGTTCTAAAATGTTTATAGAATTGAGGCAAATTAACGAGAAAGCAAATCATTACCCAATTGATAAATGGTCAAGGGATACAAATAGGCAGTTTTCAGAGGAAGTAATTAAAGCTATCTATAGTCCATATATAGTGCTCTAAATCACTCTGAATTAGAGAAATACAAATCAAAATAACTCTGAGTTACCACATCACATCTATGAGCTTGGCTAACACGATAAAACAAGAAAATGATGAATGCTGGATGAGATGTGGGAAAATTAGAACATTAATAAAGCATTATTGATGGAGTTGTGAACTGATTTAACCATTGCATAGAGCAACTGGGAACTATGCCCAAATGGCAATGAAACTTGTTCATTCCCATTGATCCAGCAATATTACCTCTAGGGCTGTATCCCAAAGAGATCAATAAAATGGGAAAGGGACCCATAAGTACAAAAATATTTATAGAAACTCTTTTTTGGTGGCAAAGAATTAGAAACTGATAGGAATGTGCACCAACTGTAGTAGATGAATATAATGGGATACTACTGTGATATAGGTAATAATGAGCAGGCAGTTTTCAGAAAAAAAACAGGAAAACCTTATATAACTGATGCTGAGTGAAATGAGCAGAGCTGGGAGAACATTGTACATACACACTGTGTGATAACTAACTTTCAAACACTTGGCTCTTCTCAGCAATGGGGTATCTAAGACAACTCTAAAAGACTCATGATGTAAAATGCTGTCCACATCCAGAGAAAGAACTAAGTGTCAAAATGTAAATCAAAGCATACCGTTGAAATGGCAAGTTTTAACAGAATGACGACAGAGTCGGAATAAAAGTTTTAAGGAGCTTTAATTTAGCCAATTGGCAGCTGTCTCCATGCCAATGAGAAAGAGAATAGTGAAGTAATGCAGAATTTTATACCATTTTCCCTAATTGTCTATGATTTGCCAAAACTAGTTGTCATCCGGGTACAAGGGATCTGTTCTTTGTAATCAAAGGAATGTAAATACCTTACTGATTGATGAAGATTTGGGTATGGGAACCAGGAGAGTGTGATTACCTCAGTATTGATTAATGAAGAGTAGGGCATGGGAGTAGGCCATGGGAACCAGGAGCAATATTGATTAATGAAGAGCTGGGTATAGGAACCAGGGGCGTGAATAAGGGGTTGGGCATGGGAATTCAGACTTAGGAACGTAGGAAAAGAAAAAATAAGACAGATTACCCAGGTGCATTGTCTACCCAGTGTTGGCCATTGGTTTTTATCTTGAGTTCACTCCAAGTTTACTGAGCCTGCTGATTGTTGGTTCAGTTTGAGTACACTTTGCTCACTGATTTCTAATTTCACAAAGTATCACTTATTTCCTGGCTGATCTTTTGACTCCTATCTTGAGTCCATAGCTTAACTAGTTCCTGGCCATTTCACCATTTGCTCTCCTTGTTTTTTTTCTTTTTTTCTTTGTTTTTTTCTTTCTAAAGATTCCTCCCTTTGGTTCTAGTACTTCTTTAAAACATGAATAATACAAAAATATGTTTAATCTGAATGTATAAGTAGAGCCTGTATCAGACTGCATGCTGTATTTCAAAGGGGAAAGGAGATAGAAAGGGAGAAAAATGAAAACTCAAAAGCTTATGGAAGTGAATGTTGAAAACTAAAAATAAATACATTTATTTTTTAAAAAAATAAAAGAGAAAGTTAAGAACTTGGATCACGAATCTCCCACAGGAGTCAGAGTCTTAAGTGTATATTTTATTTTTCTATTCACTCCTCATATCTAACAAAAGCTTCAACAATTAGAACAGGATCCTGAAACCCTCATGATGGACATCATGGAGATCACTTTGAATGTCTTTAGTAACAGGGACAAGGCACAGGCAGGTAAGAAGATCTGAAGGGCTTAGAACAAGCTCCATTCCTTTCCAAACCAGCAAGTTCTGTGGTAACTGTTTTCACTATGAACAAAGAACTACAACAATGAAACAAACAAGAATAGCAAAAAAAACAATGACAGATCAAGAAATTGTTCTATGAAGGATAATTCTAAATAGCAGTCACCCAGACACTGCCCCCTTTGCCACCAGGAAGGTCGCTGGAATCAGGATTGTCCCCATTGTCAACCTCAGAAGTTGAACCTTGGCCTCTCAACTCCTTGTCTTCTAGAATTTACAAGAGTCATAATAATGGGGGGATGGAGCCAAGATTGTGGAATAAAAGCATAAACTTACTTGAGATTGTCCCTAATTCCATCTAGTAACTGTAAAAATGATTCCAAAAAACTTTTTCAAACTACAGAACCCAGAAAATGACAGAATGAAATACATCTTCAGCTGATGACAGCCTGCTAGGCCAACAGGAAGTCTATTGCACCAGACTGAGAACAAAGTACAGTCTCTTTTGAACCATGCAAGCACAAACCAGTGGTACAGACCAGCATGGAACAGTGCTCCGGGCCTGAATCACTGGGAGTTATAGAAGTTTCCAGACTTCTCAAGCCATAAAGACGAAGTAAAAGGTCAGTGGGGAAACTCTGTAAGATCAGGGTGAGAGAAGAGTTCTGTCTATCCCCTGCCCCCAGCAGTGGTTGCTTCTGGAGCTCCAGGCCCATAGATAGTGGGGGGTTCAAAGTGGCTGACAAGAGTGAAATTGCAGCAATCTTTTTGCTGGCACAGAGATGGAATTCTCTTTCTTTGTCCACCTTGGGTCTGGGTCACAGTCTTGGGTGGCTGCCCTGGATTGAGAAGCACCAGAGTGGCAGAGCTGGTTGAAACTGTAGAAAGGTAGTCCTCCTTATAGTTCTGTGACAGGTACCTAGAAGAAGCTTTGAAAATAGTGGCACAAAACCCCATAAATTTGGGACACAGTATTCTCCACTCTGGAAGCAGAATTCTATCATGGTAAATAGTTCAAAAGTCAAGTATTTGGCTGGCACAATGAGCATCAGAGGAAGAGAAATAAGACTGTAGAATCATTCTTTGGTGATGAAGAAGTTCAAACCATAGAACGAGAAGAAGAAAACAAAGTCAAAACTCCTGCATCAAAAACTGGTAAGAAAAATATATACTGGTCACAGGCTATAGAGGAGCACAAGAAGAATTTTGAAAATTGAGAAAGAGAAGTAGAGGAAATATTGGTAAGATAAATGAGGGTGATGTAAGAAAATCATGAAAAACTAGTCAACAGCTTGCTGAAGGAGATCCCCCCAAAACCTGAAGAAAATAAAACCTTAAAAAATAGACTAACATTACTGGCAAAACAGGTCAAAAAAGCCAATAAGGAGAAGAATGCCTTAAAGAGAAAAACTGGCCAGATGGAAAAGGAAGTACAAAGGCTCATTTGATATAATAATTCCTTCAAAATTAGATTGGAGCAAAATGTTAACTAATGACTTTATGAAAAATCAAGATATTATAAAACAGAAGTAAAAGAAGGAAAAAAAAATATGAGGTAATGTGAACTACATTGGAAAAATCACTGACATGGAAAATAGATCCAGGAGAGATCATCTTAAAATTATTGGACTACCTGAAAGTCATGATAAAAAATAGACCCTAGACATCATCTTTCAAGAAATTATCAAGTAAAACTGTCCTGATATTCTAAACCAGAGGGTAAAACAGAAATTGAAAGTATCCACCAATCACCTCTTGAAAAAGATTGCCAAAACAAAATTCCTAGGAACGTAATAGCCAAATTCTAGAGTTCCCAGGTCAATGAAAAATATTAAGTAGTGAGGAAAAATAATTTGAGTATTGTGAAAAAACAACCAGGATAACACAAGATCTAGCAGCTTCTACATTAAGCGATAAAAGGGCGTGTAATGTGATATTCTGGAGGTCAAAGGAGCTAGGATTAAAACCAAGAGTCACCTACCCAGAAAAACTGAGTATAACTTCAGGGGAAAATATGGATGTTTAATGAAATAGAACAGTTTCAAGCATTCTTGATAAAAAGACCAGAACTGAAGAGATAATTTGACTTTCAAATACAAGAAGCAAGAGAAGTGTGGAAACAGGAAAAAGAAATCATAAGGAAATTATTAAAGTTGAACTATTTGCATTCCTACATGGAAAGATAACACTTATAAATTAGGAGATCTTTCTCAGTACTAGAAAAGTTGAAATGAATAAATATGTATGTGTAGGTAGGTGTGTGTGTGTATGCTTGTGTGTGTGACTGTGTCTCTGTGTCTCTGTGTATATGTATACATAGAGGGCCCAGGGTGAGTTGAATACGAAGAGTTGATATCTAAATGATATCTAAAAAAATTAAGAGATGAGAAAATAATATATTAACAGCAGAAAGGGAGAGATAGAAGATGGTAAATTATCTCACATAAAAGAGGCAATAGGAAGCTTTTACAATGGATGGGAAGAGCAGGGAGTTGACAGGGAATGAGTTAATCTTACTCTTATGGTATTTGGCTTAAAAAGGGAATAACATACATGCTCAAATAGGTGTCTTAACCCACAGGAAAGTAGGGGGGGAAGAGATATAAGGTCAAGCATGGCCAGCTTTCCAGAGGGCTGCTGTTGTGAACAGTTTTAAGTTTCTGATCACATAGTATACTGAGCTCTCTATTTATTCAGCAGTAAATAAAAGCAAAACATTTACAGAAACAAACGTACGCTGTTCACAATATAATAACATAACAACAAACAAACATAGTTTTCACCAAAGTGGACACATAGTTTTAAAGAAATATATAATTCAGTAAGTCCTTAACTCAATCACCTTTAAGGAGCAAGCCTCCTTAAGGGACATAAAGTACAAAGGTTAAAATTCTCCACCCCAGGTCACATTGTCTTAATCTCTCAGTCAAAAAGTCTTCTTTCTTCTTGATTGGGGGTTAGTTTCCAACCATCCTTAACTCAATCATCTTTAGGAGGTACAAGGTACAGAAAACAAAGTTCTATCACCCCTAGGCCACAGTAAATCATGATCTTCTCAGTCAGCATTAAGTACCCAAGGAGAAGTCTTTTCATCTTGACTCAAGGCTGGCCCTAAGACTCAGTGGTTCCTCTTCCATGGGTCCAGATCCTGCCTGAATCTACCCAACTGTCACCTGGATTCACAGGTAAGTAGCTCTCACCTACTCATCCAGCTCCTCATCCAGTTCCATATTGAAGCTCACAGAGTCCAGTTCACTTCAAGTGCTTCACAGGTTCTGTTTCTGGGAAGACAAATCTTAACAGAGCCACAATAACATCCATACACATTGCTAGCACCATCATCAATTCACTTTCTGGCTGTGAAATCAACAGAACCCCACCAACAAGGTCTGAGAACTCAACACACATCATCAGTAATGGCCCAGTCCCCCTAAAACTCTCCTCCAGGACCTCTGTCAACAGACAACAAGAAAATCCTCTTTCAGTAAGATCTCAGGCCTTCTATACAAAGTATCAGAAACAAAAAAAAATTAAGACATAACAGACAAAGTGCTGGCCTCCACAACCGTTCCCCTTCTCAGTTCTGCTCTCTCCCAACTTGGCCCACTCCTTATATATGGTCATTAGCTCCTCCCTGTTTTACGCCCTCCTGTTACATCAGCAAGTTCCTCACACTGTGGGTTTCACAAGTTCTGTTTTTTAATAAAGACTTGATATAATCATGGGCAAGGCTCAACTGAAACAAAGTGCTAATTACTTGTTTTCTTGCTATTACAGGGAATAGGAGGGGGGAGATGGAAATATGGAAATATTAGGGGTAGTCAGCAGCAAATACTTTTGAAAAAAAGACAGGATCAAAAGAGATAATTGAATAAACAGAGGGCAGGATAGGATGGATGGAAACATAGCTAGGTTTTCATAATATGACTACTATGGAAATGTTTTACATAACTACACATGTATAACCTATATTGAATTGCTTGTCTTCCCAGTGGGTGTTGGTGAGGAGGTAAAAAGGGTGAGAATCTAGAACTCAAAGGCTTAAAAACAAATGTTAAAAAAATTGTTGTTACATTCAACCAAGAAATAAGATATATAGGCAATGGGATATAGAAATCCATCTTGCCCTCCAAGTAAGTAAGGGGGAAAGCGGTAAGGAGAGCAATAGGGGGAATATAAGAGAGGACAAACTGATAGAAGGGGTAATCAATATCCTTGTCATCTTGCGATGGGTGTAGGGGAGACATGGGGAGAAAATCTTGTGGACGTGAATATTGAAAACTAAAATAATAAGTAAATTCTGAAAAAACAGACTCATAATGGCAGGCCCCTGGGAAAACTAGGCTCCCTTCTTCAACATCTCTATGACTGAAACTAGCGTAAAATTTTATGTTGTGTGTATGATTGTTAATTTTCTCACTGACACTAAATGATTCCCTCCCTGTTAATCCTTGAGGAATAATATTCTGACTGTCTTAGCTTTGTGGAAGGAGGAGTCCAGAGAGCTGTTTATGCAACAGTCAGTGTATAGGGCACTCTGGCATCTAAATCTCTTCCTTCAGGAACTAGCACAAAAGGCTGAGCACATAGCACTCACCAGAGCCTTGGAATTAAGGGAAAACAAGAAGGTAAACATCTTTAAGAACTATAAATATTCCTTCCAAGTTTTATACATCCATGGTGCTATTAGGAAGGAGTAGGTATTATTGACCACAAAGAATTCCTTTGTTAAACATGGGACCAAAGTTCTGCACCTTCTTTAGACAGTACACTCCCCTAAGGAAGAAGAAGTCATATATTAAATGGCACCAGAAAGGGGATTTCAAACGGGATATATGAAACCAACTGGTAGAAAAGGAAGCTAAAGCTGCCTCTAAAAGATCAGACGATGACACCTCTGATACCTCAGGTTATCCCTACTTTTACTCTTCAATATACCATTAAGTAACAAAAAACATCAGGCTGATAGACCTGAACTTTTTCCTTCTGTTTGGTGCAAGTCACCTTCAAGTCAATCAGCAATCCCAGGATACAGAATGTGGAAACACCTTTTTGGAGGTAACACATCTAGGGAAGTATGTACTTTATAGGACTATACTGGACCAAAAATTCTAGAAACAACTAGGCAGGTTTGCAATGTTTGCTCTATATGTGCCCAAGACAACCCTGAAGGAGCAGTGACAATGCCATCTCTCCTTACCCTTATCCAAAATTTGGTACATTCACAGGCAAGGATTGGTAACTAGATTTTACACATAATCCACCCTACAGAGACTTTCTAATAGACACTGTACAGAATGTGTAGAAAACTTTCTTTGCAACACTTCAAAAGATGAAAAAGGGACTAAGGTACTTTTGAACAGGATCATTCCCAGCTTTGGGCTGCCTCAATCCTTACAAAAACTTAGAAATTGATAATAGACCAGCATTCACTTCCCAGATCACTCAGGAAATTGCCAAAGCATTAAGACATAACCTAACTTCTTCATTCTACCTGGCACCCTCAGTCCTCAAGCAAGGTTAAAAAAAATGACCTTGACTACATTGACCTTAGAATTCTTGCAGAACTGGGCGCAACTTCTCTCTGTGGCTGTAATCCATTTCCACATGGTCCCTCGAACAGGTGTTAGACTTTGCTCCCTTAAACTCATGTATAGCAGGCTCTTTCTAACTGCTGATATCCTCATAGACTCAAAATATCAACTCTTGACTAATTATTCTCTCATCTTGGTGTGAGTGTGAAAGGCATTGTCTGACTATTCCAACACCTCCACAAGCCAGATAAAAGTTTCCATCTTCTCCCTATCAGTTATCCCCAGAGATATGGTTTATTTAACATCTTGAAAGTTACAGACTACTGACCTTTTGGGGTAAAATGGAAGGAGCCACACAAGGTTATCTTAACAACTGCCATGACTGTGAAACTTGAAGGCCTCCCTAGCTGGACATGTGTGTACTGGATAAAACCTGTCTTTTCTGCTATCACAGAGCACCCTCAGTAGTACACCTGCGAATCAATCAAGCATCTAAAACTTCTTTTCAAAGTAAAGGAGGATCATAATCTGCTGATACTTGAGTGATTGTTTTTTAGTTGCTTTGTTTTTCCCTTCTGCCTTCTATTCCCTGTGATTTTGATTCTTCCTTTTCCTCTACACTGATTTCCATACTGTGCCTATAGCTAAGCCTACTTCCCTGTGACTGGGAGTCTTCTGTGTTGACTCAAATAGGGAACTCTGTTGGGCAAAGTAGAGTGTGGCTGACTGGTATGTCAGCTTTTAAACTTGATTAAAGAGACATCTTGCTTTTGGGCTGGGAATGATCCCTCCTCCACTGGAATTGGCTGTATAGACCATAAAAAAGTTAAGACCAACTTTACAGGTTCATTAAGATCAGAGGTGCTGGTTCCTATCCCCCATGGACATTTGACATGGGTATTAAGTGATCCTAACAATGGCAGGTATGGCTGTTCTTTGAACTTTAATTCTGTCATTCGTAATAATTGTTCCACAGGTTTACAGCCCACCTGCATTTATGAGAACTTGCCTTGGTGTAATATATTAGTGTCCTCTGTCTCTCCTTGTATAAAGAAACTCCATCTTCAGCTCCTGGACCCCTGCCAGAGAGCTCTCAACTTTGGACTCCTCTGGAAAGTTGAGATGTCAATTCTCCCACCTGTCTGGTTCCCCTTTTCCTTAGAGTCAGCTCTATGTCTCTTGTCAGCAAGAAGTAGTTACCAAAGAAGAGACCACAATCCATTTTCCTGCAAAATTTCTCTCATCAGTAATTAGAAGGAAGAATGATAAGGCTGACTTCTGCCCAGCAACAATGAGAGCCTTGACTAAATCTAAATCTGTGCAGTAATAGGGGGCTCTACTTGTTAACAAGAAACATCTGTTTCACCTTTCCTTCCTCCCTTTCCCTGTGGTTAAAAGTGCCCAATACACCTGCTTCCTTTTCCCTGTGGTTAATTGCCTACACAGGAACATACCTTTCTGATTGCCCAAGATTTGTATATAAAAGCAAGATGCGACCTTTTTCCAAGCTGCTGAAATTCTGAAGGACTAGCCTGCCGTTTTCCCACTAAAAAAGCTGTCTTGACTAGAAGAATATCTTCCTGTTGAATTATATAGAAGACCCAACTCCTGAACCTCATCAACCTCTTCAAAACGTTTTGTAGATACTCTTAGTTCTTACTTAGCAGCCTAATATAAAGGCTTTTCTTTACCATACAGTATATTGATGAGGAACAGTCAAGGTAAACCTGGAGGAGCAGGGCTCCTGTACTATACCTGTAGGAAGAAGGTTCACCATACCTCCATAGAAGTTTACATACAGCCAACTATATTGCACTGTCTGAAGACTGGGCCTTCATTGGCCTGTCCAATAGAGCCCCCTGCCCTCATCATATTTAGATAGCTTATAAGTACTTCTCAGTTATACATTAATGTGAGCTGTGACCTTTTTAAAACATAAATTACCTAAAAATACCTGTGATTTGGGATGTGCAGGGGTTGGTATGAGTAAAAGGCACCTTCTCTCTCACAGGAATCTAAGAGCTGCCTCTGGGCATCTCAGTCCCAAGGCCGCTCTAGGTACTGCTTGGAGATAAGGAGGTGCTGCAACCCAAGGTGCAGTTGTTGTTCTCAAGGATGTTTTGAAACAGCTTACTTGTTGGACAGCTGCTGACATCAATGATTTGGAGTCTCCTCATTGGCCTTCACCTCCTGTGCATAAGACAGTCATGCATGAATCATGCTTACCTTATAGTAATATGGTAGCTTGCTTGCTTACTGTTAGTGATCATGTTGGAATAAACTACAAGCTGCAAACATCTCCTGTCTCTGGCCTCCTTAATCCTTCCCGAGAGCAACCCAAGGCTGGCCCTTAGACCTGAAAGGAGTGTGAGGCCACAACAGCTATGGATTTACTGGATTTAACTCCAAAATGCTAAGTCATGAAACTTTTGTTTAGAAAACTTTTGGGAACAAATATAAATTATTGTTCATAAAATTCAATGTTTTTATAATGAGAGCACAAGTAGAAAACTTAAAGTCTACCAAGGGACTTACTAAAACCTCTTGAGTCCACAAACTAACCCCCAAATTCATGCTTGTTAGTACCATGATATTGCAGGTATAGGGGGTTAATCAGACAAATTGATGAGCTTACATATCGAGTCTTTAAGAAGTTGATTATACCCACTGATAATATGATGATGATTAATAAGATTGGGTGTCAGTAAGAGATGCCACTATGTCATATAAATGAGTGAATGAATGAATGACACATTTGTTAAAGTGTTAACTACATATGAAGCACTAAACACTGTGAATATAAATAAAAAAGGAGAACAATTTCTTCTTTCAAGGAGTTACATCCTAATGGGGAAAAATGCATAACTCAAAAAAGGAAAAAAAAATTTCCTAGACAATATTGAGATTATTAGGAAAAGGAAGAGAAATTCCTGAGTGTTTCCAGCCTCTGCAGGAGAGAAAAACACTTGAAAGAGCAATAGGGAACTTAGTAATGATGTAGAGAAGTAAAACATCTGTGCTGTGTCCTTTACTACTACTACGAGTTATTCCCACAATGGAAAAGCGGTCGCCTCTGTAGTAATTCTAGTATCTTTTTCCCTTCAGAAAACATCAAAGCTCTTAGTAATGGTTATTGTCTGGAGGCCTGTATACATTTTCTAGGGTGAAAGTCTCACTGATTGTCTGTCAACCTCATGTTCATTCCTCTCTGAGAGGAGTCCAAACCACATGGGATTACTATGGATCTGGTCTCGTGGAGAAAGATGGCATTTTAAAAACTAAAATGAGTATCTGTATCACTGGTTTTTGTTATATGTATCAACTATTAGCTAATATTTATTGGTAAAATTCTATTATGTTTTTGACGCATTTCAAATATGACATAAAATGTTTAGCCTGCTCTTATGCTACTTAACTCCATGTATATAATGGGATAGAGGTAGGCTGTAACCTGGAAAAAACATTCCAGGTGAAGGTTTGAGTTCTTGGGATATCTGCTTTGGACCCAGCTATACTTTTGGAGAGTCTGTTCCCCTACCACCTGAGATACTGGTTTGAATGTAGAGAGAATGACTAATTCATTTTCTGTGTGAGGAAGGAAAGGGGAAATTCAGCTCCAGTACAATTAGCCTATCCATCTTCCATGTTCCCAATATAGGTCCAGATTCAACAGGTCTCCTATTCTTCGGACCTTTACCAAACATAAGAAACTGAAATGATGCTACTAGTGACTATGTAGAGAAAAGAAAAAGGATTATAGAAAGTGATAGTACCATTTCAGAATAATTTTACAAGCAAATCTGATTTTCTCTAGAGATCACACTAGTAATGAGAGCCTCCCAAGTTCTGCTTCTTCACGATCACTCAGTAGCAACTTCTTATCTTTTTCGAGGTTCATACTAATCATATCTATCACTCAGTTGAAATTCTTGTAGCTGTTTTCTACAGTCCCTCAATTCTTTTGCCATGTTTCTTCAGTGAGTTTGATACTTGGCTTAAAATTTTCTCTCATCTCCAACTCCTGCCTTTATGGTAGAGTATTTCAATATATAGTTTATATGTTTGTAGAATCAATATTTTCCCTCAAATATCCTAACCACTGAGTTCTTCAACCTTCTCAATACACACAATCTTCTCCCCCAACCAATTTCAGTTATACAAAAACCCTTTATCTTGACATCATGCACAACATACCACCTCTCTGTTCAAGAATTCTGCAATTCCCTTCTTTAAGAATCATCTATTGATTTTCCATTTCTTCCTCTCTATATAACAGTACTCTTCATGCATGACCTTCATTCCCTTAACTTTTCGATTCTCTCCCAGGGCATCTTTCCTGAATTAGTTACCATCTCTTCTTCTCCCAATCTTGACTTCTTGGTGAACCAATTCAACCCTACACTGTCCTCCTCTCTTGAATCCCTAGCCCACATGTCATATCACCAAATACATTTAGAAAAGTCTAAGCCTTGGATCCCTCTCAGCATTCATTATATATGATGCTGAAGGAAGGTGGAGAAGATTATACAATCATTCTGACTGGGTCCACTGTATGTCACATAATCTTACCTGGGCTTTCACCGCTCCTAGTCAATTTTACTATACTTCTCTATTTAAATCACTGCCTTACTGTTTGAGGCAGCTCTTCCGCGCCTTTTTATCCCCCCCCCCACACCTTCCATGGCCCCTGTGCCCCTCGCTCTCTCAGTTGAAAACCTTGAGTCATATTTTACAGAAAAAATGAGAGCTCTCTTTTATCCTTTATTTGCCATTTTCTATCACTAAGATGCTTTCTGCCACTATCTTTTCCTTCACCTCTGTCTCACACGAAGAGGTGGTCTATAACTCCTTACCAAGACTAAGTGCATCGTTCAACCAATCCTATCCCTTCTTTTGATCTCAAATTCATCTTTCTGTCATATACACTTTAATTTATTTTTTAAATTTACCTTCTCTCCTCACTCATTTCCTACTGCCTACAATAATATCCACATTTCTCCTATCTTGAAAAAAATTTTTGATATGTCCATCCCTGCTATCATCTTGTCTTTTCTTCCCCTTGTAGGGAATTTTAAAAAAAGCTTCTGTCTTTATCATTCCACCAGAAATGCTCTTTTCAAAGTTACTGATCTCTTAGTTGCCAAATCCAATGACCTTTACCGTATTCTCATTCTCCTTGATTTCCCTGTGACCTTTGATACTGTTGATCACTCTCCTTCTTAGTTCTCTGTTCTCTCTAGGTTTTCCTCCTACCTGACTGACCACTCCTTCTCTGTCTCCTTTGCTGGTTCTTCTTCCAGATCCTGCCTTTTAACCATAGGCGTCCCTCAGTTTCTTTCCTATGACCTCTTTTCTTCTCCCTCTACACTACTTCCTTTGGGGATCTCATCAGTTCCCATGGGTTTAGTTTTCAGCTCTGTGCTACTGATTCTCAAATCTCCCTATACTGACCAAATCTCTCTACTGACCTCCATCTCCATCACATCTCCAGCTGCCTTTTAGACATCTCAAGCTGGACTTCCAGGAGACATTTTAAACTCAATATGTCCAAAATGAAATACATTATCTTTCTGCAGTAAACATTTCCCCACTTCCACCTTATGTCTTTGCTGTTACTGTAGAGGGCCAAACTATCCTCCTAGGCTCTCAGGCTCACAAGCTAGTCATCATCTTGGAATCCTTAATATCTTTCACTCTTTTAGATACAAGTTATTGTTAAGGTCTATAAATTGCATCCCTTCCACATCTCTCAAATATTCTCCCTTCTTTCCTCTGATGCTACAACCACTGTGGTATAGGCCTTCATCATCTAATTCCTGCTTCGTTGCAATAACCTACTAATGAGTTTAACTGCCTCAAGTTTCTCCCCACTACAAACCATACTCTAATCAAAATGACTTTCCTAAAGCACAATCCAATCATGTCATCTAATTAAGCAAAACAACTTTTCACATTGACCATCACCATAACCACCACCACCACCACCACCTCTACAACCACATGATTCAGTTGGTTTTCTAAGACTCTTGCCTATTTGGAGAGTTGGGAAGTGTTTCCTAACTTTCTTTCATGAACTGAAATGATCACTGTTTTCAAGAACCTTGTAGAGACCTTCTCTCTTATTCATCTAATGTAATCTATTGTCTTTTTTTGATCCTATATATTGTTCCTTTACTTATCAAAGTCAAACTTCAGGTGATCTTGAGTAAAATCTCTCATCATTTTTTTAAAAATGCAATAAGCTTAAGTCTCTACAGGAAAGACTGATGTAAAGCAGACAAGATGAAGATGGATGTTCATGGATAGATAATAGGCTGATATCTATTAAAAAACTGGGAAAAGAGATTTTTACAGAGTTCAGAAAGAAAGAAAAAAATAAAGCATCCCATGATTTTAAATTCTTCAAGGGAAATGAACTCAAGAAGACCGAATAGGCTCAAAAATCAAAATTCTATTACATGCCAGTCTCATTGAAATTATAACATTAATTTTTAAAATGCAATTATAAAAAGGACAAGATATAAAGAGTAAACATTATGATGAAGGAACTGAAAACCTAAATAAATGAGATGAGGTAGGCACAGCAAAAATGGTGGAGTAAAAGCAGGAAGCTGACTGAGTTCCTGTTCCAACCACCTCCAACACCAAGAAAAAATTACTCTAAACAAATTTTAGCATTACGGAACTCACAAAGTGACAGAGAGAAACAAATATCCCATTGAAGTCCACCTGAAAGGCTGGCAGGAAGGGTTTATCACATCAATCTGGGAACCAAGCACAGTCCTGAGTGAGCTGCCCAGGGCCCAGACCTAGGATAGCTCTGACCAGTGGCTCAGACCAGCAGGAGCAGAGTTCAGGAGAGTGAAACACCAGCAGTGGTGGCAGTTTTTAGACTTCTCAACTCATAAAAATCAAAGAGAAAGTAAAAAAAGTCAGTGGGGAATTCTGTTGGAACCAAATAATGAAAGTGTATGGACTGGCCCCTGACCCAAGGGGTTAGAGGTGGTGGCAGCATGGCAGCTACAGCTGCAGCCGCTGCCATGTGGCTACCTCTGGAGCTCCTGGTCAGCAGATCATGGGGGGAATAAGCAACCATTCAGAGGGTAATTGCTGGGATCTTGGTAACTGCTTGATCTGCTTGGATCTGGATCAGAGTCTTCAGTGGTGGTCCTGGGTTGCGTGGTCTGTGTGGCAGAGCTTGTTGGGTCTATAGAACAGGCACCCATCTCATAGCTCTGACAACATTTTCATAAACTCCAGCAATTTAGGACAAAGCTATCTGTACTCTGGAAGCAGAGTTCTAATGTGGCAAAGACTTCAAAAGTCAAATAATTGGCTTGCAAGATGGGCAAGCAGAAGAAGCACATTCAGACCATAGAATCCTTTTTGAGGGACAAAAAGGATCAAAACATGGAATCAGAAGAAATCAGTGAAGTCAAAACTCCTTCATCAAAAGTTTCCAAGAAAAATATGAACCGATTAAAGGACATGCAAGAGCTTAAAAAGGAGTTTTTAAATCAAGTAAGAGAAGTAGGAAGAGAAAAATTGGGAAGAGAAGTGAAAATGATGCAAGAAAATCATGAAAAGAAAATCAATAGCCAGGAAAAGGAGAACCCCAAAATACTGAAGAAAATACCTTAAAATAAATTAACTCAAATGGCAAAAGAGGCCCAAAAAGCCAATGAAGAGAAAAATGCCTTAAAAAGCTGAATTGCCCCAGATGGAAAAGGGATTTCAAAAACTCACTGAAGGGAGTAATTCCTTCAAAATTAGATTGGACCAAATGGAAGCTAATGACTTCATGAGAAATCAAGATACTATAAAACTGATCAAAAAAATGAAAAAATAGAAGGCAAAGTGAAATATCTCATTGGAAAAACCACTGACCTGAAAAATAGGTCCAGAAGAGATAATTTAAAAATTTTTGGACTCCCTGAAAGCCATGATAAGAAAAAAAGCACTCTAATACTCTAAATCACTACTGATTAGAGAAATACACATAAAAAAACCTCTAAGGTATCACATTTTGTTGGCCAGATTGACTAAGATGACAAAACAGGAAAATGATAAATGCTAGAGAGGGTGTGGAAAAATTGGATCACTTACGCACTGTTGGTAGGGTTGTGAATTGATCCAAACGTTCTGGAGAGCAATCTGTACACATAACCAATGCACTATAAATAAGTGCACACCCTTTGACCCAGAAATACTACTTCTAGAGTTATATCGCAAAGAGATCATGGAAGTAGGAGGAAGACCTTTATGTTCAAAAATATTTATAGCAGATGTTTTTGTGGTGGTAAAGAAATGGAAATAAAGGGGATGTCCATAAATTGGGGAATGGCTGGATAAGTTGTGGTATATTAATGTAATGGAATACTATTGTGCTATAGGAAATGAAGAGCAGATGGACTTCATGATAACCTGGAGAGACTTACATAAACTGATACTGAGAAAGAAGAGCAGAACCAGGAGAAATCTGTACACAATCACAGGTAAAACATGTGTCTGATGACTAACTTTGATAGACTGGGTTCCTCTCAGCAATACAGGGTTATAAGACAACTCCAAAAGGCTCATGATTAAAAGAGATATCCACATCCAGAGAAAGAGCTGTGGAGTTTGAATGCAAATTAAAGCAAACTGCTTGCTCTGTTTATTTTTCTTGTTTTATTTTGTTTCCTCTTTCAAAACCATTACATAATTTATAATCCTTTAAAATCTAACTAATGGTTAATGTATAGATATTTGTAGATTCTATATTTGATTGCATCCCACCATGTGGGATGTGTGTGTGGGGTATAATAGGTAAAGGGAAAAAACATGAAACTCAAGGGACTGTGATACTGAATGATGTAAATTAGAATAAATAAACTAATTATCCTTTTTTAGAAAAGAGCCTAAGAATCATCCTTCAAAAAATTTCCCCCAAAATGCCATTGATGATCTAGAACTGGAGGGAAAAACAGAAATCAAAAGAATTCTTTCAATTTTCAAAATTTTGGGGTCTTTCAAAAGATCCCCAGAAGAAAATTACTAGGAACATCATAACCAAATTCCAGAGTTCCCAGGTCAAGGAGAAAATATTACAAGCAGTCAGGTAGAAACAGTTTGAGTATTGTGGAAACAATCAGGATAACACAAGATCGAGCAACTTCTGCACTAAGGGATTGAAGGACTTGGAATATGATATGATTTTGGAGGTCAAATGAGCTAGGATTAAAACCACGAATCTACTACCAAACATAACTGAGTATAATGCTTCAGGGAAAAATAATTTTCATTTAATGAAATTGAAGACTTTCCAGTATTCTTGATGAAAAACCAGAGCAGAATAGAAAATTTGACTTTGAAAAACAAGAAGCAAAAGAAGTATGAGAAGGTAAACAGGACAAAAAATCATAAAGAACTTATTAAAGTTGAACTCTTTACATTCCTACATGGAAAAATGATCATTGTAACTCATGAGACTTTTCTCAGTACGAGGATAGTTGAAGAGAATATATATATACGTATACATACATCTGTGTATCCATAGGATGGTATATGTCTGTATGTACATATGTGAGTGTGTGTATATGTATATATGTATCCATGAATATATGTACATGTACATGTATATGTGAGTATATGTATATGTATACATAGGCTGATGGCACAGGGTCATTTGAATAGGAAGAGATGATATCTAAAAAATAAAATTAAGAGACAAGAGGGGAATGTATTGGGAAAAGGAGAAAGAGAGAGACAGAATAGGGTAAATTATCTCCTATAAAAGAGGCAAGAAGAAACTGTTACAATTAAGGGGTAGAACAAGAAGGTGAAAGGAAATGTGTAAACCTTACTCTCATTGAATTTGGCTTAAAGAGGGAATAACACACACACATACACACACACACACACTCATTTGGGTATATTACCCTACAAGAAAGTAGGGGGGTAGGGGATAAGAGGGGGAATGATAGAAGGCAGGGCAGATTGGGTGAAAGGGTAGTTATAGCAGCAGATAGTTTTCTAATTGGAAAGGTTCAAAATAGAAAATAGAAAAAGTGGGGGTCAGAATAGGATGGAGGGAAATATAGTTAGTCTTTCACAATATAACTACTATGGAAAGGTTTTGTGTAACTACACATGTACAACCTATATTGTATTGCTTACCTTCTCAATGGGGGTGGGTGAAGAGAGAAGAAGGTAAAGAATCTGGAAATCAAAGTTTTAAAAACAAATGTTAAAAATAATTATTTTTTTACATGCAACTGGGAAATAAGATATAAAGGCACTGGGATATAGAAATCCATCATGCCCTGCTAGAAAGTTAGAGTGGAACGGGGAAGGATATAAGAGAGAACAGATTGGGGGAAGGGGTATTTAGTAGCTCACTATCTAGGGGTGGGGGGTAGGGGAAAGATGGCAAGAAAATTTGTAACTCAAAATCTTGTGGAAATGAATGTTGATAACTAAAAATAAATTTAAAAAAATTATGAGATGATCAGAGAACATTAATCTACTTTCAGTGAACTAATGTTATTTGTTTCAGATGAACAACATCTCAGAGTACTAAAACTGCAAACCTTTGAATTTTAAACCAATAAAATCTCTGAAAGTTTTCAAGGATGTGATATGAACCATTGCAGTACAGACTTTAAAAAATTGTGAAAAAGTGTACTCTTCTAATTATCGGCAAGTAAATTGACTTGGGATTCTAAAAACAATCCTGTAATACATTATTAAAAGATTTATGAGCATGTCAAAAGGTTTGTAGTGATGATGATGATGATGATAATAATAATAATAACAATAATAATAATAATAGTGATGATAGCAAATATATATTTCTTAATAAGAATAATAATAGTAACAATAATACCCAGAGTTAACATTTATATAATTCTTATCATGTGCCAGGTACTCTCCTAAGCACTTTGCAATCATTATTTCATTTGATTATTCACAACAACCCTGGGAATTACGTACCATTATTATCCCAATTTTACAGATAAAGAAACTGGGTCAAAAAGAGGTTAAGATACTTGCCAAGGTTCACATAGCTAATGATTGTCTGAGATCTGAATTCAAGTCTTCTTTACTCTAAGTCCAGTCCTCTGTCAATACAGTTGTTCTATATGAAGCAAAATGGGTTCATTATTACAGTCATGCTAGGCTACTTTTCATTTTTTAAAACAAAGTTTTTAAACTGGCAACCCAGTGGGAAATTCAAGACATAGTATAATACTGTTAGATCAAGCATTTGTCCAGGTTTCTTAAGCTATCTTTTGAGAGAAGTGGAGAATGTTTGTTAAATGATATAGCAATAAGGTGGCTTCAGAGGTGTTTTAAGAAAGCAAACCCAGAGAATGGAGATTAATGTTTTTGATATAAATGTAAAGGTGTATGTCTACTGGAGAACTATGAAGCACTGGCCCTGACCTGAATAATTCAAGATTTTTATCCTTGGCTTGGATGAAGACATCATTAATATTCTCATCAACTTTGAATAGGTCACAATGCCAGAGTGATTTGTTAGATGATATACTATAGAATCCAAGGAGTTCTAGGAAGTTTGTAACAATGGGTTGAATCATTTAAGATAAAATAAGATGGAAATATATAGTCTCACAGTTGTATTAAAAATCAATAAATACAGGATGGGAGTCGGGGGAGGGAGAGATGTTTGAGTAGAATGGCATAGTTGATAGAATATTGGACTTGGAAATCAGAAGACATAGGACAGAAACTGAAGTAAGATATTTATGAATAGTGCCATCTTAGATCAATCCCCTAATTGTTTAAATTGGTTCTTCATCTGTAAAATGGGAATAATAACACTTGTAAATCCTAACTTATAATATTGTGTGATGAAATTGTTTTACAAACCTTTTTTGTGTTTTTTCAATAGATTTTGTTTATTTATTTTTAGTTTACAAGATTCAGTTCCACAATCCCTTGAGTCTCAAATTTTTTACCCTCTCTCCCTTCCCCACCACCATGGTGGCATGCAATCAAGCATAGGTTCTGCAAATACTTTCACATTGGACATTAGTCTGGTTATACAGAAGGGCTGTAACCAATGCAATGAACAATGGGAAAGACGAAACAAAATCAAACATGTAAAATGAAGGAAGCATGTAGGGTTTTACAAATCTTAAAGCATTATATTAATATCAGTTATCACTGTTCTTGAATCTCTTTGATATATGGAACTACAAGGGAGGAATGTCCCTTCAAGAGTACACATTAGCAATTCTTCTACAATCTATAGTCTTAGTCAATTGCCTGGCATACTGAGAAAGCTTACATGTCTAGCCTAGGATCTTACAGTTTAGGGAATGTCAGAAATAGGACTTCATACCAAATCTCCCAGACTCTAGGCCAGTTCTCTATCAATAATGCAACATGGCCTTTCAAGATTGACCAGTGTTAATTCACTGAAATTTTCTACTTTGTATGTTGTAGAATCCCTGTTCCATGTTATCTTTATATGTAACTTCTCCCCAAATGAAATTTGATATAGAATTAATTTAAAAAGACATTCTTGAAATTCTTTTTTCCGTTCTTAATGAAATATTATTTGATTTTGCAGTACTAAAAACTACATTCCTGAGACTTCACCTAGAATTTCAAATGCATTTTTCAGATAACATTTTTAGTTATACATGCATGTATTGTTTTATTTTATTGTTTTATACAACTGCGAGCTCCATGAGACAATGCATTTTAATCTAAATTTAGTTTTTCTGAAATTTACTTAGTATATGATTGTTGAATGGGTATATATGAATGTATACGTTCTCTTTGAAGACGTGTTAATCTGTGTAATATAATTTTCTATTTCTTTGTCAAGTCATTATCACTGAACATTGAGCTACATAAAAAATTCTGTCACCTCTAAGTATTACTACTTTGCACTGAAAGCAGAGGGAGGTAAGGCAGGTCTTCTTTCCTGTTAAATGAGGGGCAATAGACATGTTTTTATGTTCGGGTTTTTTAATGCAAATTCCATTAATTAATTATGAAATTCTCTGCCAATGTGGTTGCCATTTATTCTGATTGCATAACTTAAAAGCTAAGTACATCATGGCTGATGAATCTGAAAAAATATAATTCTGAAGATTCTGAAGAACAATTTTGTTGTATGCTACTATTTTTTTTTCATGTACAACATTTGGCAGTTTTGTAAATATTTAATGGAAATACATTTAGGTGTCACTGCCCTAACGCCCAAAAAGATGGATTTGTGTAATAGGAAGAATTCATTAAACTCCAGGCAAATGTAGCATATGAAATTGCTTAAAAGCACTCATTACCTTGAAATCCTGCTGAGTAAAGAAAGTGAGGAAGGAAGAGAGAGAAAAAGAGCAGTAAAGAAGGTGTTTGTTTTGTATCCCCCACATAAATGGGAATAGCTAGAGGGTAGCTATTAAAATTATTGGGCTTATAGCTCTTTATTTTGTTAAAATACAAAGGCTATAACATAACTGATTGTAATACAGTATAAAGTTCTGAGAGAAACTTACTATTTAATGTAGCAGTCAGCATGCCAAAGATTATGTTTTAGAGGAAGAGGTAAGGAAATGAAGTTGTCTATACACAACTTTAAAAGCAGTTCACACAGCAAGACGAAAAGGCTACAAATCAGGACTTGATTTATTGTTTTGTTTGTCTAGAATTAAGAAAATAATGGAAAAAATATTAATACTTCTTCAACTTAAAAGTGGGTTATGAATATGATTTTTTCAGTCAGTATTTTTACATTTACACTGTTGTGACAACACCTCTAAGTTTAGCTTCTATATCCACGACATCATTGCCCTTGATTATAATACTGGTGATCCTATATTTCTTTCACAAGTGCCATTTCGTTGGGTTCAATTCAACATTTTCAAAAATTCTCCTATATACCACTGTCAATATCCATGCATCATATGCTAAAATATATTATAGCTAGACCTTAGATACAAAACGGGAGCCTCAAAATAGTTAGTTTGTCATCTGAAAGTATGAGTATCAACCTTAAAAATAAGAATCAATCTATTTAAAATATCTAACATGCACTTTCATGCCAAGTACACAGGCTCCATTGACAGTCTAATGCTTACTAGATATTCGAGCCGTTATTTGCATATTGAATAAAAGATACTTTTGGGAGCCTAGGAAGTGATCCTTTGGGGATTTATTTCTGGAAAAAAGGGATTAAAAAAAGAAAAAATCTTATAAGAGTAGCAGGAGGTTGATAATTACATGCTATTAGGAGCATTGCAACAAAAAGATTCACAAGAAGGATAATTTAGTTTACCTAAAGAAGATATTCTTCAGAGATGATCTGAGGACAACTATTTGAATGAATTTTGCTTTAAATTGTCTTTCTCATTTTATTGTGACTTCTAAAGTAGAAACCTGAAACTTTTAAGGATGTCTTCTATGCGAAACTCTCAATTTTTGATTTCATTTTTTAAAAAATCAACTTAAGTTAATCCAATTTGTAGAATTATGGTGCCAAAGCATATTCAAAACATTGTTCTTTTCATATGAAAAGAAAAAACCCTTAGAATATATATATATATATGCTACATATGCATATAATTATATCATTTATGCAAGCATTTAGTCACATGTGAGTAATACACACGTATGTGTTGACATATGTAAACATATACTAGTATGTGCATATATACTTGTGTGTATATCTATATGCATATATGTGTATGATTGTATATATGTACATGGTTATATATAAGAATATAAGATTACATTGCATGTGTGTTTATATACAAGCATGTAATATGTGTATTTCATATGCATACACATAGATGTTGAGCAAGGAGAAAGGGACATAGTGTATCATAGGGGATAGAGAGCTGTCCACATAGTTGGAGAACTTGGGTTCAAATCAAACTTCTGTGAACTAATGAGTGAGTGATTCTGGATGTTACTCAACTTCTCGGTGCACCAGGCAACTCATTAATATTCTAAGTTTGAGAGAAAGTGCCATCATGCATTAGTGGAGGAAGATTCTATACTAGGAATTCTTTATTTTAATGAAATCTCAGATCTAACCAAAAATAACACGCACACATATACACACACACAGGCATAGTGGTACAAAAAATTCTGGTAAGAAGAGTAGGACAAAGCACAATAAGGGCAAAGGAGAGTATCACACTGGACAAAATGGAGGCTAAACTGTCCTAGAAAAGCAACTTGAGGAGTTTAAAGATATCTCAAATATAATTAAAGTGAGGTAGATAAACAAATGACAAAAAACTACCCCCTGGGATGAAATAAGGCAAGAAAGCTGAGATTTATATACAACTTTCAGATTTTTAAAAACATTTTACAGGCTGTAATTTATTTGATCCTCACAGCTAGGTAGCACACATTTTTATTATCCCATTTCACAGATAATAAAACTGGGACTTACTGCTTAGTCCAAAGTCAAAGTTTCCAACCAGTGTTTTCTTGAGGCCAAATCCAGAATTCTCTCTTTTCCTTGTGGTATGCTGCTGATACTCTGTATTATCTTTGCTCTTTCTATTACTGATTTGATTTTTCTGGTTGCTATATAATGAATTTAAAAATTCATATGGATTGTTTTATGTATTTTACACAATTTTACCAAAACAGAAAGGAAAAATTAAAATGATCCGATGTGGAATAAATTCTCTGAAAATTAATGAATTCTTTAAAAACAAATCTGAGAATAGGGTTCCAAGGTATGTATTGTGGTGTGAAAATGCTGTCACAACCAAGGAGGTAATATATCCACTTTGTAGGTACAGGATAGCTATAGCTACTTCCAATAAATAACAGATTCTATATAATACTAGAAGGCAGCATAATATAATACAAAAATCACTAGTTGTGCAGTCAGAGATTCAAATGCTACATGCTACCTATATGACCATGGCAAAGACTTCATCTCCCTGGACCTCTGTTTCTTCATCTGGAAAAGAAGGGGCAGGGGGAGGGGGTAAAGGAGATGTTGCAATAGAGGTCGTTTGAAAGCCCCTCCTGCTATCTGTGGCCTATGATTAATTTCCTTCTCCATTCAAAGTCTACCTATAGGAAGCATGTGGAAAAGCAGAGAAAGCCAGGACTTCCAAGCTGATTTTTGTTTTTTAATTGGTTGTCTTACCATACAGCCATTGCATATATGAAGAAGTAAGAGGTGATACTTCTGAACCTCTTGTTGGTTGAGCAGCATGGCTCCTTGGGTTCTCTCTTTCTGGGAGTATTTTACTGTATATATTTGTGCTTTGAAATAACGTATATTTCCCAACAAAAATCCTTAGTAATGGTCTGTTCTGTATGCAG
>CM053601.1:62714477-62746371 GCA_028646575.1 Pseudocheirus occidentalis
CCCCCCTCATCTCTTCCAGTATTTTGTCATTTTTGATAGACACAAAGTGGTACCTTAGAGTTTCTTAATCAACATTTTTCATCAACAGTCATTTAGAGATTTTTTTCATAAAATGTATGCAACAAAAAATATTTGATTTCTGTTTATGAAAACTGCTTATATCCTTTTTCTACTTATAAACTGAAGAATTTTTCTCATTTTTATAAATTGAATTATTTACTTATACATTTTAGAAATAAGACCATTGTCAGAGAAATTAGCTGTAATTTTTTTGATATTATCTCAATATCTATGGATTTCTTGTTGTTGTTCAATTGTTTCAGTTGTGTCTTACCCTTTATGACCCCATTTGGAGTTTTCTTGACAAAGGTACTGGAGTGGTTTGTCATTTCCCTTTCCAGTTCATTTTGCAAATGAGGAACTGAGGGTAATATGATTAAATTTCTTGCTGTAACAGCAATCAGTTTAGCAGATACTTAATACTTAGTAACTTGGGGCTAAGCATGGATGGTGTGAACTCTGTCCCATTGTTGAGAAGGTGTGAACTCCCCTGTTGGTGTGGAGGAAGGGGATTGGCTGAGACAGGAGGCCAGTGTGTGTATTTAAGCAAGAATTCCAGAGACAGAGACAGAATTGGAATATTGCTCCTGGTGAAGGAAGAATCGTGGAGACTGTAGCCAGCTGAGAGAGTGAGAGCGAGAGCGAGAGCGAGAGCGAGAGAGAGAGAGAGAGAGAGAGAGAGAGAGAGAGAGAGAGAGAGAGAGGAGAGACAGACACAGATACAGACACAGACGCAGACACAGAGAGACAGACACAGAGACAGAGACAGAGACAGACAGAGTTTCTTTACTGGCATCTGGAAGCTGTCTGAGAACTGAGATGGCGTTTTCCTGAGACCAGAATCTGGGGAAGGCCACCTGGAAAGCTGAGAGGGCTTGCCTGGAAGGCCACCTGGAAGACCAATAATCCTAGGGCCAGCTGAACTGCTGGAGGATGAAGAAGCATGACCAAGATAAAACTTTGTTTTCTTTACCTTATAGCAGTTCAAATGATTTTGCCATGTTTCTATTTTCCTCAAAGGACACCACTTAACATTTCATGTAGCATAATAACGTGTTTGTCCATGGCCTGGCTGATCCTTGAGTTCCAGGCAAAAGAAGTGGCAAAGGGTTTGAGATGTGTTGGACACTGTGAGCTTCAGTGCCTGCCAGGCGCTGTCCTGAGGACTGGACAAAGACCTAAGAGCTGTCTATGTCTTAGGACTGGACAAAGACCTGGGAGCTTTCTGCTTCTGAATCCAAGTGACTGTTTGGTGGATTCAGAAGGGAGCTGGGACCATGGAAGGGGATCCAGAGAATCAGAGAGACCACCTAGAGTCAAGATGAAGAAAAGGCCTCCCCTTGGATGAAACTGAGGTTTGCTGGACACCAGGGGTTGCAGGATTGTGTGGTTTTCTAATGACTGTACTAGTGACTAATGTCAGTAATCGGGAATCTAGATTAGTGACTGATTAAATTAATGGTTGCCTCATGAGTGGAATTTCAGTTATTATATTGTGAATTGACTGAATGATTAAGTATTGATTTGCCCCATGAGTGGAAGATTGATTACTGTATTATGAATTGATTGAATGCTTTGTTCTATATATTGTGGGCACTACAGAGAAACTGTGTGGCAATTCTAATGCTAAACTGTTATGAACACTGCATTGTGATTTTGTGTGAAAAGATGTAATGTTGAGAATATTATGTTGTAATATGTTGTGAATGTTTGCGTTGATTTGTAATGGAATAAAAGAGTATTCACTATGCTGTGTAATCTGAAGCTTAAAATCTGTCCACAGTAGCATTCTTTTGGGAATCTGCTGGTACATGCCATTACACTTGCCTTGGTCTATGATAACTTTTATCAACATGTCTTTTCCTTGATTATCTCTTTTTTATTTTTTAATTATTTTATTTATTTTCTTGTTTACATTATTCATTTCCACGAGACTTTGAGATACAAATTTTCTCACCGGCTTTCCCCTATCCACAGTCCCAAAACAGCAATCCCACTGTAAAGCCCCTCCCCCAATCTGCTCTCTCCTATTTCCTCCTCCATTACCCTGCTAACTTTCTGGTGGGACAGGATGAGTCTCTCTACCCCAGTGCTTGTATATTTAATTCCCAGTTGCATGTAGTTAATAGTAATAAGAATAACAATAATAATATACATATATATAATATACATATACATGCATACACACAGACACACACACACACACACAGACACACACACACACACAGACACACACACACACACACATATAACATTTGATTGTAGAACTTTAAGTTCTAGATTTGTTTGGTTCCTCCCTCATCACCCACTGCCACTGGAAGGACAAGAATTCAATACAGGCTGTACATGTGCACTTACACAGGATATTTCCACAGTGAAAATATTGTGAGAGACTGATTATATATCTCTCCTTCCTATTCCATTCCCCACCTTGTTCTATTATCTACCTTGTCACTGTCCCTTTGCAGAAGTGTGTGCTTCCAGCAGCACTCCCCCTCACCCTGCCCTCCCCTGCGTCATCCGACCTTTCATCCCACCTACTGATCTGTGTGGCAAGATACCCAGTTTAGAGTTTATGAATTCAATGAGAGTAAAGTTGGCCCGTTTCCTTTTGTCTTCCTGTTCTTCCCCTCCATTGTAACAGTTATCCCTTGCCCCTTCTATATGGGATGAATAAACCCATTCTGTCTCTCCCTGTTTCCTCTCATTCTAATCCTCTCCCATCTCAGAATTTCACCTTTTAAAGTATCATCCCTTCCTATTCAACTGATCCTGTGCCCTCTAAGAACTCATATATACACACACATACTCAGATATATATTCATACGCATATATACCCTCTTATATAGACATATGTGTAGGTATATGTATATATACATTTGAATTCCCTTCACCTATCCTCATACTGAGAAAAGTTTCATAAGTTACTATTATTGTTTTTTAATATTGGCATGTAGATAGTTCAACTTTGATGAGTTCCTTATGATTTCTTTCCCATATTTACCTTCTCATGCTTCTTGTGTTTGAATGTCAAATTTTTGTTCCGTTCTGTTGTTGTTTTTTTTTTTCAGTAAGAATGCTTGAAAGTCCGCCACCTCACTGGATGACCATATTTTCCCCTGGAACATTATACTCAATTTTGCTGGGTAGGTGATTCTTGGTTTTAATCCTAGCTCCCTTGATCTCCAGAATATCATATTCCAGGCCCTTTGATCCCTCAGTGTAGAAGCTGACAGATCCTGGGTTATCCTAATTGTGTTTCCACAGTATTCAAATTGCTTTCTCTTGGCAGCCTGTAATATTTCCTTTTTGATCTGGGGACTCCAAAAACCAGGCTATAACATTGCTAGGAGTTTTCTTTTGGGGATCTTATTCAAGAGGTGATTGGTGAATTGTATCAAGTTCTATTTTGCCCTCTGGTTCTAAGTTCTTTTTTTGATCATATCTTCAGGTAGGCCAATAATTTTTAAATTGTCTCTTCTGGATCTATTTTCCAGGTCAGTGGTTTCCTCAATGAAATATTTCACATTGCCTTCTATTTTTCCATTTGTTTGTATGTCTTTAATATTATCTTGATTTCTCATAAAGTCATTTGCTTCCATTTGCTCCACTCTAATTCTGAAGGAATTTTACTCTTCAGAAAGCTTTTGAGATTCTTTTTCCATCTGGCAAATTTGACTTTTTAAGGCATTCTTCCTCTCATTGGCTTTTGGGCCTCTTTTGCCATTTGAGTTAATCTGTTTTTAAGGTGTTATTCTCTTCAGTCAGTTTGTTGACTCCCTTTTCATGATTTTCTTGCATCATTCTCATTTCTCTTCCCAATTTTTCCTTCATTTATCTTATTTTGTTTTCAAAGTCCTTTTTAAGCTGATCTATGGCTTGTACACAATCTTCATGTTTCTTGGAAACATTTGGTGTGGGAGTTTTGACTGTGTTGTCTTCCTCCCGTTTCATTCTTTGATCCTTTTTTGTCCCCCAAAAAGGATTTTAGAGTTCAGTTACTGCTCTTATTTTGCTTCCTTTTTTACTCATTTTGCCTGTAAATTATTTGTGGTTTTATCTCTGTGGTATTCTACTTCCAGAGTGGAAAGCTCTGTCCCAAATTGGTGGGTGGTTAACAGCTGCTGGAGCTATTGGGGGCTACTGCCACCCCACCAGCTTTGGTTCACTGAAAGCGTGCCTGAGAACCCCCCCCCCCCAGACCACAATATGGTTCTAGGCTGCTCAATGCAAGTGTACTTTGCCTCTGAACAATTGCTTGGCCCCCCCCTGCTGTCTGCAGCCCGGGAGTTCTGAAGCAACCCATTGAGATAGCTGCTGTTTCTGCTGCTTCCACCACTTCTGTTGCTTCCTTGCTCTGGGTCCATTAGCCTGGACCACTTTTCTCCCCCAAATTTAGCTGTATTCCTCTGATCTTTCATTTAGTTGTATTTCTTCTGGATTGATAAATCTGGAAACAGCCACAGCTGCTGCTGACCCACTCTCCTGGAGGCTCCAGCTGCAGCTACTCCTGACTGCCCTGGGGCCAGGCCATAGTTTCAGGCTGGGCTGGTTTCAGCTCCCAACCTGCTGCAATGAACCCCACCTGCTGAGCTGTCTTAAGCGAGAGATGTGTTTTCTCTATTCTTGTGAGTTTTGGAGCCCAAAACTTTGTTTAGAGTCATATTTTATGTGTATTTGAGGTGGCTATGTGGGAGCTGCCAAACCTTGCTGCTTCTGTGCCACCATCTTGGCTCTGGCCCTTGATTATCTCTCTTATTTTGTTCTGTTTTTGCTTTTGGAAAAAAATATTTTGTATTCTGGTTTGAAATCCATTCTGCTATCCATTTCCTTTAAATGCATAACTTTATCCCATTCATATTCACAGCTGTGATGACTGCCTGTGTATTTTCCTCAATCCTGTTTTACTCTATGTTTCCTTCTCTATGTCTTTCGATCTGGTCCCTCTCAAGAATCTGTTTTGTTTCTGACTACTGCCTCCATTAATCTTCCCTCCCTTTAACACCTCCCTTCTCTTGTCTCTTATCCTTTCTCCTCCTATTTCCCTGTTTTGTGAGACAGATTTCTATGCCCAACTGAATGGTTTTACATACCATTATGCATGTATACATGCACACATACACACATGCACACACACACACATATTCTTCTCTCTTCAAACCAATTCTGATAGCAGGTACATTCAAGCATCGTCTGCCCCAAGACCCCATTTTCCATCCACTCTAAAATCTCTGCCTTGAGTGCCTCTTTTATGTGAGAAAATTTTTCCCCATTCTACTTCTTGCTTACCCCTTTTCCCAGTCTATGCCTCTTTCTCATATGTGTTTTTTTAAATCATGCCAATATAATCGAACATATCCATGCTGTTTGTGTATGCAATTTCCTTCTAACTGCCATAAAAATAATAAAGTTTGTAGGAATTCTATGTATCATCTTCCCATATAGAAAAGTAAATGATTTAACTGTATTGAGTGATTCATCTTTCATGTTTACCTTTGTATGCTTCCCTTGAGTCATGCTTGAATGTCAAATTTTCTATTCAGCTCTGGTCTTTTCAAAAGGAATGCTTGGAAATCCCCTATTTCATTAAATGCCGATTTACTTTTCCTGAATGATTATAGTCAGTTTTGTTGGGTAGGTTATTCTTGGTTGTAATCCTGGTTTTTTTGCTTTCTGGAATATTATATTCCAAGTCTTCTATTACTTTAATAAATGAAAAAGATTAAAAAACGAAGACAAAAAACCCATGCTCTAAAAAGCTAATGATTAGAGATATACAAATCAAAACAAAAAATCTTGTGTGATCCTGACTGTAGCCTCAGAATTTATGTTTTGGTCTTCACTGTGACTGTAATAAGTATTTATGGCCACGTTCTATTTTTGTTGTTGTTTGTTCAGTTTTCTAGCCTATTTTGACTCTGAACTTTATGTTAAAGTTGGACTCTGCTCACCTGGGGTGGGTGAGTAGAGTCTCAAGATTTAGGCTATTCCATGCTGTTGTTTTCAGAGCTAGTTCTGGGAGTATGGACATTTCCTGTGCTTCCGTACTGTTGGGATCCCCTTCAGTGTCATTCTGATAAGATTTGTAGACCTTTGGCAGGACTCCTTTTGCGTTTCTAAAGATCTCTGAATTTATCTGCATGGATGTTCTCTCTTCTCTCTGCATGCCACAGCAGATGGTCTTTCTGGCTTACTGACCTCACTCAAAACATCTCTTTTATAGATCATAATAGCTTATGGATATAGAGGAATTGTAAAGATCTTCTAGTCCAATACCTATATTTTACAGAAGAGGATCATCAAGCCTTAAGAGATTAAGGGACTTGTCTGAGGTCATGAAGGCAATAAGTATCAGAAACTATGACCCAGTTCCTCTAAGTTCAGTGCAAGTGCCTTTTCCACTGATTTGCTCCATCTTCCCCTACCAAAAAAAAAATACCAAAGCTAGTTGCCAAACAACAGACTTTGAGGACTTTATCTAGCTTTGTAGGACTTTCCAGTCTGATAGTACAGCATATAAGAGTCAAAAGCACATAAAACAAATGGGTAAGAAATTCCACGCTTTGGAAAGTATCAAATTGCCTATTAACAAAGAGACAACATTAAAAAAGTAATCATTAGGAGACCAAAACTGTAAATCTCTGAGAATTTTTCTCCCTCATTGAGGAGCTTTTACACAATGAGCTCCCTCACATTGATGAAATGACAAGTCAGAATCCAAACCTAATAATGGATAGTTGTGAATTACTCTATGGTTTAGATTATATTTTTTATCCATTATCCTCTTTGAGTCTCATAATAATATTTATATAATATTTGTTATTTTTATTATATATAGCGAAATAGAATCATGTAAATGAAATAATTGATGTAGGTATTATTGTGCTTATTTTTATTATCCATTTGTATAGATAAGGGAACTGAGGCCCATAGTGGTTTATTGATTTGCCCTGTCACACAGCTGGTGAACTTCAGAGCCATCTCTCCCTGGCTACAAAGTGTAGCACTCAATCCAACATAGAACTTTCCTTCTTACATTCACATAACAGGAAATCATTTCATATACACATTCATATGTACATACACATACACAATACATACAAAACATATATACACACATACATGTGTGTGTGGTCCGTGAGGTCACAGAATAAGCCATGAATGAACAACAACAAAAGTGGAAGTAGGTAACTTTAAATTTTGTCATATATATATATATACTAGCAAACCTCTGTTTTAGAAGTTTGCAGATAGTGACTGAAATCATTGCATTTTTCTTTCCCTGAATCTTGCCTTAATATGCAATTTTCAGAGATATGGATTAAATGTTAATTTAATTATAAGAAAACTTAATCCTGACAAAATCTTCTCCAAAAAGCTGATTAGGCACTTTTAATGAGTCAGTTTGGTCTGTAAAATTGTATCCATCAAATTTTAAATGAATTCAGTTTCTATAATTATTAACTTTTATTTCTTAACTCTGAACAGTTTATTCAGTTCTTTAGATGGCAGAGGAGACATGGTTTCTGCCCTAAAACCTGTTATACATTTTTTATTCCAGATATAATAGAATATGCATATTAAAAACATCAGTATAATGCTTTTTTCCTATTGAGTGATTATCTTCATTCTATATCAACAATTTTTAAAAAGCTTTTAATTAAAAATGACAATTTAAAGAAGCATATTATTTTAAAATGATTCTTTTTTCTAATTATTCAGAGAAGATAAGTGAAAGTTGGTAGTGCGATTAATAGTTCAGATCTTAGAGATTTGCAATTTTATTGGTGCCCATTCTACCCCCTTCCTCTGATATAGTTCCAATTCTCCATTACCAAAATAATCTGAACTGTTATTTTCTCATAACATTTCTACTTTATGGGAAATGTATGAATTATCATCTTCACTTTGTAGATGACAGGATCATATATTTAGAGACAGAAAGAGACATGAAGTTTATCTAGTCCAACTCCTTCATTATACAGACGAGTAAGCTAGGGATATGAGAGGCTAACGGTGTGTTCAAGATCACACAAGTAAATGTCTGGTATGAGAGTCAGACCCAGGTTACCTGATTCCACATGCACAGGACTCAGGATTGTGTGTTTTTATCCAATCCAGGCAATCCTTAAAACTGGTAATTCAGTGGTAATTCAGTGACTTTTAATAATTTAATATATTGCTAAGGATGGCTGAACAGGTGGGCTTCTCACATCTGCTTTGTGTTCTCTCCAGTACCTAACTCAGTGCTTTGTCATTGGTGAGTTTTTAGTATGCTTATTGAATCATGTTGCTAAGTAATTGGGGCAGCAAGGTGGCAAAATAGAAAGTGCTTGGCATGAAGTCAGGAATAACTGAGTTCAAATTCAGCTTTAGAAACTTACTACCTGTATGACCTTCAGTAAGTCACTTAAGCTTTGCTTGTCTCAGTTTCCTCATCTATATGGGGATAAAATGGAGATAATAATAACACCTACCTCCCAGGGTTGTTGGGAAAATCAAATAAGGCAATATTAGTGTAGCACTTATCATGATGCCTGGCACAGAGTAAACACTATGTAAATTATTATAAATTAAACACTATTATTATGGTTTGTGTTAATTACTATGTCATGAATATTGCTTGATTCTTGACAACTCTTTCCCATCAGTGACTGTTTTCTATTTAGACCTCTTCATATTGAAATATTTTCTCTTTTTTCTTCTTTTCTGTTTTATTGAGAGTTATTGGTAGATAAGCTGTGACTATTCATGTGATGGAGGTTGCAAGTATTTGGCAAAATCATTAAAAAAATTAATTAAGGTAAGATTCTGCTTTAGGCAGGTTTTTGGTGAAGAAGGGGAAGCAGTTTATTAGATGAAATGTGGACAGCTTATACATATATATATCTACATACATACATATACATATGTATTTATGTATGTATGTATGTATGTGTGTATGTATAAATTGTTCACTTCGATTACATTATCTCTTTGAAGGTGTGAATGCAATATTTTTAAAACTCCTATTTTATGTGCAACTAGTAATTCAAAGATCTAAAGCATATTTTGTGTCAAATATGTATTTTACTGAGTCTATAAGCAATAAAGGAATTGTAGTTTTAAGAGTAAACTTTTGTTAACGGACAGAGTAAAAGCATTCTATCATAATGATGAAAATAGAACTCTCTACAGCTGGGAAGTAAACACTAAACACCAGTTGTGTAAAGGTACCATCCACAGATGAAAGGTAGAGTAAAAGTCAAGTCTTGTTCTCTTGGAGTTTTATTATAGCAAAAAAAGCAAATAAAATAAAAATGAAATGAGTAAACCAGTTCTTGCTTTATATAAATTTAAATTACATAAATTCTACTCCCCAGGAAGGTAGCATCCCTCTCCAGGGCAGGGAAGCAATGCAGGCACAGCCCTAAGCCAGGGGACTTGTGCTCCAGGCACTGAAGCTACTCTGGCTGAGGGAAGCCAGAGCCAACGAGAAGCTATGGTTAGAAGCAAGTGTAGATCCATGGAAAAGTCCACTTATGTTAATGAGAACTGGTTAGATAGACTAAATATAAAGCCAACGAAAGTACAGAGCCAATTTAAAGCAAAATAAAAATCTATCCAGACTAATTAAGTCTGAAAGTATGAAGTCATCACATAGTGAGGTTTTATAGGGTTTTATATTGACCAATGTGCAACTATAGTCATTGTTAAAGCTGGACACCTGTTGGCTATATTAATGTGTCTTTTCATTGTCCGGTCATTTTAAAAGTCTGTGTGTAGCCTAATACATGACCATCACTTTTCATAATCAACAAGTGTCTCTAAATGATGATTCTAATGACATTAAATTTTTTTGCATTCATTATCTTTCTTACTTTGGGGAGGGAGATTCCCCTATCAAAAATATACCCACAAGCCAGTTAGGAGCAAGGAAGGCCCACAGCAGGTTTGCTGTCATCACTGTACAATTTTTCAAGTAGAATATGATCTTCTCTCATATTCAATTTTGGGCTCAGCAAGTGGTCCATCTGTTCTGTTCATCTAAGAGATAAGGAGAAAAAGAAAGATTCACACAGAGTGACTTAGTATCACATTTATCCCATTCCAATCTTACATTATTTTTATATATCCACAATGATTACCATGTTTTTAGTTCTTATTAATTGATTAAACTTGAAACATATATTGCATTATATATTTTTCTGTATTTGGTGACATTAAGATTGCTTTGCGGGCAGCTAGGTGGCACAGTGAATAGAGCACCGGCCCTGGAGTCAGGAGTACCTGAGTTCAAATCCGGCCTCAGACGCTTAACACACACACACACACACACACACACACACACACACACAAACTAGCCGTGTGACCTTGGGCAAGTCACTTAACCCCAAATGCCCTCCAAAAAGCAAAAAAAAAAAGATTGCTTTGCTCCCTTGGGACTCTGGCATGAGAATCAAGAAAAAGAAAACAAAAATCAATCTGTGCTTAGTCATGTAGAAGGAAAACAAAGAAAAAAAAACCTACTTCATTAGATGTATCAAATATTGGTTTCCATGATATTGACTATTCATTCTAGCAGGTCTTGTTATTTAGTTGTTTCAGTCATGTCTGGCTCTTTGTGACCTCATTGGGGCTTTTATTGACAAAGATACTGGAGTGGTTTGCCATTCCCTGCTCCAGTTCATTTTACAGATGAGGAAACACGCAACCAGGGTTAAGTGACTTGTGCAGGGTCACACGGCTAATATATATCAAAGGCTAGATTTAAACTCAGTAAGATGAAGCTTCTTAATTCCAGTTCCAGCATTCTATCCACTGTGTCATCTAGCAGGCCTCAACCAATTATTCTTCTTCCCTTTCTTCATACTACCTGTGTCTTCCTATACAAGCTTCATTGCTTTTGTTTCCTTCCTATTCTTTGTTGCACACTACTCTCCCCTAGAGTTTTCAAAAAGACTTATTCAAATTCCATTTCTCAAAGAAATGAAATGTAAACATAATTTTTAAAAATGCCTCCCTGGGGCTAGGGTCAGACTGTGCTCCCATTTCATCCAGGTCCCATAGAGTTTCCCATTGACCTTTTATGCTGTCTTTCATGTTTGTGGGTTAAGAAGTCTGGAAACCACCACAGCTACCAGTGATTCAGTGCCCTGAGGCCTGCTCCAGCCCTATAATGTTGGGATGGTCCATGCTCTCTGCTCCCAGCCCAGTGTGATGGACCCTTCCTGTCAGCTTCCCAGGTTGTCTTCGGCTGGAGATGTGTTTCGCTCTGTTGTTTTGTGGATTCTCTACTTCTAGAATTTGTTTAGAGTAACTTTTACAGGTATAGGGAGGGGTTATGGGGAGAGCTCAACAAGTCCCTTATTTTACTCCACCATCTTGACTCCACCCCCAGGATGTTCTGTTTAAAAGAAAACTTTTTTTGCATCTCCATTTATAAGTGTCTTATTCTCATTTTAGTTAATATGATTAATCATGCTATTTATCAAATATATAAATTCCTTTAATTCAGTCTATTTATAAATATTCATTTTAATATGTTACTGTCACATTTGTAAAGATTTTACTTGATGAATTAATATTCATTAGCAAAAATGACTGATAGTTGTCTTTCACTGATCTATTCCTTCCTGGTTTGACCTCATGCAGAGTTTGGTAACTTAATATTTTCATTTCTGTGAAAACTCTGTAGCCTAGGAGCAATTAATTTAAATATTTTCAAGAATTCATCTGAAAGCCCATTATGACCAAGAGCCTTTTCTTTGAAAATTTATCGGTGGCTTGCTTAATTTCTCTTTTTGAGATTAGAGCATTTATATTTTTTAAATTTCTTATTTTGTCTCATTTTTATTTTTAAAATATTGGCATAAGAGTTTCTTGTAATTTTCCTTATTTTCTCACTATACAATAAAAATTCTTAATTTTCATATTTGGTCTTAATAATTCACTTTTACTAATTTTCTGTTTTGTTATTTTAATTATCTTCAATATTACTTCACTTCTACATTTACTTATGGACTAACAAATTATCATTTTTCTATAGTGGAACTATTGTCCTGTAAAAAATTAATTACTATTTCTTAAAGTTTCCAGCAAATAATAACCGAAGAACAAATCTACTTTTTCAAATATTGGTTTCAGACACTTAATTGCCCCCTTTATTTTTTTCTGATATTTTTGTCTATGTCTGAAAGAGGAATATAGAAATTATCCATTATTTTTGTCTTACTCTCTTAGTCTTTTGATAAATCACTTATTTTTTAATTTAAATACTTAAAAGGTTGTGTATGTGGCACATTCCAATTTAATATTAATTTCCTCTATTGGCTATCTTTCCTTTAAGCAAAATGTAGTGTCCTTATAAATGTTTCTAGACTATCTATCATTACTATGAATATATCTGGAATTATGATTGCCATTCTTACCTCTTTTAGATACAGGTAAAGTATAGTCAATTATATTGTAGACTCCACTTCTAACATTTTCTTGAAGTTTTTTGCCAAATGCATCCAGCTCTTAATATATATTTTTAAATAGTTTTACTTGTACTACATAAAAGTGTGATTAATTGATCATTTCTCCTCTTACCCCAAGCATCCCTACCTTTTTGTATACTTCACTGTGAAAAATGCAATGGCTTTGGAGTCAAAGTGATTAAGTTGAATTTTAAGTCTTAATTTAAATCTTAGTTTATTAATCTTAGTTCTGACATTTACATCCTATGGTACCTTTGCCAAGTCTCTAGAAACCTACCTAAGTTTCATTTCCTGAACTTAATATCAGAAGATTTGACTAGATAACTCCTGAAGTCCATTTTAGCCCTAGATCTATGATTCCTTGATGCAAATAGACCGTAGGGGAGCAAATACATAGTAAATCCATCTCCACATTTCCCATTCTTAAGTATCTCTATTTGAATATGCAAGGCAACAGTTTATCTTTTTGTTGTTGTTGTTCCCACAAAAAAAATCCACAGGTTAGGACTTCTGGGGCCAAGATGGTGGAGAAAGTAGTAAGTCACTCTCACTCTCTATTGTTGACCACCCAAAAAAAAAAATACTGGAACAACAGAACCGGCACAAAGAGAGGCTGCAGCAGTCTTCAGGAAAGTTGGAAGATTAAGGTGAAGGGTCTGCACTATTACTCTAGGGCAAGGGGAGAAGAATGGGACAGGAGCTAGAAAAACCAGCAACTAGCCCCACCTCAGCAAGCTAGGGGGGCATCCTGAGCCCCAACGTGGTGAAACAAGCAAGCACTAAGACCAGGATCCTCACTTGCCATGGCACAGCCAGAGGAACCAGAAGACTCCAGCTTAGATAATCACAATGTATTCTGTGGGCAGGTATCTTCCAGAAGCCAAACCTCCCAGTGCTTAAGCCCAATTCTAGGAAGGCAGCAGTCCACCAGCAGTCAAAACTCCCAATGCTCCAGTACAGCCTGAGTGAGGAGGCCTCCTCTAGGGGCTAGACACCTGCCGCAAACAACAAACCCCTGAGAGCTTCAGTGTCTCACTTAGGAAAGGCAGAAAAACCTCAGATGGCATCAGCATATGCCGGATACCACCACTAGGACTGCATTTGCACACCAAGTAAGCTGCCAGACACCTAGAGCCTCCACCTGCCAGCCCCTGAGGACAACAGACACAAAGTCAGTGACAAGACTCCTGGCCCTTAGCACAAGAAGTTTGGGACAGTGCCCCTGTGTGCCAGCAGGAGAATTCATCTTTAAAAGCCAGGAAGTAGGCAAACATCATAAGCAAAAGCAGAAATGGGCAATGACCATAGATAAAAACACAAATTTAGACGTGGACACCATTGTCAATACACCCACATCCAGAACATCAAAAAGGAATATGAATTGGTTTCAACCCCCAAAAATATCCTTCTTGGAAAAGCTCAAGAAGGAATTTAAAAGTAGAATAAGAAAGGGAGAAGAAAAATGGGGGAAACAAATGGGAGGTATGCAAGAGAGAGTCAATAACTTGGAAAAGGAAGAACAAAAATTCACTGTAGAATCAATTCCTTAAAAAAATAAAGCTGACTGAATGAAAAAAGTTCAGTAAAAATTTATTTAAATAATTGAATTGCTCAAATGGAAAAAAGGAGGTACAAAATCTAACTCAAGATAAGAATTTGTTAAAAATTAGAACTGGACAAGTGGAAGTTAATGACTCTATGAAACATCAAGGAGCAGTCAAACAAAATCAAAAGAATGAAAAAAATTGAAAAAAAAGGTAAAATACCTCAGTAGTAAAACAACTGACCAGGAAAAAAGCTTCAGGAGAGATAATTTACATTAAAGATATGATTCCCCCTCCCCAAAAAAAGAACCTAAACTGCATCTTTCAAGAAATTATTAAAAAAAATGCCCTCAGGTTCAAGAACCATAAGGTAAAAATAGTTATTAAAAGAATTCACACATCATCTTCTAAAAGAGATCCCAAAATGAAAACATGATGAAATATTGTAACCAAATTCCAGGATTATCAGGTCAAGAAGAAAATATTGCAAGCAACAATAAAGAGAGAAAGAAAGGAGGAAGGGAGAGAGGGAAGGAGGAAAGGAAGGAAGGAAGGAAGGAAGGGAGGGAGGGAGGGAGGGAGGGGGGAAAGAAGGAAGGAAGGAATCTATCTAGTACACTTCAAGTTAAGTATGCAGCTTCTGGTCATCAAAATTTAGCTTGCATGGTAAATAAGAAGGAAAGGGAGAAGAAGAAGGAGAGGGAGAAGGAAAGGATGAGGTAAGTTAACCAATTTGCTGTGTTCACATTCAGGCAGCTTGGTCTACTCACAGGTTGTGTTTGTCCATCATTTTTGAGAAGGATCATCAGGGAAATTATGGCATGACTCCCAGTAAAAGGAGAGTTGGATAGAAGGGAGGAAAATGGAGTAAACAAACAGGGAAAGAAAAGGGAGGGGGCATATAGAAAGGAGGGAAGATTGAGGGGAAGCGGTGCCAAAAAATAAAACTCTAGTGAGGACAGAAAGGGAGACGGGAGAGAGAAACACATAGATGGGAGGGGGGGGAAGAGGGGAAATAGAATGGAGAAAAAGACAGATATATTAAGCATAACAGTGAATGTGAATGGGATGAATTCTCCCATAAAACAGAAGCAGACAATAGAATGGATTAAAAATTATAATTCTCACTTCACCTGAGCTGTCCTAGGTAATAATTTAAAATGATGCATTACTCTGTTAATCCAGAGAACCCTACAAAACCATACAAGTCAAGGGATTTACATCTCCAGGCCCACTTCAAGAACACATGGAAAAGAGCCTAAGATGTCAAGGGCATGCATATCCACAAACCTACCAAATATTTTAAAGATGTCACATAGAAGAAACAATGTGTTCCCTTCTGTCTATATAATGGTGAAAATGGCAGGTATGCCCAGACTAAGCAACGGAGTTGGACACAGATTTGTTGGTCTGAAAAGAGTGCTGAATTTTTGTTGCATATGTTTAAAAAAGCAGAGAGTAATGTAGAACTGAATGGATTGGATATGGATTCTCTTGTCATTGAACATATTCAGGTTAACAAAGCTCCCAAAATACAATTGCATGCTTACAGGACTTATGGTCAAATCAACCCATACACGAGTTCCTCTTGCCATATTGAGATGATATTTACTGAAAAGGAACAAATTGTTCCTAAACCAGAAGAGGAGGTTGCTCAAAAGAAAAATATATCACAGATGAAACTGAAGAAACACAAGCTTATAGTTATGTAGTAAATGTGACATTAGAGGACAAATAAAAGTGGAATGAAAAAAAAATCCTACAACATGCTGTTTACAAGAAAAAATATTAAAAGCAGAGAGATACACATACAGTAAAGGTAAAAGGCTGGAGCACAATAATGCTTCAGATGAAGCAAAAAAGGAGGTGTAGCAATGCTAATCTTAGACAAAGCAAAAGCAAAAATAGATCTAATTAAAACAGATAAAGAAGGAAAGTACATCATGCTACAAGGTGCCATAGACAATGAAATAATGTCATTACTAAGCATATTGGCCCCAAGTGGTATGTCATCCAAATTCTAAGAGTTAAGTGAGTTACAGGAAGAAATAGATAACAAAGCTGTACTAGCAGAGGACCCCAACATCCTCCTCTCAGAACTAGAGAAATCTAACTACAAAATAAGCAAGAAAGAATTTAAAGAGGTTAATAGAATTACAGAAAAGATAGACATGATAGATCTCTGGGACAAAAATAAACATGATTAGAATGGAACATACCTTTTTTCTCAGTGATACATGTCATTACACAAAAACTGAACTACACTAGGGCATAAAAACAACACAACAAAGTGGAAAAATACAGAATTATTGCATGCACCATTTTCAGATCATTATGCAATAAAAATTATATGTAATAAAGGACTATGGAAAGATAGACTAAAAATGGACAAGAAACTATAGAATCTTATCCCAAAGAATGAGTAAGTAAAACAACAAATCACAGACACAATCAATAACTTCATTCAAAAGAATAAAAATAATGAAACAATATGACTAATCTTAATAAGTAAAGGGGAAGTGGATCTTAGGGAAAAGTGTAAAAATCAAATTAAAAATCCTGAAAACCTAAGGAGAAGTTAATTAAGTAAACATTAAGAAAACTACTTAATTGATAAATAAAACCATGAAAAAAAGAAATTGGATAAGCTATCAATGAAATCTCTGTATTTTGTTGCTAAACACACACACACACACACACACACACACAGCTTGTTACTTAATAAGAGCAAACTGTTTCCCTCCCTATATGAGAAGCTGATAACTGTCAATACTGAGAATTCTGTACTTATGGTAACAAATATTTTTGTGTTTATTTTTTAATTGATTAATTTAGTTTGTTTGCAACATTTACGTCGTAACTTTTAAATTTTGCCTGCCTTTCTCCTCCGTCCCTCCCCAAAATGGCACGTAATATGATATGACTCTACCAATACATTCCTATTAAACACATTTTACATTAGTCATGTTACATAAAAGAATTATAAGTAATGGGATAGTACAAGAAAAAGAAAAAAGCAAAACAAAAGGAAAAAAAACAAATAAAAAAAGAAAGTAGTCTGTTTTGCTCTGCATTATGACTACAGAATTCTTTCTCTGGATGTGGGTGTCATCATGAGTCCTTTTTAATTTTTTTAGGTCTTTGCATTTCTGAGAAGGGCTAAGTCTATTAAAAATGAGTCATCACACACTGTGGCTGTTAATGTGAACAAGTTTCTCCTGGCTCTGCACACTTTAGTCAGCATCAGCAAATATAAATCTTTCCAGCATTCTCTGAAGGCAAGCTGTTCATTATTTCTAGCACAATAGTATTCCATTATATTAATATACCACAGCTCGTTCAGCCATTGCCCAGGTGATGGGAATGCCTTCAATTTCCAGTTCTTGCTCATCAAAAAAGTCCCTATACATATTTTAGAATACCTGGGTCTTTATCCCATTTTTATTACCTCTTCTAGGTATTCACCTATATAAAAGATATGCACACTCCTATTACCCTTTGGGCATGGTTCCAAATTTCTCTTAAGAATGGTTGGATCAGCTCTACCAATAGTGTTTCAACTTTCTCAAATCCATTTGAACATTGATAATTTTCCTGTTTTTTCACGTTAGCCAATTTGATAGTGTGGTACCTCAGAGTTGTTTTGATTTGTATATCTCTAATCATTAGCTTTTTAGAGCATGGGTTTTTTGTCTTTGTTTCTTAATCTTTTTCATTTATTTGCCTTATTCATTCATTCATTCATTTATGTATTTGTTTTATTTATTTATTTTGAACATTCATTTCCACAAGACTTTTTCTCCCCATCTTTCACCTACTGCATACTCCAAGATAGCAAGAATACTATAAGCTAATACTAGAAGCATATTTGAAGCTAATGACTCTATGAGGCACCAAGAATCAGTCAAACAAAACATCAAGAATGAAAAATTCAAAAAAGGGTAAAATATCTCAAGAGAAAAATAACGGACTTGGAAAGCAGATCCAGGAGAGATAATCTAAGAACTATTGGTTTACTTCAAAATCATGATGAAAAAAAGAGCCTGAACAACATCTTCCAAGAACTTATCAAGGAAACCTTCCCTGAGATCCTAGAAAAAGAAGGTAAAATAGAAATTGATAGATTCCACTGGACACCTCCTGAATTGGATTCCAAATTGAAAACTACAAGAACTGTTGTAGCCAAATTCCAAAACTATCAGGTAAAGGAGAAAATACTGCAAGCAGACGAAAAGAAACAATCCAAATATTGCAGAATGACAGTAAGGATCATACAGCTTCTACATTGAGAGACCTGAAAATCAGAAAAAAAGATCTGAAAGGGACTGAAATGTGGTATTTTGTAAGGCAAAAGTGCTTGGGTTACAACTAAGGATAAGCTATCCAGTGAAATTGACCATAATCTTCCAGGCAAAGAGCTGGCCATTCAGTGATATAATGGACTTCCAAACCTTTCTGATGAAAAAGCCAGAGCTCAATGGAAAATTCAACCTCCAATTACAGGACTCAAGAGAGACACAGAAAGGTAAACAGGTAAACACACACACACACACACACACAGCTTGTTATTTAATAAGAGCAAACTGTTTCCCTCCCTATATGAGAAGCTGGTAACTGTCAATACTGAGAATTCTGTAATTATGGTAACATCTAAAAGACAGACAGACAGACAGATAGATAGACAGACAGACAGACAGACAGACAGATAGATAGATAGATAGATAGATGATAGATAGATAGATAGATAGGTAGATAGACAGAAAGACAGACAGATAGATAGATAGATAATAGATAGATAGATAGAGACAGAGAGATAGAGAAAGAGAGACAGAGAGACAGAGAGACAAAAAGACAGAGAGAGAGAGAGAGAGAGAGAGAGAGAGAGAGAGAGAGGTATGGGTAAAAATTAAACAAAATTATAATAAAAACCTTATTAAGGACTGCAAAACGACTGCAATTGAAGAAAAGGAAAGAATATAGCTGAAAAGGGTAAATTATGCCACACAAAGAGGCATAAAAACATTATAGTATAGGGAAGAAGGGAGATGAATATTATATGAGCTTTTCCCTCATTGGTTCTGGTGCAAGGAGGGAATAACACAATCAGTTAAGTATAAGACTTTATTGAGAAGACACATAAAACCAATTATAATAGAGGGCAACAGGGGAGGGAGAGCAGCATTGCATGAGACCTATTCTCATCAATCTTAGTTCAGGGAAGAAATAACATACCACATTTAATATAAAAATTTATCTTGCTCTACAGGTAGTAGGAGGGGAGAAGGACTAAGAAAAGGGGTGTGGTTAGACGTGAAGGAAGAAGTAGTAAGGGGAAGGCTAGGAAAAAGGGGGGGAGTGGATAAAGAGGGAATACTAAGGGAAGCAGTGGTCAAAAGGAAAACTCTTAAGGAGTGGAAGGGAGAAGGGGAAAAATAAATGCATAAACAGGGGAGGGAAGAGGATGGAGGAAAAGATACAGATAGTAATCATAGCTGTGAATGTGAATGTGAAGAACTCTAACATAAAACAGAGGCTGACAGCAGAAGGGATAAAAACCATAATCCATAATCCTACAATATGCTGTTTACAAGAAACACATTTGAAACAGGGTGATACACACAGGTAAAGGTAAAAGGCTGGAGTAAAATATATTATGCCTCAGCAAAAGTAAAAAGAGTAGGGGTAGCAATCTTTATCTCAGACAAAGCAAGAGAAAAAATAGATCAATTAAAAGAGACAAGGAAGGAAGGAAATTATATCCTGCTAAAAGGTATCATCAAAAATGAAGCAATATCATTACTAAACATTTATGCACCAATGGGTACAGCACCTAAATTCTTAAAGGAGAAATTAAGGGAGTTAGAAGAAGAAATAGATAGCAAAACTATACTAGTGGGGGACTTCAATCTCCCCATCTCTGAACTTGATAAATCTAACCTCAAAATAAATAAGAAAGAAGTTAAGGACATAAACAGACTCATAGAGAAGATAGATATGGTAGACCTTCGGAAAAAATTGAGTGAGGGTAAAAAGTAATGTACCTTCTTCTCAGCTGTACATGGAACATACACAAAAATTGACCATGTACTAAAGCATAACAACCTCACAATTCAGTTGAGAAAGGCAGAAATAGTAAATGCATCCTTCTCAGATCATGATGCAATAAAAATTATATGTGACAAAGGATCACAGAAGTATAGACTAAAACTAATTTGAGTCTACAAACTGAATCCTAAAGAATGCATTGTCAAACAAGAAATTATAGAAACAATAAGTAACTTCCCTCAAGAGCAGTGGTTCTCAACATTCCTGATGCCATGCCCCTTTAATATTCATATGTGGGCATATTTGTGTGTGGGTAGACTCGCCTGGATATGGACAGAGGAGTGCTGTCTTGGTTCCTAAGACCATTGAAAATATGTGTTTTCCCATGGTCTTAGATGACCCATGTGACCCCTGTGAAAGAGTCATTTGACCCCCAAAGGGGTCATGACCCACAGCTTGAGAACTGCTGCTCAAGAGAATGACAACACATGAAAACCTGTGGAATGCAGCAAAGGCAGTTCTTACAGGAAGTTTTATATCCCTGAATGCATATATGAATAAATGATAGAAAGTGAAGATTAGTGAATTAGGCATGCAATTGAAAAAGCTAGAAAAAAACAAATTGAAAATCCTCAAATAAATACTAAATTATAAACAATGAAAACCAAATGAGAGATTAATAAAATTGAAATTAAGAAAGCCATTGAATTAATAAATAAAACTAAGATCTGGTTTTATTAAAAAAACCAATAAAACTGATAGAGCTTTAATCAATATGATAAAAAGGGAAGAAAACCAAATTATGAATATCAAAAATGAAAAGGGTGAATCTACCTCCAATGAAGAGGAAATTAAAACAATAAAACAATTGAATGCATATATATCAGAACAGCTTAGTAAAATGGATGAATATTAAATATATATATACACACAAACACATACACATATATATACACATATATATGTGTGTATGTGTATATGTGTCTATATATATATATATATGTGTTGCCCAGATTAAGTGAAGGGAAAGTAAATTACTTAGATAAACCCATCTCAGAAAAAGAAATTGAATAATCCACCAGTGAACTCCATTGAAAAACATCTCCATGGCCAGATGCATTACTAGTAAATGCTATCAAATTTAAAGAACAATCAATTCCGATACCCTACAAATTATTTGTTACAATTGGTTAAGATGGGGTCCTTACAAATTCTTTTAATGACACAAATATGGTACTGATACCTAAATCAGGAAGAGACAAAACAGAGAAAGAAAATTATAGACCAACCTCCCTCATGAATATAGATGCAAAAAATTTCCATAAAATATTATCAGAAAAACTACAGCAACTTATCACAAGAATAATACAGTTTGATCATGTAGGATTTATTCCACGAATGCAAGGATGGATCAATATTAGGAAAACCATCAGTATTATTTATCATATCAACAATAAAACTAGCAGAAACCATATGATTATCTCAATAGATGTAGAAAACACTTTTGACAAAATAAAATATCCCATCCTATTAAAAACACCAGAAAGGAAAATAATAGAGTTTTCCTTAGAAATAAGAGGTAGCATCCACTTAAAGCTATTTGCAAGTATTAAATGTAGTGGGCCTAAACTAGAAGCATTTCAAATAAGATCAGGGGTGGAACAAGGATGTCCACTATCATGCTTTTTATTCAATCTGGTACTAGAAATGTTAGCAGTAGCAACTAGAAAAGAAAAAGTAATCAAAGGAATCAAATTAGGCAAAGAAGAGGCTAAGCAATACTCTTTGCAGATGATATGATGATAGGAGAATCCTAAAGAATCAAGTAAAAAAAAACTTCTTGAGACAATAAATAAATTTTGCAAGTTTCAGGACATAAAATAAACCCACATAAATCCGTGCCATTTCTATATATTTCTAACAAAATCCAGCAGCAAGAGATATAAAGAGAAATCCCATTTAAAGTTACTGTCGACATTATAAAATATTTGGGAATCTACCTGCCAGAACAAACTCAAGACCTATATGAAAACAACTACAAAACATTTTTCACACTAATAAAATCAGATCTAACTAACTGGAAAAATATCAATTGTTCATGAGTGAGTTGAGCTAATATAATAAAAATGACAATTTTAACTAAATTAAATTACGTAGTTAATGTCATACCAATCAATCAACCCAAAAAATTACTTGATACATCTAGAAACAAAATTCATTTGGAAGAAAAAAAGGTCCAGTATATCAAGGAAATTAATGAAAAGGAATGCTAGGGAAGGTGGCCTAGTCATACCAGACTTTAATCTCTATTATAAAGCAGCACTCATCAAAAATACTTGGTAATGGTTGAGGGATAGAGTAGTGGATCAATTGAATAGATTGGGTACACAAGACTCAGCATTCAATGACAATAGTAATCTACTGTTTGATAAATCCAAAGACCCCAGTTTTGGGGAGAAGAACTCACTATTTGACAAAAACCGCTTGGAAAACACAAATATAATATGGCAGAAACTAGGCATAGACCATTACCTAACTCCATATACCAAAATCAAGTCTAAATGTGTGCATGAGCTAGATATAAAGGCTGATATTGTACCAGGCCTATTGTCAGTAAGATGCATCTTCCTGAATTCAAATCTGATTTCAGAGAGGAGGAGCCAAGATGGTGGAATAAAAGCAGAAAATTACAAAAGCTCCTGCTCCAACCAACTCTAATACCTATAAAAAATTATTCAAATCATATTTTAGAGCTACAGAACCCACAAAGAGAGAGAAAAAAATACTACAGTCAATCAGGAAGATATAATTTGAGCATTGAGAAAACAATCAGGATAAACTATCAAGCAGCTTCTACATTAAGGGATTAGAAGGGCTTCGAATATAATATTCCAGAGGTCAAAGGAGCTAGGATTAAAACCAAGAATCACCTACCCAGCAAAATTGAGTATAATACTTCAGGGGAAAATATGGATATTCAATGTAATAGAGGTATTTTTTATTGTATGTTTAGTATAAAGTCCTAGTGAAGGACTTGGTGGACTAAAAGTTTAATAAAGTTCTTTAAAAACCCAACTATTGTCTATTGACATAATGCTCTGCAAAATGTTTGTGCAAATTTGTGATCAAACCAACAAACCATTAGGACTCCTAATTCCCCACAGCCCTCCCAGCTTTTGAGGTATATTTCAGAAAAATGAACCTAAAGCTAGACAATAATGGGGAATTTTTTATGGCCAAAGTAAGTAAGAGAACCTCAGTCTGGAACAAGTCCCCGAAGTCAAAATTGATAGAAAGATGAATGATGCATGATTGCTGTAATGGCGATGGGTATTTGAGTATCTTCCCTTCCCTTTGATAAACCTAAGTGAATTTGAGGACTTTCCTGATTAGAAAATATATCCTTTCCCCTAATAGGCCTCATATGGCCACATGGAGTGTGTGGTTGGAGGTTTGGTTTTAAGGAAGGCACAACATTTTGTAGTCAGGTGGGTCAGGGGTTTGTGATCTTCTCTAATATTGGAGAAGGCTATACATAAGTCTGAGGTGAGGTTTTTCTTTGGGGCTCATTTTGGAAAGAGTTATGTGATTTGACCAGATGAGACTCTGGGTAGCCATTGAGTTCCTCAGCTTTGAAAACCCAAATGCTGGTACTCCCCCTCCATCATCCCACCTCTCATCCTCATCTTCCCTACTCTCCTGTGTGGCAAGATAACCAATTTAGAGTTTATGTCATTCCTTCCCCAAGCCAAATTCAATGACTTCCTGTTCTTCCCCTCCATGATAACAGTTACCTCTTGCCTCTTCTGTAGGAGATGATTAACCCCATGTCTCTCCCTGTCTCCTCTCATTATAATCCTTTCCCACCTCAGAATTTCACCTATTAAAGTATCATCTCTTTCTATTCCATTGATCCTGTGCCCTCTATGAACTCATTTATACATATACTCAGATATGTTTTCATGTGCATTTATCTACCCTCCTATCTAGATATATGCGTATGTATACATATATACATTTGTATTCCTTTCACCTATTTTGATACTGAGAAAGGTTTCATAAGTTACTATTATTATTTTTCCATGTTGTCATGTAAATACTTCAATTTTGATAAGTTCCTTATGATTTCCTTCCCATGTTTATCTTCTCATGCTTCTTGTATTCTACTGTCAATTTTTTTTTCAATTCTGGTTTTTTCAGCAAGGATGTTTGAAAGTCTTCCTTCTCACTACTTTGCTTCATTTGCCTGCTCACGTTGTCAGTGAAATACTTGTCTTTTTAGCTCTGTGGAACTCTGCTTCCAGAGGGGAAAGCTCTGTTCCAAATTGCTGGTGTTTTAACCACTGCTGAAGATATTAGGAGAGTGCTACAGCCCCCATCGGCTTTGGCTCACTGAGAATGCACCTCAGGACCACCACCCAAACCATGACCTAGATATTAGGCTGCTCAATGAAAGAGCCCATAGCCTCTGAACAATTGCTAGACCTCCCCCCACCCCCGTCCGCTGCAGTCTTCAGGCCAGGAGCTCAGAAACAGCCAGGTGGAAGTGGTTGTAGGGCAGCTGCTTCTGCTGCTTCCTTGACCTAGAGGCAGTTTGCCCAGACTGCTTTTCTCCCTCCAATTTAGCTGATTTCCACTGACCTTTCACTTTGTCCTAATTTCTTCTGGCTTGATAAATCTGGAAACTGCCACAGTTGCCATTGATCCACTCTCCTGAAGGCTCCAGTTGCAGCTTGTCTTGGCCACCCCACGGCCAAGGCACGGTTTCAGGCTTGGCTGATTTTGGCTCACAGTGCTGTGATAAGCCCTTCCCCCTGAGCTACCTTCAGTGGGAGATGTGTTTTCTGTATTTTTGTGTGAGTTTTGGAGCCCTAAAATTTGTTTATAATCATATTTTATGGATATTTGAGGCGGCTATGTGTGACCTGTGGCGTTTTCCTGCTTCTATAGCACCATCTTCTCTAAATATGTTTAAAAAGATAAAGGTTCATGTTATAGTTCTCATTATAAGAGACAACTATGCTCATTTCTGTTCTGTAAATTATTTGGGGTTTGAGTGACCAAGAAATCCAAAATGAATAACATTGATACTACATATCAACCAATTACTTCTGTAACCTCCCCCCCACCTCAGAAATTAAATAACATAATGAAAACATTATTTCACTGATTATCACCAGTGACCAGAAACATCATTTTCTATTCATGCACTATTCTCTTAGTTAAATTGTACACAATTTGCTTGGTTTCCTACCAAAGAAAAACCCTGTAAATAAAAATGAGGGGGCATTTCCTGCCTCTCCAGTTTGAAGCTAGTTTGTTGGGAAGCATGAAGGTAATTCTCTGCCACATAAGTTGCAGTTAATTGATGAAATGGGCAATGTAAAAGGAAAAGAAGAGAGGAAAGACATTGAAAAATGCCTCAGAATCATTTTGAAAGTCTTCCCAAGTGAAAACTTTGGGAGTATTATGATACCCTAGATCATTAATGTCAGCTGCTTCTTTCTTTCACAAAGCACTCCACTTCTTTTTAGTTATTGCTATATCAGCTTGCCAGTGGCAGGAATGAGAACTGATAATATTGTGTTCATGACATTTAAAGTAAAGGTTAAATGTGGAAACATTAAAAGAACAAACACCTTATTGTAACTGAGTTGTGCAGAGGCCTGGAAAGGAAGTGAAATAGTAATAAAATCTATTTAATAGTGATCCAAGAAACTATTAATTTGGTTTCTTTCTTACAGCTTGTTCTTTGGTGGAATGAGGCAATCAAACTGCACTTTTGGAGATGTTCAAAAGTGGAGTTTTTCCATAAAGGTCTTTTTCTCTGAGTAAAAACTGCCAGAACAATTTTATAGGTAACTGTAAGTAAACATATTCATTCCCTCCTGGATCACTCTTTTGTTGTGGCAGAGGGGATTGCCTAGCTCAATAAAACAGTGAGTTATGCCATGCAGAGTTGCCCCAGAAACATATTTCACATGGAGAGTTCTGACAAAATATGATCTAGTAAAGAAGGAAATGGAAAACCATCTAAGTAATTTTGCCTGGAAAATCCTATGAATAGTATCAAAATGATAGAATATATGATACCAGAAAGTGAACACCTCAGGTCAAAAGGTGTCCAACACATTACTATGGGAAAACTGAGGACAAGTAGCTCCAGTACTAATGAAGGAGCAGTTTGCTTAGCTGAAGATGACTGGTGACAAAAGGAAATTTTGATCCTGTAAAGATCATTATTGTATAAGAAATTGGAATATAATACTTATGAAGAATGTAATGTGGATATTGTCAAATAGGAGATGGAAAGATCAACATCTTTAGTGCCAATGAAGTCAAATGGATGAGAACAGGTGAATTTAATTTAGGTGTTCATTAAATATACTACTGTGGGAAAGAATCCCATAAAATAAATGGAATAGTTTTTGTAGTCAATAAAAGGGTGGAAAACAACAGAACTAGGATATGATCTCAAAAAGACAGAAAGATATCTGTTTAGATCCAAGGCAAACTGTCCAATATCACAGGAATACAAGTACATGCTCTAAGCACTGATGCTGAGGAGGCCAAAGTTGAGTAGTTCTTTGAAGGTCTACCACATCTTCTAGAAATAATGCTTTAAAAAGACATCACATTTATCAGAAGGGGATAGAATGCATAAGTAGGATAGGAAAAGATAACTAGAATAACAGACAAGTTTTACTTTGGAGTACAAATGTAGTAGAGTAGAGACAACAGCATTTTGTCATATTAACTTGCTTGTCACAGAAAGCACCTGTTTTCAACAAGGCAAAAGGTGACTTAAATTGAAGAAAATGGGGAAAACCATCAGACCATCAGGTGTGACCTAAATAATATCCCTTATGAATATGAAGAAGAGTTGATGAGTAGATTTAAGGGATTAGATCTTGTAGATAGTATCCTGAAGAACCATAGACAGAGGTTCACAATATTGTACAGGTGACATCAGCAACAACAACAACAATATGGAAGACAAAGAGCAAGAAAGCAAAACCATTGTCTGATGAGGCTTTACAAATGGATGAGGAAAAAAGAAAAGGGAAAGGGAAAAGAGAAGGGAAAAATATACTCAACTGAATGCAGAATTCCATATAACAGCAAGGAAAGAAAATAGTTTTTTAAAATTTATTTATTTATTAAATTTTATTTATTCACTTCCAAAAGTTTTAAAATTTTTTACCTTCCCTTTCTTCCTTTTTCCCCAAGATGGCATACAATCTGCTATAAGTTCTACACATACATTCCAATTAAACATACCGGAAAACAATTTATAACTATATCCAAAGGGCTATAAAAATGTGCATACCCTTTGACACAGCAATACCACTTCTGGAACTGTATCTCAAAGAGATCATAAAAATTGGAAAAAGGCTTACATTTACAGTCACATTGTAGCAAAGAAATAGAATGGACATGGAAGAACCATGACCAAAAAAAGAAAAAGAAAAAAACAACAGAAAAGAAAATAATATGCCTCAACCTACATTCAGACTCCACAGTTCTTTCACTGGATGTGGATGGCATTTTCCATCATGAGTCTTTTGGAATTGTTTTAGGTCCTTGCATTGCTGAAAAGGTCTATTTCTATCGGAGTCAGTCAACACATATTATGACTGTTACTGTGTGCAGTTTTCTCCTTGTTGTGGTCATTTCACTCAGAATCAATTAAAATGTCTTGACAGGTTTTTCTGAAGATCACCTGTTCATCATTTCTTATTGCACAATAGTATTCCATTCCATTCATTTATCACAATTTGTTCTGCCATTCCCCAACTGATGGGCATCCCCTCAATATCCAGTTATTGGCCACCACCAAAAGAGCTGTTACAAATATTTTGTACAAATGTACAAGTATTTGTACATCTTGGTCATTTTCCCATTTTTATGATCTCTTTGGGATACAAGTGTAGAAGTGGTATTGTTGGGTCAAAGGATATACACATTTTATAGCCCTTTGGTAATAGTTCCAAATTGCTCTCCAGAATGTTTGGATGAGCTCACAGCTCCACCAAAAATGAATTAGTATTCCAACTTTCCCACATCTTCTCTAACATTTATCATTTTCCTGTTTTATCATGTTAGCCCATCTGATACGTGTGATGTGGTACCTCAGAGTTTTATTTTTATTTGCATCTCTCTAATCAATAGTGATTTAGAGTATTTTTTCATATGCTTTTAAATAGCTTTAACTTTTTATGAAAACTGCCTGTTCATAACTTTAACCACTTATCAATTGGGGAATGATTTGTAGTCTTGGAAATTTTACTTAGTTCTCTATATATCTTACAAATGAAGTCTGTAACAGAGAAACTAGTTGTAAAAATTCCTTCCCAGTTTTCTGCTTCCTTCCTAATCTTGGTTGCCTTGGTTTTGTTTGCCCAAAAAGTAACAAAAGGTTTTCTTAAATGAGGTATGCAAAGGAAGAAGAAGCAACATCTGAAGAAGCAGCATCTGAGGAAGAAGAAGAGGAAGAAGAAGAAGAAGAAGAAGAAGAAGAAGAAGAAGAAGAAGAAGAAGCAGAAGAAGCAGAAGAAGCAGAAGCAGAAGAAGCAGAAGGAGGAGGAGGAGGAGGAGGAGGAGGAGAAAAGAAGAAGGAGAAGGAGAAGGAGGAGGAGGAGGATGAGAAGAAGAAGAAAAGAAGAAGGAGAAGGAGGAGGAGGATGAGAAGAAGAAGAAAAGAAGGAGAAGGAGAAGGAGGAGGAGGAAGAGGAGGAGGAAAAGAGGAAGAGAAGAAGACACTCGAATGGGATAAACAAGATAACTTCAAGAGAATTAGAAATATCAAGGGAACATTTCATGCAAAAATGGGCATTATAAAAGACAAAAATAATATAGACTTAATATACCTGGAAGAAATTAAGAAGAGGCTGCAAGGATATACACAACAACTGTATAAAAATGTTCTTAACATCACCAATAACCACAGTGGTGGGGTTACGGATTTAAAATCAGATATCCCAGAAAATGAAGTTAAATGGGCCTTAGAATCATTGCTAACATTAAGGATAATGGAGGTGACAGAATTCCAGTTGAGCTACTTAAATTTTTTAATGATGCTCTTAAAGTTTGGAGAACTCAACAGGGGCCCCTAGATTGGAAAAGATCAGTTTACATCCTAATCCTAGAAAAGGGAAGTGTCAAAACATGTTCAAATTACTGAACTCTTACAATCATTTCATCTGCCAGCAGGGTTATGCTTAAGATTCTGCAAGCTAGGCTTTAGTAATATGTGCATCAAGAATTATCAGAAGGGTATAGAGGTTTACAAAGAGACAAAAGAAATGTAAATGAAATTGCCAACATTTTCCAGATTATGGAGAAAGTATGGAGTTCCAGAAAAAAAAGAAACTGCTTCATTGACGACACTAAAGCCTTTGACTGCGTGAATTACAACACAATGTGACAAGTCCCCAAAGAGATGTGAAATAGCGCCTCAGGGAGAATGTATAGTGGTAAAAATAAACAAAAGTTGGGGCTGAACAATGGTCCTCGGGGGACAACTGGGTGAAGAACCAATGAAAACTTCCAGGACCAAGGTTTGGTTCCTGTGAAGAGTATATACCTCCAAGCCAGTACCATTGAAACAGGATGCAGTGAGCCTGGGGCCTGGCTGGGTTGAGGGGTAGACTTACCCTCAGTCACAGGTTCTTTCACTACACAGACAGTGAGCAGAGTCAGGTGTCTGAGCCATGGAAATTTAAGGGAACCTATGCTGATAAGGAATGCCAGACACAGCTGTGCTTCCAAGACACAACCCTGGGCAAGAAAGAACCAGCAAATGCCTGGTGAGTCCCTAAGCAGGGGGTCAGGCGCACCATTGACTGTGGGCACTTATAGAAGGACAGAGTTCTTGGTCTCAGCTCCAGGGCAGAGGGGAGAACTGATGAAGAACCTGAGGTCAGAGACACCTTCACCTATACTCCAAAACTAAAATTTATCACAAAAAATGAGCTGCTATGAATTTTTAAAAATATGAGCAGGTGGAAGAGAAATAATTCAACCATAAAAAGTTACTGCTGGAATAGAAAAGACCAGGGTTCATCTTCAGAGGAAGATAGTAAAGAAAAAAAGCCCCTCCTACTGAAAAAAGGTCAAATAGTCACCTGCCCAAAAATAATTTAGACAAAAGTTTAAAAAGACTTGAAAATTCAAGCAAAAGAGATTAAGGAAAAGTTTTTTTTAAAAGAACAATTAAAGAAAAATAAGAAGAGTATGAAAAGCCAACCAAATAGAAAAGGGGATTCAGATTCTTTTTTTGCTTTTTGTAAAAAAAAAAAACAAAATTAATTTTCAGCATTCACTTCCATAAGATTTCGAGTTTTAAATTTTCTCTCCCTCTCTCTCCTTGCCCTTCCCCAAGATGTCATGTAATCTGATATAGGATCTATTTATGCATTCTTATTAAAAACATTTTAACATTAGTCATGATGTAAAGAAGAATTAGAACTAATAGGAGGAACCACAAGAAAGAAGAAACAAAGAAAACAACAAAAGAAAGGAAGAGCAAAAAGTATGATACCATCTTCATTCAAACTCCAAAGTTCTTCATCAGTATGTGAATAGCATTTTCCCTTATTAGTCCTTGGGAGTTGTCTTAGTTCCGTGCATTGCTGAGAAGAAGTAAGTCTACCAAAATCAGTAATTGCAAAACATTGCTCTTAATTGTATACAATGTTCTCCTGGTTCTGCTCATTTCACTCAACATCAATTCATGTAAGTCTCTCCACATTTTTCTGAAATCTGCCTGCCGATAATTTCTTTTTTTATTTCTATTTTTCTTTTTTTAATTTTAATGTAAATTTTTATTTGTTTTCTCGTTTACATCATTCATTTCCATGAGATTTTGAGTTACAAATTTTCTCCCCATCTTTCACCTATCCACCACCCCAAAACAGCAATCCCACTGTAAAGCCCTTCCCCAATCTACTCTCTTTTATGTAATCCTCCAACACCCCTCTAACTTTCTGGTAGGGCAGGGAGGGTCTCCCTACCCCAGGCCCTGTATATCTTAATTTCTAGTTGCATGTATTGCAGAGCTTTATATTCTAGATTCTTTTGGTTCCTCCCTTGTCACCATCCCCACTGGAAGGACAAGCAATCCAATACAAGTTATGAATGTGTAATTACACAGGACATCTTAATAGTGGACATATTGTGACAGTCTGATCATATGTCCCTCATTCCTATCCTGTCACCCTTGTTCTGTTCTCTACCCTGTCCCTGTCCCTTTACTGAAGTGTATGCTTCCTGCAACCCTCCCCCAGACCCTGCCCTCTCCTCCATCATCCCGCCTCTCATCCCCATGCCCCCTACTCTCCTGTGTGGCATGATACCGAGTTTGAAGTTCATGTCATTCCTTCCCTAAGCCAAATTCAATGAGAATAAATGAAAGTAAAGTTGTAACAGTTATCCCTTGCCTCTTCTATATGGGATGATTACCCAATTTGTCTCTCCCTGTCTCCTCTCATTCTAGTCCTCTCCCACCTCAGAATTTCACCTTTTAAAGTATCATCCATTCATATTCACTTGATCCTATATCCTCTATGTACACATGTACACACATGCTCAGATATGTATTCATACACATATATAGCCTCCTATAAAGACATAATTGTAAGTATACATAAGTATACATTTGTATTCCCTTCACCTGTCCTCATATTAAGAAAAGTTTCATAAGTTACTACTATTGTTTTTCCATATTGGCATGTAAATAGTTCAACATTGATAAGTTCCTTATGATTTCTTTCCCATGTTTAC
>CM053601.1:62746871-62764464 GCA_028646575.1 Pseudocheirus occidentalis
AAAAAAAACAAATTATCACAGAAAATCACAATATTGTATTCACAACAGTTTATCATTAAAATGGCCATGTAGTTTCCACCATAGTGGCCACAGAATTTTGAACAAAGTGCTATCATCTGGTGTCCCTAAGGAGGTTTGCCTCTTTGCTCAGTCTCAAAGTACAATAGTCCAAGTCTTCCACTCATGGGGCAACTAAGTTAACTCAATCATTCACTTATTCAGATTCAGAATCACTAAGTATCATTAATCACTAAATATAATCATTAGAAAATGCACAAATCCTCCACCCCTAAGTCACTAGTAAATTTACAATTCCTCAGTCAGTAAACAGTATCCAAGTAAAGTCTTCTTTCAGCTTGACTCAGGGTGGTCCCTCAGATTCCCTGGATACCCTTCCATGGTCCCAGATTCTACCTGGATTCACCAAACAGTCACCTGGATTCAGTGGCAGACAACTCCCAGGCCCTTGTCTGGCTCTCTGTATAGGTCCTACTCCACACAGAAGTTCACAGATCCATTTTAAATCTTCTACAATTTCTGTTCCCTGGAATTCAAGACTTATTGAAGCCACAAACAAACTCCCTACATCCGAGTCATGCTTCCTCAGTCCTTGGGTAGTTTGGCTGGCCCCCAGACCCAGAAGAAATCTCAGCTGGCTCCCAGAATCAAAGTCACTCCACCCAGGTTTTTAAAGTCAAGATTGATCTCTCTGGGCTGGGAGGTAGGGGGCTTTCTTTTTTGGGCTCCTAGGTTCCTGGCTTTCTGGGTTCTTCCTCAGTCTCCTGGGCTACTCTGCAGAAGAAGCCACTACAAGTTCTCAGGGAATTCTGGTTCTGCCACCAGATTCTTGTCCTGAGAAATTCTGACTCAGTTCTCGGTCTAGCAGTAGCAGCCCAGCCTTTAGATGCTGCTGGGAGAACTGTCTCTCTCCCCAGCAGAACAGATTCTGCCACCAGATTCTGGTCCCAAGAATTTATGAGTGTGTCTCTCTGGGGGTTTTCTTATATACGTACAGCATTGGCTTCCTATTTCAGCCAACTCCTTCCTGTTATGTCAGCAACAGGAGACAGGAGTTCATACCTTCTGTTTCTTTCACACAACTTTGATTAGTTACTAAGGGCTAAGTATATACTTACTTGCCAATTCAAAAAGGAGTCTTCAGATTTAAATTAATTACCATTTCATACATGTGTGTGTATATATAGGTATACATGTACATATATGTATGCATGTATTTGCTTGTATATGTATATAGATAGAAATATATAGAATTGCACATACACAGAGATAAATATACACTACTGTCCTAATATTGGGAAGTTAGAGAAGAAGGAAAGAAGAAATTAAAGAGAAACAGGTTTCTGTTGTCAAGGATAATAAGATCATAGACATAAATGTAGAGACGAAAGAGCCCTCAGAGTTCATCTAATCCTACTTCTTCAGATGGGGAAACTGAGACCCTGAGATTTTAAGTGACTTGCCCAAAATAATGCGACTAATAAGCATTAGAGACAGAGGGTAAGAGAGCACTCATTTGGAGGGGGAGCAATTATACATTATTATCATAAAATTTATTTACTTTATATCCCTGGTACTTATGCTAAGTTGTGAATGTTAGTCAGGATTATATAATATATATTAGTCTAGGGCCGAGGGAGCATAATTTAGAGTTAGAATATTTGAAAGAGAAAAGGTGTTTAGAAAAAAAGTTTATACATATAGTGAGCTCTCAATGTATAACCTCCCTCTAGTTTTAAACAAGTTGCCTGGGAATAACAAAAAGTTAAATGACTCGTCCATGGTTGTACAGTTAGCAGTCATCAGAGGCAGTAATCTAAATCAGATTTTTTTGGCTCCAAGCCTGGGTCTATTCCTAATATGTTGATTCCTGTTTATTAACATTTACAATCCATGGAAAAGCATAAAGTAATATTTTATTACAATTCTGTGCAAAATGAGAAACAATCATGAAAGCGTATATGCTGAATGCTAAATAGATCCCTGTTATAAAATCATATCAAGTTAGTTAATTTCATGTAGGTACTCTTTTCCCACAAGACTTCTCCTTTTTCTTCCTCTTTATATTCACACTTCTACAACAGATGACCCTTCCTTTCTCATCCTACTATTTTGTTATTTTTATGCCCTTATTTGGAGACTTTTATCATCAGAAAGTAAAAATCCATAAAATTTGGATTTTATTGCTACTGATTGAAGCTTGTCAGTAGATTGATAGTGGTAGATCTGGTCCTTGATGAGCAGTAAGTAATGGACCCATGGTAGACTGATATTTTCTCCCTCATCCTACGTCTCATAGATCACATCAACAATCAAAACAGAATTGTGAAAAAGATATCTTGGGGAAAATAAGATGGTAGATCTATGTACCTCTTACAGACCTGGCTTCAAAGTAAAAGGACTAAGTGAAGGGTCTGCGCTCCCTTTGTGTAATCCTTAGTGGGGCTCACTTTCTAGCTTAAATTCATTAAGATCTGCTGTGGATTTTCCTCACATAGAAGTTGATGAGCCATATGGTACTAAAGTTTCATTGGTTCAATTTCTTATGCATCCCTAAGCACCAAATGAAAGTGTTTATGGTATGGGAGAGCATAAAGTAAAATTCATATTAATGAAGCAGCAAAGGCTTTGTCTATGAAAAAAATTAAAGAGATCCCAGCTTGATGGGAGATGATTCATAATTTATAAATTCTCCAATACTTCTGCATATTCTTTATATGACATACTGACCTTTTTTGTCTTAATAGAACCTGCAAATACTAAAATTCCCATGAAAGTTCTTTGTAAGTCTTTCATAGCCTTGAGATTTATTGAACTGTTTTTTCCCAGTGTTTCCAAAATTAATTTACAACCGTTAAATAAATTAATGTCAATTTAATCTCTATTGCACATCAATTACATACTGCATAATGAGGAACCCCACAGAGGATGAATTTTAGTGCTTGAAATTCTATGAAAGCTTATCTCCCAATAATTTTGCATTTAACATAGAACCAAATTTTAATTCTAGAATTAGTATAGTTTAAAAAGAATATTTGAAGGCATACCCAAAGCAGTCTAAAGACATATCTTCCTGTATAAAGTATGTATATCCCTACCAGCAAATTATTGTGGATGAATGATTGAATTGTGGCATTTGGTGATTAATAATTGGATCAAGTGTATTGTAAATCTGATACAGCATTAGAACAGGAGTATTAATTTGTTTTCTTAATCTTTTGGTTACTGTATTTCCATTATAATTTTTGCCCTGTAAAGTCCTGTGTATTTTATATTATGCATTTAAAAACAAATATTCTGAGAGAGGGTCCATAGCTTTTGCCAGACTGTTTAAGGGGTCTATGATACATAAAAGGTTAAAAATGTCTAGACTGTGTCTCCTATAAGGTAGCACACAGATCTGTTAGTTGAAAGTCAGACTTGAACCCAGGATTAAAATTGAGAAATTTTTTATACAGAGCGTGGACACAGATCCCTAGAGACCTGAAAATCTATACCACAAACCCCTATTCCCCAGGGAATCCCTCATTCCAGAGAAGAGAGCTACAAACAGGCAAAGACAGACCTGATAAGCTATCCCTCAAGCAATGTTTATAGTTCCTCAGGAATGAATAGAATTAAATATCCTGAGAGGCAACAGTAGATTGAGTTCTGGGGAAATGGTGTGAGTTTCTAGACAGTTTTCTGGTTAGAAAAAGAAAGATATTTTTGTTTTAATTTATTATCCATTTTTCCCCTTCATTCCCTCCAGCAGTTGTAATTTCTGAGAGCTGTGAGGTGGTACCTAAGTATTATATTTCTTTAACCAAGAGTGATTTAGAGACTTTTTTGGGGGGAGATCAGGACTAAAGACTCGCTCAAGGACATGCAGCTATTAAGTGCCTGAGACTGAGTTTGCACTGAGTTTCTCCTGACTCCAGGGCTGGTGCTCTACCCAGTTGTCACTCAGTGCCCTAGAGCTTTCAAAATTTTATAGATAGCATTGATTTCTTCTTCTAAAAAATGCCTGTTTATATCCTTTGACCATTTATCAATTGGGGAATGGCTCTTGTTTCTTTGTTTGTTTGTTTCATAAATTTGACTGAGTTCTGTCCTCAGTATATGTTTGAGAAATGAGACCTTTATTAAAAAAAAACCTCGTAAATTTTTTGACATTACTTCATTAGTGAAGGTACCTTTTAGTATAATGTAGTTTCCCTGATTATCTCTTTTAATTAGGTCTATTTTTGCTTTTGCTTTGAGATCATAATTGCTACCCTCTGCCTTTTTTACTTCAGCTGAAATATATTAGATTCTGCTCTATCCCTTTATTGAGGGAAGACTTCTTACACAATGCAGAGGGCCTAGTCTTAAGAGAAATGAAGGATTTCCTGCCCAGTATGAAGTTTATGGTAAGTTATGAGTTGTTGAACCCAGCTTCCTTGAGAGAAGAGGGACAATTTGCCCTGAATGTCAATTTTTCTTGACCTTCCCTTATACAGAGAAGAAGAACTAGTGTGGTCCCAAAACAAGAGCCACAGTGTGGAACTTAGCTGCTATGTGGAAAAGTAAAAATGAAGAGAGATATTCTTTTACTACCAGTATGAGTCAAATTCACTGTTCAAGTTACATAAGAAAGGTAATTGACTCTCTAGTATCCCCAGGTGGGGGAAAAAACCCTTCAAAGAAGCCTTCAACTCTAGGGTAGTAGTCTCTTCAGAAAATTTATACTTTCCTAGGGGAGAGTGAACCTTATGAGTAGATGGGGCTTACATCAACTCTCTATTTCTCAAGTGCATAGAATCCCAGGTTTTAAACTGCAACTTTAGAGGTCATCCTTTCTAATCTCTTTCTTTCATGTATGTGGGATTGGTACCAAAAGTAACTTGTCCAGGATCAAATAGCTAGTAAATATCTGAGATGAAATTTGAATACAAATCTTTCTTGACTCTTAGGCTGCCATTTTATTCATTTTTCTCTTCATTTTTCTTCCAGAGGAGTTTTGACTAAGGCTGAAGCCCTGTGCAGGTATTTGGGTAGAGATGGAACTTACCAGCATGGAGTGATTTGTCTTGCCTGGAGGTGGGCTCATCTGAGTAATATGTCTGCCTATATATGGATTCTTTCTGTGGGATGAAATAAAGGCTATATAAGCTTGGGGAGGAATTAGAAATATTAACAATACTCTAATGTTATTAGGGGACAATGTGCATTGGAAACATAAATTAAAGAAACCTCTAGATAGAAATTAGTCTTTGTAAACCAAAGGCTGGTGGTCTGGACTATGGTTTATATCTGGAAATTGTTTCCTAGAAAAATGTGTAGTTAAATTACAGGGAATAGGAAAAAGAGGCATACTTATTAATGCAATGTTTAACTCTGTTTCCTGCCACAGTAGGGTTTCTTCAACATTATAATGTTTAATTCAAACATTTTGCATGATATTAGCTCTGTGGTGCAAACTAGGTAAAAGAAGGAAAATCCCCTTCTTTAACTGGGGTTATCAAAAGCAAAAGCAAGGAAATTTCTGAATCCAACACAACTGACACATTGGTAAAAGTGTCTCTTACATTTGTAATAAAGTACTTTATCCTGAATGTTAGAAATGTAAAAGTACACGAGAGAATTCTGGAAAAGAAAGGTAATTAAATTTCATTTTACAATATCTTTAAAATCAAGGTAAAATGATAATTATTATATATCATTTAAGAAACAGTTATATATACATATCCACATATTAATCAAGTCTCTCTCTCACATATTGTGATTTATAAATTTGTAGATAATACATCTCCTTATTATCATGTTATAAACCTGAGTAATTTACTCAAATGTCTTTACCAAGAACCTTTTAGCACATCAAAAAAAGTTAAAAGAAAAAACACTTAAGCGTAATTAACCTTGGGAACTATAAAGTATGCAGGAGTACTATGTATCACTTTATTTTTCAGGAAAAAATACATTATTTTTATGTGCTTAATGAGAGACAGTGAGCACTGGATTTTAAATGAAACTATCAGAATTCAAGTTCTAGACATGTTATTTACTACCTACATGAGCTTGAAAAGTCAGTCAAACCTGCAACTCTTCTATCTGTAAAATTAACACTTTCTTTGCTGTGGCTAGGTGGCACAGTGAATAGAACACCGGCACTGGAGTCAGGAGGACCTGGGTTCAAATCTGGACTCAGACACTTAACATTTACTAGCTGTGTGACTTTTGGCAAGTCACTTAGCCCCAATTGCCCTGCCTTGCCCCCTCCAAAAAAGCAAAAAAAAATTAACACTTTGGACTAGGTGACTTACAAGGCCTCCAGATATTACGAGTTAAAAATTCACAAAGGGAAGGAGGCATTAGCAGTATTGTCTCACTGAAACTAGTTGGTTGGGACCCTGAGGTGGGGATGGAGCACTTACTACTACTGACAGATTGTTATTTATCCTTCATTCCCAAAGACGACCAATGGCATCAGGAGGATCATATCTTGACTTGCAAATAAAATTGATTTTAAATGAAGCAGACCTGTCTAAAATCATCAGCCTCATTCTGTCCTCCAGAGTCATTAGGGTCCAGTGGCAAGATATGGAAAATAAGGAAAATAGTAGCACCTACCTTCTAGGATTATTATAAGGATGAAATGAGGTAATATTTGTTAAAAGTTACTAGTATAGAGTAGTGTAATGCCATGTACTAGCAGCTTTCCAAAAGAATGCTAGTGTGATCAGCTTTTAAGGTTCTGATTATACAGTGTAGTGAGTGCTGTTTATTGCAATTTCTAACCCCCTTCCCTTTCTCCCCTAGTTCTACATTCTGGGACCAAAGAGAATGAATCTTATTTTTCTTCCACATGACAGCTCTTCATATACTTGAAAATATTTATCATGTACCTCCTATCCTCAGAATTCTCTCATTCCTAGTTCCTAGCTACATTTATGTGACTCACCCCAAAATGTATGTCTGTCATAAATTTTGATAAATTTGGGGGAAACTCTTTGATATATCCTGGGTATATGTCTTGGGCAGACAGCAGATATCACTACTGTTATCAGGTTAACAAATAACTGCCTCAGTACCTCTAAACAGAGAAATACCATCCCATCTTGATAAAACATGGATTCAAGGCCATTTACCATCTTCATTACTTTACTCTGGGCACTCTAATCTATATATTCCCTATTTATGGTATGGTTCTCACAAACAAAGCAAGCAACCATAATATTCTTGATGTATTCTTATTAGAGCAGGATATATAAAAGGACTATTTACTTATAATCTTGCAGGTTTCCCAACTCTTCCGGGCTTACTTTTACTGTGCAATTGTATTCATTAGGATCCTATCTATCTTTCTTTTGACATCTTTATTCCTAAAATGTGAGGTGTATGTCAGACCTTGTTCAGCCTTTCTTTAAGTTCCTCCCAGCTAAGAATCATATCCAGAACAGAACTATCCCGTGTTAGTTCTTCTAGTTATTTTAGAATAACATTGTAATTAAGGCAAATCAAGAATACATCAGTTTCCCTATTTGGCAGAGGGAGAAGTCTAATTACTACTCTAGCTTGCCTCTGAGTCATACTTGTGTTATTTTTTTCCTTAACTTTTTATTTAATTTCTTTCTTTTGTTCAGGAGTTCTTTAGTCAACTACAATAACAAAATCACTTCTATTTTCTCATTCCCTGTATTTTTACCCATATACTTCCCACTCACTTTCTCCCTCTCACTGCTGTATTTCATCTTATGAATTTGGAAATGTATTGTCTTTCTCCAACTTCCTCTTGCAAAATAACTTTTTGAGCAATAGCTCCCCATTCAGGGATATATTTCTAATCACAGTTTTCAAATAATGAAGTCCCAGTGACTCTGTTGATGTTAAACATACCTGTTTATATTAGGCCCTCTAGTTCCAATTGATTACCAAATACATTTTTTTGCATTTGCATGAAAACCTTTGAGGCCATGGCCTTTTATTAATATTTCCTTTTTTGAATGTTGTTTTCCATTCATTTATGAAAATGTCAACAGCTTTTCTCTCTTCATTGTAGATACTCAGTAGATATACAAGCTGTGTATTCCCTTTCTTATTCTACCCCTCCCTGCCCTCAGCTTAAAGTCCTTTTGATTAAATTTGTGGGACAGCAGACAAATTTCTTTTTTATTAAACTTTCTTAGGTATCCTCTATCCCTGGAATCTATAATCGTTATTTATTAAATGATGATGCAATAGTACAGTTTCGCTTCTCATATGTCATTTTCTTGACAGGCTCTACATTTCCAATTACATTTTACCCTTCTGCATACATTGCCTTCAAATGGATAATGGTGAGGAAACCTGTGCCCTTGATGGACCGATGTTTTATCATTGATACTTATCAATGATATTCTTTGATAATACTTTCAAACTTTTTTTGGCAATGTAAATTACAGTTATGTGACTCACCCCAAAATGTATGTCTGTCATAAATTTTGATAAATTTTGGGGAAACTCTTTGATATATCTTGGGTATATGTCTTAGGCAGACAGCAGATATCACTACTGTTATCAGGTTAACAAATAACTGCCTCAGTACCTTTAAACAGAGAAATACCATCCCATATTAGTCTCTGCTTCTGCTGGTCCTTACTGATTGAAAAATTTTGTGCCTCTTTTGTAGCATTTCTAGGAGGCTAACGCTTCTTCCTTAGACCATTGCTCCTCTTCACAAAGAGCTTCAAATGCATCTTTTTTTCTGTGACCTGTTTATTTTCTGCATCCTCTATGAAGCATTCTTTAATCTCCAGTGTTTCATTTCTTTTCCTGCCCTGTCTCTGTTGGGGTGGTATGGCAATTCTTGGAGATAATTTTTTTTAAGTATTTGCACTAAAGCCATTTTTCAAGGTACCATGAGAGATCATGATATATTGGTCTTGGATGTTTCATGGATAATCATTTTTTGTACTAAAATGTGTCTAAATTTTAAGCTAAAGTGTTTCCAAATACATCACTGTTGTCATGCTAAGTGTATTTCTTTATTCAGCTGCTCTTTGATGTTAAGAAAAAAAAACAGAAACAGTTCCCTATTACGAATGATGATGTATTGCAGGAGGTTTGTCTTAAATTTAGAGGATTTGGGTCATATCATTCTTTTTTCCCCTTTAAAAGAGATATCTAATAGATTTAGAGAGATATGTAAAGAAAAATATGGTCATGACTGAGACTACGACTCCCAGGGAGAATTAGGTATTACCAGATAGCCTCTAGCTATGCCTTTCTTTTATCAAATTCTTAGCATGTCTTTTGACTGTTCTAGGCTGCTTTTGAGTGAGAGCGGTGAAAACTTCTCAGACGATACTCTAAAATAGAGTACAGCTTTTCATGGGGAACAGGCCTGAGTTCCCTTCTCTGGAAATTGCATGACTTATAAGGACTTAGAACTCGGAAAGGTAAGGAGTCATCCCCCTCCTCAGTGCCACCCCAGCATAAAACATACAGAATAAGAACAGAAGTGCTTTCTCAAATGTATATTGGTCAGTCTACTGTTTTCTGTTCCAGGTACTTGGGGTAGAGTGCCACTAGTAGATTGTGTACCTGACTTCAGCCAATAGAAGAAAAGGGTCAGCAGGTGGGTTGGGTGAGAATGCCACATTAGGGTTATATAACTTTGCCATTTAATTTGTGAATTGCTTCTTCTCCCTGACTATTTGTCAAAAAAAGGGGAGGGAGTTTCTCCTTTCACATGAGATCATAACAATCCCTTTCTTTTTTCTTCCTTAAGAAGCCACTCCATATTATTTTGGTAAAGATTTCTGTTGCACGCAGTTTGGGGGTGCATACATATTGAATCTAAAACATGACTTCCCTGGAGCATTTGTCTAACATTTGATGTTTTGAGTTGGAGAAATTTTTTTAAAGTTTCACTCTAAAACATGTTTTATTTAGTCAATATTAGAATTTAATTTGTTTACACTACTAGAATTTAAGTCTTATTAAAGTTTTTAAGCTTAGATAGCTTAAGACTTTTCTTGATTACACGTACACAGGCTAAGCTTGCTCCTTAGAAAATGCAAAATCAAATTGCTGGAGTTTTTGCAACTGCCTTAGCTATTTGGAGGACACTATCTCTACAGCCCTCACCAGCTCTGGCTCACTGGTCACACACCTCAGGACCACCATCCAAGTCTACAATCCAGGTACAGACAGGTTAAAGCTAGAGTGATTACCCTTCTGAATATCTGCTTGACCCTCCATGATCTTCAGGCCAAGAGCTCTGAAGCAGCCATGTGGAGGGAGCGACACTGCTGTGGTGCCTCTGACACTTCTCGCTTCATGTGCAGAGGCTGGACCATGCCTCTGTTTCCTGGCCAGTTCCAAAAGAGTTCCACTAACCTTTTATTTTGTCTTTGGAATTTATAGATTGATATTCTTGGAAACCACCACAGCTGCTGGCGATCCACTCTACAGAAGTCCACTCTAGCTGCTGCTGATAGGGACCACGCTGGAGCTAAACCATGGGCTCACAAGGGGCTGTGCTGGGCTCCCAGCATCCTGTGATGGACCCTTCCTACTGGCCTGCTGGGCTGCCTTCAGCAGGAGATTAGTTTCTCTGTATCACTTTCTGGGTTCTGTCTTTCTACAATTTATTTAGAGTCATATTTTATAGGTATTTTATAGGTATTTGGTTATGAGGTGAGCTCACTGAGTTTTCCTGCTTCTTTGCTGTCATGTTGGCTCCAATCCTGTGGTCTTGCCAATGGGTCCTGTTGTTACAACAATAGTCTGGCATTTAAATGGAAATTATTCTTAGGACATAACTTGATGACAATTCTTGGCAACTATTATTCATTGGTTATCCTGAACTTTCCAGAGCTCTTTAACCATAAAAAGAGATGTCTTGGTATTGGTGTCCTGCACACAATTGGTTCCTAGGGCAGCCCTCAGACTCAGTGATTAGTTGTGGGATTTGAAATAATATTAATAATAATAGTGTTAATAATGTCTCATATTCATATGGTGATTTAAGGTTTACAAGGAACTTCACATATGGTACCTTATTTGAGGCTGACACCAAACCTGTGTGAAGGTCAAATGGGTATTATTATACACATTTTACTGCTGACATTCAGAGACCTTATGAGACTTGGCCATGGTTGCATAGCTTAGTAAAAGGTCAGAAGCATATTTACTCTTTCTGACTTCAATTCTACCACTATTTCTAATATAGTTATAATATTTTCTTGGAATTTTGCTCTGTCCTATTACGTACAACTATTCCCATACCATACTTTACATACCATTTAGTCAGCTTCCTGGAAAATAAGGCCTAGTCAGATATCTCACCCTTAGCATACGTCCTCTCTCTCCTATCCACTTTCCATTTTGTGTTCTAGGAGCAGTAATAAAATCAATTCTGACATTGGTATTAGAAAGGGTGTTACAACTGACTGTCCTATAGCTACCTATGACTTTCCAGACCAAAACTGATTTTTATGGCCACAGCTATCTTATATATTTTGTTTCTCTATTAAAATTATAAACTCCTTAAGGACAGGGGGTTTCTCACTTTTCATCAGCTTTGACCACAGCCTTTTTAACAAAGTGGTCTTTTAATAAATGCTTTTTCATTTCATTTTCACTTCATTTTCATTCACTCATTTCTCTGTGCCTCAGTTTCTTTATATATGAAATGAAGTGGTTGGATAAGGTTATTTCTAAGGTTCCTTTCATCGTTAAAATAAGAAAAACACTGTGATTGTTTTACCAGAGTGTTATTGAAAGTGAATTGAACTTGAATTCTCTAAGGATGAATTTCTATGTATTTAAACACACACACACACACACAGAGGATTCCTTAAGAGGAGTAGAGGCAGTGAAAACAAACCAGCAGTCTTATTCCCTGAGATGTGAACTACCTTAGGATAAAAGAGGAAATTTATATTTACAAGCTTTCCAGGAACCTCCTTTGTGTGACTGGCATTGCTGCAAGGAAGCATTACTTCTGGCCCCACTGCTATCTGCCCTGTTTGAGCTTTATAGTGTGGAGCATCTTCCCACCAGCAGATTGCATGGCCTACAGCTAACACATAAAATAATGGCCTATTGTGTACATACTGGAGGAAAGAAGGAAACATTCAGTGACAATCATACAAAGCCATCAGCATCATTTCTGTCCATGAACCAAGATACTACAACTCTTCAGTATAGCCCTTGCTTTTATACTCTGCGCTGAAATGGGAAGCTACCTAACATTGGAAAAAGGCACAAAAATAGCAATTGGATAAAATGTGGGAAGGGCTTGAAGGAGGGAGGAGAAAAGATTTTAGTGATCCTCACTTTAAAGATGAAGAAATTAGGTCCTTGGGATGCATTCATAAGTGTAAGGGAAACTACTAAACATGTCTATAAACTCTGACTTTGTTCTTGGAACTGTGCTAAATGCTTTACAAATATCACATTCGATCCTCACAAGAACCCTTTGACTTAGGTGCTATTATTCCTATTTAGAGTTTCTGTTAACTAGGATCAATGCTTCAGGGAAGAGAAAACCTAGGTTAATGTTTTGTTTTTATTATTCTTAATTCATGGAACAAAGCAAGCACTTCCGCAACACAGCTGAATAATAAAGATGATTGCACATGAAACCACAAACCCACCATGTACAACTTGCTATTCTTTTTTAAGGCTATATTATTTTATTACACTGGGACAACAATGTATGTATGCATATATATATATATATATATGTACACACATGCATATACATATTCATACACACAAGCACACACACACACACACATATATACAGACAGAGACAGAGAGACAGAGAGAGACAGAGAAAGACATACACACATTTAAGTATAGATAGATACATACTGATAATCATTAAATATCATATTTTGGCCAAAGTCTGAATTAATCAAACAGACTACTCTGCCTCATTTCACAAAAAAAGGCTCTCTTTCTATGTCAGCAACTCCAGAGCCCAGATAGGGCTGGGAGTAGAATTTAAAACAGGCGTCCAGAGATCATAAATTCCGAACAGACCTAGCTTTGTCTCTGAGAATACCTCTCCTTATGTTAACAAAGCAGAAGAGGCCTACTTTATGGCCCTTAAGATGAGACCCTCAACTCGAGGCATTAACTTGAGTAATGGGACTTTTACTTATCTTAATATTTTCTGGGCATATACTATGCTATTGAATCTTAATCGTAAAGAAAACACTGATATTCTGAACCATAATTTCAATTGACACTTTGTCATCTCTCTTGTTTTAATTTTTTCACCATTTTTTCAAATAAAAAATTCCTTTCTCATACTATGAGTAAACATTTGTGGGGATCATAAATTTGTGTGACTCAGCCACCCTGAATGGGGATGGTCCTAAACTGTACTTAAGGCCTCTTCTCCTTTTGTTCATCAGTCAGAACTCTAGCCCTTCACTACATGTACAAGCAGTAAAGCTAGTATTGAGGGAATAATGAATAAATGTTGTAATTTTATATTACTATTTATTTGTCTCCTTTAACCAAACCTTTTCTAGGGGATTGATGATACATATGTTTTTTCTAAGTTTTTAAAACATTTTAAAGTTTTGAGTTCCAAATTCTATCCCTTCTGCCTCCCTGAGATGGTAAGCAGATATAAGTTATACATGTGCAATTATGAAAAAAAAATTTCCAGATTAGCTATTCTGTAAAATACTTGAATAAAGGGAAAAAAGAAAGTGAAAAATAGCGTTTTTTATCCTTTGTATACCATTTAGCCAGTCATGACTCTATGCTTCAGTCTATATTCAATCAATACTAGTTCTTTCTCTAGAATCAGATAGGATGCTTTATCATTAGTCCTTTGATATTGTCTTGGATCATTTAATTTCCAAGAATATCTAAGTCATTCATGGTTCTTTATGAAATCATACTATGGTTACTTTGTACAATGTTCTCTTGATTCCACATGCATATGATTTTACATATGTGAAACTATATATGTGCATATATAGTTACATATAATACATGGCACTATATATTACATATAATGACTTTATTAGTAACGTAAGAGTGATTTCTAATGGTTGGGTGATATCTCATTAATATATTTAAAGAGAAATAACATAACCTCTCCTCATCCCCAACCATTCAAATTCATTTTCATATCCATAGATTTGGATTTCATCTCTCCCTTGCTATTTGTTATGGCTTACTACTCCTTTGAAAATATAGAATAAAATTATCATGCTAACTTTCTTCTTCCCTTCCCCCCCAGAAATGACTACCATTAGACTCAAATAGGTATATATACACACACACACATACATGTATATGTACGTGTGTGTTCATATGTCTGTTTGTACACATATCTGTCTATCTATCTATCTATCTATCTATCTATCTATCTATCTATCTATTTATCTACCTATCTATCTGACTTCACTTTTCCTGTATTACAGTTGCTTGAGCTGTCCAGCTGGTCCTAGGTTTCATCCATTCTACAAGGGGACATATATCTGGCTAGAAGGGGATGTACACGGCATGACTCAAAACTAGCCCACTGTAATAAGAGCAGCTAGACAGATCCCTCTCATTTAGGAGTGCCAAGTTGATTACTTCATAGGTGTCAGAGGATTTCATATATGAAATCTTTTAAATTCTGGCATGTGCTGGGATAGCTAGTGGGGAAATAAGAGCTTAATAAGCACATGCAGCTTTCAAAGCCAGAAACTGTAAATGACCTTAAATTGAGAATTTTATGGGTACCCCCTACATCCTACCTGAGTGGCCCAAGGTGATATCCCATCAACCTGTTTTGAAGTCTCAGCTGCTACCCAGCCATTCACCCATTTTTATTCCATTAAATAAGCTGATTCTCTCAGGTGGCAAAATTTTCACATTATCAAATGTTCATAGAGCTACTCTTTCTTGCCTGACCCATAATTTGCCATTGGAGCCCTAAGTGTCTTTTATAAGGTAATAATCTCTCCCAGGAAGGACTTTATCTGAGTCATGATTTTCACAAATTCACTCACAGTATCATCTGTGAGAAGCAATGGTTTTCCTCACTTCATAGCCTAGAAAGAAAGCCATTTTCATCCTTTTTATTATGGTCGAGTTTAGTCAAATGTCCACCTTCACACTTGTCAGATCCAAAACTGAATGTGGTTGAAATGAGCCAGAAACTGTGGGGAAGCCCAGGATTCAAGCTGAGATATCCTGAACTTGTCACTTACCAGATGTAAAATTATGAGGATAATATTGATACCTACCTTGAATGGTTGTTATGCAGATCAAATGAGATAATATGGGACATAGTAGGCACTATATATATCAATATTAGCTATTATATTTAATATTATAAATCCAGAATTTGAAAAAAAAACCTTATGGGTCTATTTGAGCATTCTCACTTTACAGATAAAGATACTAAATTCTAGGAGGGAAGAACGGGGAATAAACATTTATATAATATCAATTGTGCTATGTGATTTACAATTATTACCTCATTTGATCCTTGTAATAATCTTTCAGGTAGGTGCTATTAGTATTATTCCCATTTTACAGTTGAGAAAATGGAGGTAGATGGAAGTTAAGTGGTGATCCAGGATCATACAACTAGTGAGTGTCTGGGGCTCTTTCTGAACTCAAGTCTCCCTAATTCTAGGTTTAATACTCTATTTATCCATCTACTTAGCATCCTCTTCACCATCTAAACACAGGTCCTCTGTCTCCAAAGCCAATGCTCTTTCCATGCTTCCTCACATATTTGAACTTCCCGGTCTCACAGAGTTGCTATGAAAATCAAAGAGATTGTTTATGTAGAGTGCTAAAAATGGAAAAGTATTGAATAAAGGCATTTATTTATTCATTATTATTATCTTCCTATCTTTCCTGGGAGATATTGGCACTGCTGCTTCAGAATTAGCTGGACAAGGTCATTCTCCCAGATGGCATAAATCTTTGAGTATGGCTACAGGCAGTGAATTGTTCAGCTAACTGTATCATGAGTCATAGAGCAGACTTTCACACCTTGGGTAGTATTTAAGGCTGTGCCAAGTCTGAAATCGAGCATTAAATTCCAGGGAATCAGGGTTAAAATAATAGTCTGCATGAAGGTAAGACAAATAAACAAATGATACTACTATCCTTTTCTTTCTCACAAAGTATATATTAAAATGACAAGAGAAAAACTTTGAGAATTAATAAAACAATTGAGATGATTACCAAGATAATTTGTAATAGTGTTAGACCTCACCAAAAAGGATTATAGAAAGGTAATCCTTCATTTCTTATGTGCCCTCTCCTAACTTAGAGTACTCAGCCAGCATCACATCCCCTTTAGCCATATATTAGGAAACCAGGGCATCATTGACTTCTTGCCATAAGTCTTGTTATCATGTACCATCCCCTGCTCCAACACATGGACAACCTCCATTTTCCACAATTTTTCTAGGAGTAATAATCAAAGTAGTACTACTAAAACAGCTAGAAAGGGCAAAACTATAAACTACCCTATGCCTCCAATAATTTTACAAAGCAAAACTCCTTTACTTGGCTAGTGATTCTTTCTATATGCTGTTTCTCCTTTTAGATTGCAAAGCATCTTCAGGTGAAGTGCTATCTTGCTTTTATACTTGTATGCTAGCACCTAACACAGTGCCTGGTACATGGCAGGCAATTAATAAATGTTTTTTTTTCAACAATCCATTTCTTTATTCACTCCTTATAATAAAGGATATATAAATTTGAGAATAGTCAGTAATTTGTTGTTCTAATATGAATAGTAAAAAAAAGGGGAATGTGAGAAGAAGGTTAATATGCATACAGGGTTTCAGGGTTATCTTTCTGCCTCCCAGAGTTTGACTGTTGATCTATAAAAGTCAGGTGCCTGAACAATCCATTTATGCAAAAGTGATCAGGTCTTGGAAAAAAAAAAAGAAAGGTCCACACTTGCAACAAGGGACTAATGGGCACCAGAAAGTCAATTGAATAATTTAGAATTTGTACATCTAGAGTCACATGATATTTTTGATAATGACCCTAAATATGACTAGATTTCTTCACATTATCATAAAAAGCAATGTGTTTTGTGACCTATAAAAAACAGAATTTTTTTTCTCATGCATGTTAATTCAAATACTTGAAGAGTTTGGGTGAAATTTTTAATATTATATTCTCTGAGTATTCTGTTGATTCCTAAGGTTATACCCAAATACAAACTACATTGGTTTATAAAAATTTGTCTCAATTGAAACACCAACTAGGGTTCATTCATTCTTGAAAAAAATCATTAGACCTGGAAGTTGCATAAGGATCCTTACTTATTTCTGAAAAAGCTAAGTTATAGAGTCACAGATTGAAAATATTACTTTTCCTGGGTGGTGACAAGATGGCACAGTAGAACAAGGAACTTGCTTGAGCTCATCCCTCAATTACCTCCAATAAATGTAAATAAATTTTAGAGCTACAGAATCCAAAAAATGACAGAGTGAAACACATCTCCAACTGAAAACAGCCTGAAAGGCCAAAAGGAAGGATCTATTGCACTGGAATAGCAGTCGTGCTAGGGCCATGCTAGCACAGACTGGGCCAGAACAGGCCTCAGGGAACTGAATCACTAGCAGCTGTGGTG
>CM053601.1:62770905-62780969 GCA_028646575.1 Pseudocheirus occidentalis
CCCCCCCCCACTTTCCTGTAGGGTAAGATACTGGAATGGGAATGGGGATTGGAAGATCTTTCCTGTCCCTTAATAGACCTAGGGGGAAGTTTGAAGAGCTCCCCTTATGTTAAGATAATCCCTTTGCCCTGACAGGTTGAATGTAGTCACATAGAACCTGTGGTAGGGGGAGTTTGCTGAGGAGAAGAAGAGCCCTCAGAGAAGGTAGTAGAGAGTGAGTCTGACAGTTGGAGACAGTTGGGGACAGAAGACTTTAGGAAAGGAAATAGAGGTTTTGTGAGTAAATTTTTTTGTATTGTATTGTATTGTATTGGTTTGTGGGAAGTCTAAAAGATGCAGTGGCTCTCAGCATTATTATGGCTTCTATGTATCTTTGACATGGGGCAGAGCCAAGATGGTGGCACAGAAGCAACAAGGTTTCACAGCTAGCACATAGCCACCTAAAATACTCATAAAATATGACTCTAAACAAATTTTAGGGATCCAAAGCTCACACAAAAATGCAGAAAACACATCTCTGGTTGAATGTAGCTCAGCAAGAAGGGCTCATCACAGCACTGGGAGTAAAAACCAGCCTAGCAGGACAAGCCACAGACAGAGTCTGCAGGAGAGTGGATCAACATCAGCTGTGCCAGTTTCCAGAATTATCAAGCCATGAGAAATAAGGAATAAGTGAAAGGTCAGTGATACTCAGCTAAATTTTTGGGATAAAAGCACTCAGGCTGAAAAGCTTCCAGGGCAAGGAAGTAGGAGAAATGGCAGCCCTGCAGCCATCTCCACATGGCTGCTTCAGAACTCCCGGCCTGCAAACTGCAGGGGGTCCAAGTGATCATTCAGAGGCTAAGTGCCTGAGTAGCCTGGATCTGGATCACGGTTTGGGCGGTGGTCCTGGAGTGTGTTTTCAGTGAGTCAAAGCTGGTGGGGGTTGTAGCAGCCTTGTAATAGCTCCGGGAGCTGTGAAAACCCCAGATATTTAGGATAGAGCTGTCCCCTCTAGAAGCAGAGTTCAAAAGGGCTAAAAGACAAGTAATTCATTGGCAACATGACCAGGCAAAGGAAGCAAAGTAAGAATAACAATTGAACTCTGGAATCCTTTTTGGGGGACTAAAAGAATCAAAGCATGGAATGGGAGGAAGACAACACAGTCAGAACTCTCACACCAAAAGCTTCTAAGAAACAGGATGATGGCCTAAAAGCCATAGAGCAGCTTAAGAAGGATTCTGAAAACCAAATAAAAGAAGTGGAGGAAAAATTGGGAAAAGAAATGAGAATGATGCAAGAAAATCACGAAAAGAGAGTCAACAACCTGACTAAAGAAAATAACACCTTAAAAAATAGATTAACTCAAATGGCAAAAGAGGCCCAAAAAGCCAATGAGGAGAAGAATGTCTTAAAATTGAATTTGCCAAATGGAAAAAGAATCTCAAAAGCTTTCTGAACAGCATAATTTCTTCAGATTTAGAGTGGAGCAAATGGAAGCAAATGACTTTATGAGAAATCAAGATACTATTAAACAGATCCGAACAAATAAAAAAATAAAAGGCAATGTGAAATATCTCCTTGAATAAATGCTCCTGACCTGGAAAATAAGTCCAGGAGAGATAATTTTAAAATTATTGGACTACCTGAAAGCCATCACCAAAAAAAGAACTTAGAAAGCATCCTTCAAGAAATTCTCATGGAAAATTGCCTAGATACTTTAGACCCAGAGGGTAAAATAGAACCTGAAAGAATTCACTAATCACCTCTTGAAAATATTTCCCAAAAGAAAATTCCTAAGAATGTTATAGCCAGGTTCCAAGGTCCCCATATCAAGGAGAAAATATTACAAGCTGCCAAGAAGAAATAATTTGAATACTGGGGAAACACAATTAGATAATCCAGGATCTAGCAGATTCTATATTAAGGAATCAAAGAGCCTGGAATATGATATTCCACACATCAAGGGAGCTAGGATGAAAACCGAGAATCACCTACCCACCAAAATTGAGTATAATGTTCCAGGGGAAAATATGATCATTCAGTGAGATGGAATTCTATCAAACATTCTTGCTGAAAAAAAAACAGGAGTGAAAAGAAAATTTGACACTCAAATATAAGAAGCATGAGAAGGTAAACATGGAAAAGAAATCATAAGGAACTTATCAAAGTTGAACTATTTACATGCCAACATGGAAAAATGAGAATTGTAACTTATGAAACTTTTCTCTGTATGGGGATAGGTGAAGGGAATACAAATGTATATATTCGTATACATACACATATGTTATATAGGAGGGTTTACATATGCTTACAAACACATATCTGAGTATGTTTATATATGAGTTCATAGAGGACATAGGGTCCATTGAATAGGAAGGCACAATACTTTAAAAGGTGAAATTCTGAGGTTGGAGAGGTTTTGAATGAGAGGAGACAGGGAGAGACAGAATGGGGTTAATCATCTCATATAGAAGAGGCAAGGGATAATTGTTATAATGGAGGGGAAGAACAGGAAGGCAAAAGGGAAAGGATCAACTTTATTCTCATTGAATTTGGCTTAGGAAAGGAATGGCATAAACTCCAAACGAGCTATCTTGCCACACAGGAGAGTAGGGGGGAATGGGGATGAGAGGTGGGATGATGAAGCGGGGGGAGCATTGCTGGAGGTACACACTTCTATAAAGGGACAGGGACAGGATATAGAAAATAACAAGGGGGCAGAATGGGAAGTAGGGACATATAATTAGTCTCTCACAACATGCCATCTGTGGAGAGGTTCTGCATAATTGGACACGTACCACCTGTATTTAATTGCTAGTCCTTCCAGTGGCATTGGGAGATGAGGGAGGAAGAGAAATAATCTAGAATTTAAAGTTCTATAATCGAATGTTAAAAATATATATGCATGTATAATATTTTTATTAACTATGTCCAATTAGGAATTAGATATACAGGCACTGTCATAATGAGATCATAAGGAGATCTGCCCTACCAGAAAGTCAGAGGGAGGAGGAGGAGGACATAGGAGAGAGCCAGTTGGGGGAGGGGTTATACAATGGGATGGCTGTTTTGAGGTGTTGGGTAGGGGAAAGATGGGGAGAAAATTTGCAACTCAAAATCCCATGGAAATTAATAATTTAAACAAGAAAATAAATTAATAAAAAATAAAATAAATGTCTGGCACTATGGCTTACTGGTTTTGGGATTAAATTTTTTGGTGTTTAAATAAATCCTTCAGCTATATCCTTTATCTGGAGAGTATGGCTTATTTTGCAGTCAAATGTCATGTGATGTCATAAACATGTTCCCTATCGTGACTGTGGTGCTGTAAATATTGTATTGGTGCTACAGATACCAATTTGAATGTATATGTTATTCCCTCATTAAGCCAAATTCAACAAGAGTGAAGTTGACCCATTCCCTTTCACCTTCGTGCTCTTCGCCTCCATTGTAACACTTTTCTCTTGCCTCTTTTATATGAGATAATTTCCCCTGTTCTATCTCTCCTTTTCTCCTTTCAATATATTCCTCTCTCACTTCTTAATTTTAGTTTTTTTATATCATCACTTCCTATTTAACTGATCCTGTGCCCTCTGTCTATACATACATGTACAGACACATGCAGTCACATATGTATTTATACACATATACACCCTCATATTCATACATATATATGTATTTATGTATATGTGTATATACATATACATGTGCATATGCATATTCATATACATATATATGTATGTGTGTATGTATGTATATTCCATTCAACTATCCTCATACTTAGAAAAGTCTGATGAGTTGCGATGAACATTTTCCCATGTAGGACAATAATAGAACAACTTTAGTAAGTTCCTTATGATTTCTCTTTCCTGTTTACCTTCTCATGCTTCTATTGCTTCTTGTATTTGAATATTACATTTTCTATGCAACTCTGGCTTTTTCATCAAGAATATTTGAAAGTCTTCAATATCATTGAATGACCATATTTTTCCCCTGAAGCATTATACTCAGTTTTTCTGGGTAGGTGTTCCTTGGTTTTAATCGTAGCTCCTCTGACCTCCAGAATATCATATTCTAAGGCCTTTTTATCCCTTAGTGTAGAAGCTGCTAGATCTTGTGTTTTCCTGATTGTTTTTCCACAACACTTAAAGTGTTTCTTCCTGGCAGCTTGTAATATTTTCTCCTTGACCTGGGCATTCAAGAATTTGGCTATCATAGTCCTAGGAGTTTTCTTTTTGGGATCCTTTTCAAGAGGTAATCAGTGAATTCTTTCAATTTTGCCTTCTACTTCTAGAATATCAAGGCAATTTTCCTTGAGAATTTCTTGAAGGATGATTTCTATTCTCTTTTCTGATCATGGCTTTCAGGAAGTACAATCATTTTTAAACTATTTCTCCTAGATCTATTTTCCATGTCAATGTTTCTTCCAATGAGGAATTTCACATTGCTTTCTATTTTTTTGCTTGTTTTGATCTGTTTTATAGTATCTTAATTTCTCAGAAAGTCATTAACTTCCAATTCCTCAAAACTAATTTTGAAGAAATTATTTTCTTCAGTGAGTTTTTAAAATTCCTTTTCCATCTGGGCAATTCGGTTTTAATCATTCTTTACATTGGTTTTTTGGGTCTCTTTTGGTATTTGAATTAGTCTGTTTTTAAGGTGTTATTTTCTTCAGCATTTTTGGGTATCTTTTAGCAAGCTGTTGACGCACTTTTCATGATTTTCTTGCATTTTTACTTGCGTTGTTCTCATTTCTAGTTTTTCCTCCACTTCTCTTACTTGATTTTCAAAATCCTTATTGAGCTCTTCCATAGCCTATTACAAGCTCACATTTTTCTTGGAAGCACTTGATGCAGAATTTTTAACTTCATTAACTTCTTCTGGTTCCGTGTTTTGATCCTTTTTGTTCCTGAAAAAGGCTTCTGTAGTTTGATTGGGCTTCCTCTTCCTACTCATCTTGTCATCCAGTTACTTGACTTTTGAGCTCTTTGCCATGATAAAACTCTTCTTCAGGAGTGCAGAGAGCTGTGTCCCAAATTGCTGGGGTTTTCACAGATATTGTCAGCATTATGAGCAGGTCACTCTCTCTATAGCCACCAAAAAGTTCTAGCACACTGGCCACATGCCCCAGCACCAGCATTAATCCAGATCCAAGCAAGTCAAAGTAGGAGTGATTACCCTCTGAATGATCTCCCTACAGTCTGCAGGCCAGGAGTTCCAGAGGGAGCCACATGGCAGCAACTGCAGCTGCTGCTCCTCCTCTTTCTCTCACCCCAGAGGCAGGGGCCATACTGCACTGTTCTGTGACCCAATTTCAACAGAGTCCCCCCAATGACCTTTTACTTTCTCTTTGGAATTTATGGTTTGAGAACTCTGGAAACCACCAGAGCTTCTGGTGATTCAATCTCCTGAAGTCAACTCCAGCCAGACTGTGCCACCCTGCTTCTGATCATGGGTGTTTCACATGGGACTCTGTGTAACTCCCTCTCTGGTGCAATAGACTCTTGCTGTTGGCCTTCTAGGATGCCTTCATTGGAAATGTATTTGTCTCTTTCACTTTGTGGGTTCTGTATCTCTAAAATGTGTTTAGAATTTTATTTTGCAGGTATTGGAGAGGTTTGGAGTGGGAGCCCTTTGGGGTTCCTATTTTTACTCCACCATCTGGGCTCCAACCCTCCTTGGAATTTTTAATTTGGGATCTCTTTCAGAAGGTGAACAGGGGATTCTTTCAATGACTATTTTACCCTCTGGTTCTTCAATCTCAGGGCAGTCTTCCTCGATGATTTCTTGGAAGATACCATCTGGGTTCTTTTTATTCATCATGGCTTTCTGGTAGACCAATAATTCTTAGGTTATATGTCCCATGTATATCTTCCAGATTAATGATTTTTCCAATGAGATAGTTTACATTTTCTTCTATTTTTTCATTCTTTAGATTTTGTTTGACTGATTCATGAGGCCTCATAGAGTCATTAACTTCTACTTGTCCAATTCTAATTTTTAATGAATTGTTTTCTTCAATTAATCTTTGTACCTGCTTTCCCATTTGTGTAATTTTTCCTTTTCAGGATTTATTGTCTATAATTAGGTGTTGTATCTCTTTATTCGTTTAACCAATTTTAACTTTTAAGGAACTGTTCTCATCCGTGTTTTTTTTTTCAAGTTTGTCCATTGTATTTTTTAAATAATGGGTTAGTTTTTCTTCTACCTCTCTAATTTGGCTTCTAAAATCCTTCTTGAGATCTTCCAAGAATGCCTCTTGTTCTTGAAATCAGTTCATATTTCCTTCTGAGGTTTCAGATGTGGGTATAGTATCAATAATGTCCTCTTCTGAATTTGTATTCTGATCTTTCTTGTCTTCTTAGTAAGATTCTATGGTCTTTGATTTTCCAATTTGCTTTTTGTCGACGATGATTGCATATTTCATGGCTTTTAAAGCAACTCTCTGCTTCTGGGGCACAAGGGTCTCTGTTCCATGCTCCTTGCACCAGGAGCTAGGGGCCTAGTTACTGGCTTTGTGTGCTGTGACCTCTGGTTCTGTCAGTTAAAATCTATATAAGACTAGATTTCACCTGGTACTGAGCTGGAGCTGTCTGGTGTATGCTAAGTCTGAGGCAGAGGTCACATCTTTCTGTATTTCCATAGGGTTGCACTGAAGTTCCCAGCAGGAGATGTAGAGCAATGATGGTCTGCCTGCTTCAGGTCCCCACCTCCCCAGCCCTTGTACTAGAGTTCGGATAGGTTCAGCTAGTGGTTGACTACACCATTCTGGTGTCTGCCAATTCACCTGGCTGTGTGAAGGCACTTCTGGGGTTCTGGTGTTGGTGCTTGCTAGCTCCAACCCCCCACGCCGGGGCTCAGAATCTCCTGCTGGTCAGCTGAGGTGGGGCTTGCTGAGATGCCTCACATGCTGTTATGGTCCCCTTCAGCCACAGCAAGAGGGTCCCTTCCCGCCAATCTTTCTAGCTTCCTGAGATAAAAGACTGATGTAACCCTTTTTCTCGTTATACTATTCCAGGATTTTTCCTGGGGAAATATTCTCTGGGCTTTTTCAAGGTTAACAAGGACGGGATGAGAGCACTTATGGTTAACTCTGCTGTCTTGGCTCCTGGATGTTCAAGTAGGTGACTTTCAAACATTCTGTCTGTGGACTGATAGCTTCAGGAGTAGCTGTTGCCACTGCTGCAGATACTATGCTTGTGTATCACCCAGCATCATTCTCCTTTGTTTTTAAGAGCTTCCCTCAAATTGAAATGTATCAAAATGGTTCCTACCTGGCCTTGTATATAATGAGAAAATATTTTTAAATTAATTTATGTTATTCTTCTTCTATCTTGAGTCTTCTCTCCATCCATTCCTCCTTAGTCACTTCTCATATTTTTCTTTGCATTTCTATTATTGCTTTAAAACATTCCAAAAAATGTTCTTAACTACAAACCAATGTCCCTGGGGTAGTAAAGAAAAATAAAATTCATATTGTGAAGGGATAATTTTTTCTCAATAAGCATCAGTAACATTCATTCACCCTATTTAATTGTGTAAAAGTGATTAAAATTGCGGTTATGGTATACCACAAAGTAGTTTTAGGAAATATAATCAATTCTAGTTTTTCAATACTGTAACCACTACAGGTAATGCTATCTTGAATGAAAATGTGAGGGGCTCTTACTAATTTCTTCTCTCACTAACAATATCGATTTTTTCATTGTATAGGTAAGAGAGGAAATGCTGAAAGAGGAATCCTTCAGCATCTTTCTAATTGTAGTGATGATGCGTGATGAGTAAGGATTCTCTATTTACCATAATTAATGTTCATCTCAATCAAGATCTTGACTTCTGAAAGTAATAGCAAGATTCTCAAACTTGCAATTATAAATAATTAATCCTTTTGTCAAATGCCTAGAGGACAAGGAAGTGATATATGACTTGTTATTAATGACCACTGGGCCCTTGGGGTTACAAGTGAATGGATGAAGCAGGATATGAATGAAAAATGAAAGTCACAAGTATAGCACTCCTCAAGAACATTTCAGACAATTTAGAAACATTTCCCCTCATGTACTTAGGTACACAAGGAACTTAAGATTGATATTTTTGGAAAACAATGTACTCTCATGACACAAAAGAAGCTTAAAATATTCCAGAAACAGCAAGACAAATTCTCAGACTTTACTATTCATTGATCTTATTTGAGAAACTGGAACTATCATCCACATAAAAGAATAAGGAACTTGTGTTAGTTATTTCTATTAAATTCCTGACCTCCTTGATGAGTCAGAATGAATTCCATGTGGGCTTTAGCTAAATAGTTGCTAGGTATTCAAGCATTTTCATCTAGGTCACAGAACAGAACCTGGATGATTTAATGTGATCTGGAAACTAAAAAAAAAAATTAAAAGTTCCCTTTTTGTGCCAGAGGTTGGAATAAAAAGTGAGAAGTTGCTGGCAGAATGGGACCTAAAAGTCGCATTCAATATATGTTAACGAGATCTTTTGTTAGAAAAGGACATGGAACTGTGATAGCAAATTCCTGTCATAGCTTAGTATATGTTACAAATGTACAAAAATCCTTGATTGTTAAATGTTAATAATCTTGTTTAACATTACAGAAAAGATGTAACAATTGTAGAAGCTGTAGAATTTTCTTTTAAAAGGTTAGATTTCTGGGAGGTGGTAAGGATTATGATATGATATGATATGACATTATATGACATGATATGAAGCAATATGAAGCATAATATGCTGTGACATTACATGATAGAACATGATGTGAAATGACATGACATGATATAATTATAGAAAATAACATAATATATTAATACCATAAATACACAGAAGGTGGTGAATTGGCTATTAGGGAGTGAGAGAGGTAAGACTGAGGTGATCCCTATCCCCTTTCACTTTTTCCTCTAATCAGCAATATATAAAATTGTTTACTTAGTTCCCTAGGCACATGCCATCTTTGATCTCTGCATGTCTACAATAGAAAAAAAAAATCATACACACATATACACATACATATGCATATACATATACATATGGTATTTGGGAAAAGATGTTATCAAGACCTGTGATTTCATTGTTATATGGAATTCAAATGTGATAACTACTTTCATTGATAAGAACAATTTATCCCTAACTTGTAGTCTTATAGAGTTCCCTGAGACACTAAGTGTTTTATTGACTTCCCCATTGCTATGCAGATGATATATGACAGAGGCAAGATTTCCTGGAATTAAGGTTGGTCCCTCTATCCACTGCATTGTTCTCTCTAACACATAATTATACTAAACTAACTATTTTAGATACACACTACATCATATGAATAAAGAATTAGACAACTGATTTTTTAAAATTCATTTTTTCATTTTCTTGTTTCAATCATTCATTTCCACAAGATTTTGAGTTACAAATTTTCTCCCCATCTTTCCCCTGCCCACCACCCCAAAACAGCCCTACCACACTGTACAACCCCACCCCTAATCTGCTCTCTCCTATGTCCTCCCCCAGTGCCCATACTTTCCAGTAAGCAAGATGGATCTCCTTAAACCAGTGCATGTATATCTTAATTCCTAGTTTGTAATGGTAATTAATTTGTTTGATCAGATGTTAAGTAGATCCTAGTAACCTAGTGTTAAGTATAGAACTCTGTCCATTGGTGATAATGTATGAATTCCCAGAACTCTGTCCATTGGTGAGAAGGGGGGAATTTCCCTGTGACTTGGAAGAATTCTATTGGCTGAGACACTCCCATGAACCATGTTGACTTGGGAGAAGGCCAGTTTTTATAAGCAGGAGAATTTCAGAGACAAGACAGACCTTGGGTTTGGTTCCTGAGTGGCTGAATGCAGATATGAACAGGATGGGACTTTGTTTGTTGGTTGCTTGGCTGATCCTTGAGTTCCAGGCAAGAGAAGTCCTGAAGGGTTGGAGGTGTGCTGAACCTTGTGAACTTCAGTGTGTGCCAGGGATTGCCTTGAGGACTGGACAAGGACCTGGGAACTGTTCATCTCTGAGGACTGGACAAGAGCCAGGCGGCTTTCAGCTCCTGAATCTAGGTGATTGTCTGGCAGATTCAGGAG
>CM053601.1:62781469-62796764 GCA_028646575.1 Pseudocheirus occidentalis
GTATAAATTATCCTACCTCTGACACATGGCTGTGTGACTCTGTACAAGTTACAACTTCTCAGCACTCTAGACACTTCTAAATTATGGAGAAGATGCTGACCTACATTGATAGAGGGAGTTACCACAGCTCAGAGTTTCAAAGATGAATGAATTTATAGATCCAACCCCTATCTTAAAAAGACACAATTTGAGTAATGTATATTATTTAATGATGTTATTTTATATTTTTCTCTTAAGAATCTTTGTGGGAAGATTTAGTACTATCTGCTTTTTGATGTTTTTCTTCCACCCTCCTCCAAACACACATCAACTTGGGCTTACAGGTAGAATTCCACTGTAGAAAAACATCTGTAATGATCAACAATTAACTGGATGCTTCAAAATCATTTACAATAACATGCCCTATAATCCACCCAATAAAATACTAAGCTATTTAGATATAAAATACAAATGTAGGTTCTCTGAAACTATTTGTTATGTTTTTAGAGCCCTGCTAATGTCAAAGCAATCCTCTGGGTAAAATAAGACAAATATCTTCTGAAAGATCTTTAACAAGATACCTGCCTTTTAAAAAGTAGTGCCAGTATCTTTCTCTGGCATTGAAATATGGTATTCATTAAGTCAGAATAAAGCAATGCCTGAGAGTTATCGCTAACAAACCTTGTGGTTTGTGTGTATGTGTGTGTGTTGTGTGTGTGTGTATGTTCTGTTTAGTTTATTAAATGTGAAGGCATTCAGAGGCTAAGAGAAATTGCTAGCAAGCTCTATTTCACATTGAAGATCAGCAGGGGCCTTTTGGAGGGTTTCAATTTTTTCTCTGAGTGTCAGGAAATCAAATTACTGTATCCAGCTGCAAGCTGTTTTGATTGAACTCAAAGTCTGATTTAATTTAGTACAAATGGCAAATTACTCCTCTATTTATCCTTGAACCCATGAAGTAACTATATTCTTAGGATGTTCTCAAAAGTTCAGGTTAAAAACAAATGATTTCCAAGAGAGTATTTTTGTTTGTTTTTTCCCACTATGTCTAAAATGAACAGGGAAAAAGTGTGTGTGTGTGTGTGTGTGTGTGTGTCTGTCTGTCTGTCTGTCTATAGTTGTAGGCTGAATAAGATTTCCATTTTTCCTTGTTGCTTGCTCCAAACAACTTACTGACTAATTCTGACTTGGTGCCTCAATAAAGATTCCAAAACATTTGCAAATGTTCTTAATAAAATAGATTTTAAAATCTTGATTTTATTGATGTCCTCCCAGCATAGCCCTACTCCATTGTTTCCTCATGTTATTGTATTCCCCTTATTCTCTTAGCAAAACATAAATGTCTTGAAGGCAGGAGCTGTTGTTCTTTTTGTCTCCCCAGTGGCTAGTGCCTAGCTATGGTTTTATAAAAGTAGGGAACGTCTGGTATGAAAACTCTTATGTTTAATAAATGTATAACAAAGCTTCCATTAAAGACTGGGATATTTTTTTCCTGTTGTGTTTGCAGAAGGAAATATAACTCTTGACTGAAGGAGTAAACACTGAGAAGACAAAGTGAACCTATGTGAGACTTAGAGATGGAACAAGAGCAGAGCTTCATAGGAGATGTGTAGTTTGAGGGGTTCTTCATGAAACAGTATTACATGAGGGAGAGAATTTGTTTTCTTTCATTTTTTCCACTTGGTAGTATTTTAACCTTTTTCAGTTACATGTAAAGATAGTTTTCAACATTTGACTTTTATAAGATTTTAAGTTCCAAATTTTTTTTTCTCCCTACCTCCCCATGATGGGAAGCAATCTGATATAGGCATATATGTACAATCATGTTAAACATATTTCCACATTAGTTATATTGTGAAAGAAGAATCAGAACAAAAGGAAAAATATATGAGAAAGAAAAAAGAAGAGAGAAAGAAGATAGTGTGCTTTGATCTGCATTCAAACTATGCAGTTCTTTCCATAGATGTGTCCTTAATGTGTCTTTTGGAATTGTCACTGATCACTGCATTGCTGAGAAGGGCTAAGTCTATCAAAGTATGTGATCACACAATATTGCTGTTACTGTATGCAAAGTTCTCCTGGTTCTGCTCACTTCACTCAGCAACAGTTCATATAAGTCTTTCCAGGCTTTTCTGAAATCCATCTCCTCATCATTTCTTATAGAACAACAGTATTCCTTTACATTCCTTTACCACAATTTGTTTGACCATTTCCCAATTGATGATCATCCCCTCAAATTCTAATTCTTTGCCAAAAATTTCCCAAATTCCTTTGGAAATTGAAGGCATGCAGGAGAAATCAACTACTTAACACATTCCTCAAAGCCTTAAGATTCTTTGGGTGAAATAAGGTTCTCTCTTTCTCAGTATAAACTGAGAACCCATCTAGCTCCCAGGTAAAAGAGCTAAATTACTATTTTGTATTTTCTGATATTTTCTAATCAGTATAACTTCCCTGAATTCTGTTAACTATTTGCTTAGACCAGCGGTTCTCAACCTGTGGGTTATGTTCAATTTGTAACAATGAAAATACATCCTGCATATCAGATAGATTCATAACAGTGGCAAAATTACAGTTATGAAGTAGCAACGAAAATCATTTTATGGTTGGGGGTCACCACAACATGAGGAACTATTAAAAAGTTGCAGCACTAGGAAAGTTGAGAACCACTGGCTTAGATAAATGGATTTTTTCACTTTTTGTGGTGGTCTTTTTGTGTAAAAAACATTTTCTGGGAAGGAGTTAAGCTTATCATTGTTGGCTAAAGGACTGCCTTCCACCTTAATAGTGACCATCAAAGCATCTTTTGTTCTGATTTTATTGATGTTTAGAACCCCAATATTTAAGAGGGGTAAATGAATATGAATGTAGTCTAATAACTAACTGCTTTTATAGACAAGCAACAGGAAGAGCCAACCATTGTTCTTCTTCTACTCCCCTCAAAGTGGAGATTACAGCCTCACTTGGAATGGGATGAAGTAGAGACCAGCTATATTAATCCATACCATACCTAAGCCACATGCCTATATCTTTAGAAAACCTATGTGCTTGTCTTACAATTTTTTAAAAAAATTAATCTAATTTTCCTTTCTGTCTGACATTACATAGACTCAGGTATTACCAGAGAGAATGATGAGAATGTCAGCCTCTAGTTCAAAGGATTTCAGAAGAAATGTGAGAGCAGTTCTGCTTCATAGGGCTCATAAGTATATATTGGACTTACATATAAAATAAATGTAAGGAAAAAGGTAAAAAAAAATCAAAATAAAATAAATAAATGCAGGGAAATGCTTTTGTCTAGCACCAAATCCTATTGCTTGCTGAATACTTAATTTAGACCTTGACTCTAAAGAGGACCCCCCCTCTAATGTTTCTGAGATTATTGCTACTGGTTTTGACCCTACTTCCACTTTAGAATTCATGATTCTGACTCTTTCAACATCATGTCCCATCTAAAACGTAAATTCCTTGAGGACAGAGACTATTCCATTTTTCTTTGTAATCCAATTGCCTACTATGTGTCTGGCACATAGTAGGAGCTTTACAAATGCTTATTAATTGATGGGTGAAACTACTCTTCAAATTTGACCCCTGTTTCTACTCCTGTACTTCTTGGCTTCAACTTCCTGAGCCATAGTTTCCAGATGAATGGTTTGGAGTAAGTTCATCTAGCAATATGGGTTTTATACATACAATCAAAACCCCTGGACAGACCAACTATACACACACACACACACACACACACACACACACACACACATACACACACCTTCTCCCTTATAGGATTAGGGAAGCCATACAATGCCTAGTATAGTGTATGTATTTATGTATGTGCAAATTTAGGAGAGATGAAGGAGGTAGAAAATGCAAATCACTTAAAAAGCACAGTTTCCACTGAAACAGCTATAATTTCAGTGATTTTCCATTCAAAGTCCAACCTACAACCATCATAATACTGGTTCTAATGCTTCAAGTTGAATCAAAATAGATATTTGTGGGGAAACTCTGATATTCATCATGATGGGCTAACCCTACAAAATGAGCTACCAAATGGCATGCTTTAGGAATACTCAAAACAAAAGGGCTATAATATACTTTGTCTTTCTGGTGACTTTTTAATTATACATCATTAATGTTTTCTTTCATTCAATCTAATGTTTGGTCTCATGGAATAATTGTTGGGTCATGCAGTTTCCCCTGAGTAAAACATTTCTTTTGAAAACAGAAGTGTGAGGACAAACTCAGCAGTCCATGATTCAGAGAAGTTGCACAAAAATGACCTGATTTCTGTTTTTTGTCATTGTTCACTCTGTACTACATATATAACAAGGGCTGAGAATGGAATAGGGGAATGAGAAGGCACTAGAAAATGGGCCTGATGCTCTACTCCCAGGCCTAATGAACTCACTTGTGGAGTTCTATGCTAAGCCCAATGGTGTCAAGAACTCAACTTCTGTACTCACCCAAGCTCACTCTCCCTATTGGATCATATCTAGCACAGACTCTCATTCAGATGACTGTCTCTGCTTCAACAGGGCCATCCTTATAGACCTTGGTGTGATTTCCAAAGATACCAGTGCCACATATAACAGAACACAGACTATTCCTAAGGGTGTGCTGGTAATGCTTAACAAGTTCACTTGGAGGGGAAAATGTATGTGTAACAGAATTTTAAGTTTATTTTCATTCCTGACATTTTGTCCATCAATCTCTTAGGTCTAGATAATTAAATTACTTGTTGCATCATTTGTCTATTTCTGGAATTTAAATGCTCACACAGTGGCCCAGGCCACAGCTGAGTCGTTCGGAGCTCAGTGTGTGGAAAGAGTTTACCCAATAGAGCTGAGCAGAGCTGGAAAAGAGCAAGGAGAGGCAAAGAAGCTCAAAAGAAAAAACAAAACAGGGAGGAATTTGCCTAAAGGAGCTTGTTTGTGGGAAAGCATAACAGAGGGAAGGCTTTGGGATGGTGTTGCTTCTTGAATGGGTAGTGTATACCAACTTCTTTATTACCATGGTGGATTTGACTTTCTGGTATATGAATAAATATCTTTCTTCTGTTTTCAAAGGAGAGAGTTGGTTTTACTTGTTAAACCTGGAAATTGCTTGCATATTCATAGTAGCAGCCATGGGTATAATATTGGGGATATACATTTGTAATGATTCTGAATGTCTCCATGCTGAAAAACAATTACTTTCTTCTTGGAAATTACAATGAAATCTTCCTCTTAAAGAGGAACTTCCTATGTTTGACCTTCTTAACATTCACAAACTCCTGGTCATCATGAGGAATACATGAGCAATTGATGCTAGTTAGAGATAAAGAGAAGGCCTGTTATTTCATTAGTATGGGCAATTACTAGATGAAAAACTCCCCTCTCTACAACTTATAATTTTAGATATTTGCCTGAAATATGGAGAGGTTTTAAATGGCACGGCCAGGTCTCAGAGGCTACAGGTGTTATACGGAGGCTTAAACCCAGGACTTCCTTTAATCCAAGTTTACCTTTCAGATACTCTTACAATACTTAATAAGTTATGTTAAGGATGCAGGCCCATCAAAGATTGTTATTGAGCTGGATTCACACTGTTGAGTGAGCAATCCCTACTTCAGAAGTCTTCCAAGGAAAACAAGAAATTTCTTATTTGGGGTAGCATCTGCACTGCTCCTCTCTTCTAATGCTCAAACACATAGGGTAGGGTCAAGACCTGGGGTGGGGTCAAGAGGATGTTATTTTGCCACACAAAGGAAATAGCATAAGATAAAACAATTTTCCCCTACTTTTATTAGAGAACAGTAATTTGCATTGAATTATGGACTTTACTTTGACATTAATAACCAATAACAATGTCCTGAGGTAGGATTATTGTGACTCGATTTCCTCAGTACAATATTTCATCTTCAGTGGAAAGTGTTCTACCATTTAAGCCTGGCTACGGAATTGTCATCAAGTCAGGGAAAATGTTCCCTATAACTATAACTATTCCCCATTTTTCTTTTATAACAAATTTCTATAATCATGGCAGTAATCATTATGAACACAATATTAAATCTTTAACTCATCAGCTAATATTGGAGCACACTTGAGTTACCATAATAAGAAGCAGGTATTAGATCATTAAATATTTTCTATAACTTAAACAACCAAGTAGCTAAGTTATTTGGCCTTATCACCTGCCTGTTACTTGTTATATATTCTTGTATAAGGTAGGGACTTTAATGTCTCATGATGGCATGGGGATAATAATTAGGCAATGATGTAAAGATTTCTGAGAACAAGATATAATTCTGTTATTTAGTGAGGTTAATATAAAAGTTTTCTTTTTTTCTGTTTTTCTTTTTCTCTTTTCTAATAAAAAGAATTTTAGGACAACTATTTATCTTAAAAGAGTTAAAGAGATCATCAGGTTTACTAAGGGTCATTTATTTGAACATGGTTAATAACTAAAAATGATTAATTACAAGCAGCTTATTTGATAAGATTTGGTATTGTAAATTTGATTACTCAATGTATTTATACATCCCATCCTTTGGCTACAATTAAAGTTAATCTGGAAAGTTTAGAGTGAATTAATTCGTTTATTAGAGGCCATCTTCATATAAAAAGTATTCTGTAATTAGTTCCTTAGTAAACCACATCTTCCTAAGGGAAGACTGAACATATAAAAGAAAATAAGTAGAGTGAATAAAGAAAGAAATGGCTAGAGTGGAAAATTTGTTTTGGTGACAATTTTGTTTTTAAAATAATAACAAGATTAGCTATTTATATATGCAACAAATGAAAAATTCACTTCAGAATTTTCTAATTTTTCAGTTGTTACTTGAATTTCTTAAATATATAAAACATGACAGTTTGGTTGCTCAAACTTTATAGTAACATCATTTAGAAACCTCTATACGAGAAAATTTACATGTTGGTCAATCTTTCCCTCTTCCCTTTACTTTTGTTTCCCATCACAAATACTATACTTAAAAAAATCTTAATGGAACATTTGTCGTGTGAATTAGTGATTCACTGAGGAGGCTGTGTCCCTTTGGAGAATGAAAGAGGAAAATTAGACAAATTATTATTTTTACTACAATATGAATAATCAATTGTTAAATTAGTATCCAGGCTTTTCTGTTTTTGGGGTTTTTTTTTTTCCAAGGAGGCCTAGCTCCAAAAGAAGGTTAGCCTCTGAAGGAAGTGGAGGTTTGAAGATTACCCCTAGCCCTCAGGCAACATGCTATTCTATCTTGAGAAGGACCCCACCCAACCAGGAGACTTTACAACTGTTTTAGAGGGTAAAGAGAATCCAGTCTGAATTGGTTCTTACCCCAAGGAAAAGAATCCCAGCCCTTATACCCAACTATTAGATATTGGGGTAAAGTAGCTTATGAAGGAGAAAACTAACCAGAATAACTTGGATGGAATTCCATGTCCAGATTGCTGGGGGAAGCTGAGTGTCATGATCAAGCCATCTTATAGCAAGAGCAGCTGAAGACTTCCTCATTAAATGTCCAACAATTAAGGTTGATTTTCAATTATCAAAGGAATTCCCTCTCAAGGATTATTTAAACCTTTCAGGATCTTTATGTCTTTTTAGTTTGGCTGCTGAGAGAAAGCACTAACCATCAATTTATTGATTAGTAATAGCCTAAAAACTGTTTTTTTTTCATTTGGCAAAGAAGGAACAAAGGGAGGAAAGAAAAAATGAAGGAAGGAAGCTCAGAGGGAGAATCTTCATAAGTTCCTCAAAATAGGTTTAAAATCTCTAGTTTAAACAAAAGGATTTTCAAAGTAACATCATTGCCTAGATAAGGCAGTATTGCAGTCTTACAAAACAGAAAATCGGTATGTTAGTATTGAGAATCTAAGTTTTTCCATTACCTAGAGTCATATTACATTCTTTTCCTTTACTTCTTTTCAATTCCTAGGATTCTTAAAATTCTCCTAGGAAAATAATGAACATTTGATATCTAAGAAGATCTTATCTTGAATACAGATAACATAAAAAAATGGGATAGATCTTACTTCAATATCTGAAAAAAAAACATATTTGACTCAGGCTGAAGGGATGATGTCCAGAAGTGATCCAAAACTTATTAAGATGAAACTAAAGCGCAAAAATAGTTAATAATTCTTTTCATAAAATAATGAGCAATTGGCAATGGCATGTATAGAATACTGGAATTAGAATACGCTTTACAGCTGGAAGGGCCTTTACAGATTATGGTTCAAGTGCTTCAAGTAGATGAAGAAACTATGTCTGAGAAGGGTGATATGACTTTCAGTCACAGGCAGAGCAGGAAATAACACACTTATCTCAGTTCCCATTGCCAATATTCTTTCCAGTAAACTATGCTACTCTAAGACACAAAATTCATAATATAAATTTTCAGCATTCCTTCCTCAAGCAGTATTATTAAATATCCATATCAATTGGAGATCTGGGAGTTAATGGATTCCTTCCTGAATAAACCCCTTGAACAATGATAGCAAGTTCTTTCCATGTTATGGATCAGGAAAGCACATTGGGCCTTATTTCATTTAATATTTTTTAGCATTTACACCAAACAATAAGTTCAGAAGGCAGACAAAAAGATTACCTCTATTTCCACTGCCTCATAAGCCACAAGTTCAGTTTTTTAATCACATTAAAAATGCATATATTTATAGTACTGTAAGGTTTTTAGAACTACTCTCCTTGAAGTGAGCAGTAAATCATTATTGTCTCTATTTTGCAAGTAAGGAAGTTGAGACACAGAGGAATTATGTGACTTCCCTATAATGACACTGCTAGCAAATGTTGACCCAAACTATGAATCAAGGTCTCCAGACTTAAATCCAGCAATCTTTTAATGAAAGTCTCCTTGTGTTCAAAGTAGAGCAAGAGGATGGCCAAAAACACTGTCATCTAGTTCCTATTCTTTATCACTTCCTATGATATTGGTGTGTGTTGCATTTAAATAATGTATTTGGTCTGAAGAAGTCACTCTGGCCTTTATTCTTAGAATTCTATTCTTCCTATTGCTATTTTCATGTACATTGCTTTATCAGAAGCCAACTCAAGTATAAAAGAATATGGATCAGCTTTCTGCTGAAGCTCAAAATTCTATTAAGAAGTAAATGAAAAGAATTGAAGGTAGATGGTACTTTCTTACTGTGGTTCAGTGTCAATGGCCCCAATCTGATAGATAAATGACCAATATTTCACAAAGTTGTCTAGGTGCATTTTCTCAATAGAGCAAGAAATCTCTTCTTACCATGTGGAGCAAATTTACAGACCATATGATCCAAAGAATATTTGAATGTTATTGCTTTCATTGTAGACAATCTGAGAGAGCTAGAAGAAAACATTACATTCACAAAGGAGACACTGAATGTTTTTTTTTTCTCTTTTGCCAACAATGAGGGAAGTGTATTCCAGGTATAGAGGAAATCCAGTACAAAGGCACACTTTGCCACATTGTTTTTAAATTTCTACATATTCTTTTTAAAGAGTCAGTGATGCACATTCAATACAACTGGAAATCCACCAATAGAAGATGTAGTATTATTTATGAAGAATAGTAAAAATGCCAGTGTGGCTGAGCTGCAGTATGCAGAGAGGGAAATAATTTATAACAATGTATAATAAGCCCACAATAATGTGTAATAACTACCACTCCCCTTTATGGTTGGGGCTAGGTTGTGAAGGGCTTTCAATGCTAAATGGAGTTTTTTCTATTTGATCCTAGAGATGACAGATTTATTGAGTAAGAAAGTGATGTCACCAAATTTTGACTTCAGAAAAAATCACTTTGAAAAAAATCACTTTGGCAGAGATATGGGGAATAGAGTGTAATGTAGAGAGATGTAAGGCAGAGCAACCAGTTAGGAGGCTTTTTAAATAATGAGGTAATAAGAACCAAAATGGGACCAAGGTTATGAATCTGGGTGGCTAAAAGTCTGATAAAATCTTCACAGAAATAAGGAAGCAGGGGGATAGGCTGGGCTAAATGAGAGTAAAACTTGGCTGTCACTATAGGGAAGCATACTAAGAGATGTAAAAGTTTTAAGTATTCAGTGATATATGAATATTAAGAATTCCTGACATCCCAGGATCATCACTCTATATTTGGAGATTAATTACTACGAATCTTTGCCTAGTGCCTGGGGACATCCAGATATTCCCTACCTTCCTCTTTTTTAATCGAGACCCAAGTTCTTTTGATGGAAAAGAGAAGGCCAAGACTTCTTTTGCTCTCTGAATTCTTTGTTTCCACCTTTACCCCTGAGCTTTCAGTTCAGCGGCATCTGAAACTTTCAGCAATACCACCTTTCAATGAGAAGGGGAATCGTTTATTTCTGTTTTCCTAATCCCCACCAGTGGAGACAATTGTTTCTACAGTTTTATAGAGGAGAATATTATGTTAATAGAACTGCTTTATATGCACTTTATAAATTAAATTGAAAGCAATTTTTCACTTAAATATTTCCCCATGGTGTTTTTTAGCCTAGTGTATGAAGGGCAGTTAGGAAAACTGATTATAAACAGACAAATCTAGTTTCATTGCCAGTATTGGCAAATTTTTTTAATACCTATTATTATTTGGAAAGTATCCCTTTAATTTTGATCATCTTTCTGACTTATATAATGTGGGGGAAAAGTCTACAGAGTTGGTTCCTTACTAAATTTTGAACATTTTTCTGAGTCACAAACAAATCTTTGGCAACTTCCCTCTTAATCCATCTTAAGAAACTAACTTTGCCACATTGTTTTTAAATTTCTACATATTCTTTTTAAAGAGTCAGTGATGCACATTCAATACAACTGGAAATCCACCCCTATTGTTAATTATTAGGCTAGGGAAACAACATCCATCCTTCTGGTCCCAGTATTTGGGAGGTATCTGTTACCGTCCATCCCTTATTGTAAGAGGGGAGCTTTTTTTGATCTCTTGGTGATTCTAGGAACCCAAACACTCCACAGAAAGGAGTTTACTCCAGCCTGAACTTTCTTTGCTTTGGGTCTAAAATAAAGGACAAACCACAACTACACAAAACAAAATTTGCATTTATTATGTTGAATATTTTCCAATTATATTTTAATCTGGTTCCAGTTGCAGTCCTGTGCATTGCCATGGCAATGCTCACCCATGGGTCTAGTGTTCAATACTTCTTCAATGGATCATGTATGAATAATTCAAACACAAATTCCACCATTTATGTTCAATTCAAATCAGCCCATCAAGTATTTCTTAAGCTCCCATTTTGTGCTAGGCATAGAAACTGCAAAGATGAGAAATAGTGTTATGAATGACTGAGGGGCTACCAATGTAATCATCACATGCATTCTCAAGAAAAAAGGGGAAGTTTTGACAATTATTCGCTGGGCTCAATCAACAAAGAATATAATATCTATATTCCATATATATTTGGTAAAGTCTAAAAAAATATTATTCATTGTTTAAAGAGCTGCGCTAGACCAAAAGAATAAGGAGGCATTTTTCTAAATACCTTCCCAAAGTATCCTAAAGTCCTGGGAAAAGTAGATCTTCTGGAAATTGATTTTAGAATATCTATTATGAGTGTGCAAATAATGGGTCTCTGAGAGAAAAAAAGCATCATTGAATGCAGAAGAAATTTGATTTTGGCTAATTCTAGAGTTTCAAGATCAGCCAGGGCTAACAAGTATATAGTGCATACAAAGAGTTGGGGAAAAATATGCTAAATGAGGAGGAGGAAAAAAATATGATATACAAAAATCATCTGGGAGCAAGATGACCCAACATATTATCATTCTAAAGGAATTTATACATTTCAAATGAAAGACAATGAATTAATCCAACCAACATTTTTAAAGAGCAACGCACTAGAGATTTAAAAAGGGGAACTGCCCTGTTCTCAAAGAGCTTATTTTCAATTTTGAAGATAAATGTACATAAAAAAATATAAACACAAAATATATGCAAAATAATACCTACTCATAGAGAGAGGAGACAAAGAGCAACCACTGAGAAAAGCAATAAAAATCTAGTCAGGAGGTAAGACTTGATATTTGTTTCAAAGGAAGGTAGGGATACTCCAAGACAAGCGAAGGGAAAGTGTGTGCCCTAGACTAGCTATACCCCTGGTACAAAGCCATAAAGGCTGAATGATACCATCAAAAGCGTTAGATTTGGTGCCAAGAGTACCTGAATTCAAATTCTGTATCTGATGTTTATTATTTAAGTGACATAAAACAAGCCAATTAACCTCTCTAGGACTCACCAAAGTAAAGAAGCTGAATTAGATAATCTCTCAGATTTATTGCAACTCCAAATCTGTGATTCTGAGATTAAGTAGAATAGAGAGTGAATATAGTAGAGTAATATGAAATAAGACTGGAAAGGTAGATTTGAGCCAGATTATAAAGCACCTTAAATGTCAAATGGATAAGATTTTGTATTTTATCCTGGAGCAAAGATTCTTAAACTAGGATCCATGAGATTGCTTATTTTTAATATTTTGATAACTATACTTCATTACAATTGTTTTCTATCATAATTCTTTGTATTTTATGCATTTAAAAGTATTATACCGAATGGTGGTCCATAGATATCACCAGAATGGCAATGATACAAGATATAAGGTTAACAATCTTTATCTAAGAGGAAATAAGGAACTGTTAAAACTGTTTGAGTAGGGCAATATACCATAGTAAGAATTGTATTTTAGGAATGCCATTTTGGTAGCTGTACTGTAGATGGATTTGAATGGGGAAAAACTAGCAGCAAGGAGAACCACTAGGAGATTATTTCAATAAGTGACTAGTTAGAAGTAGATATATGTATCCATAGACAATTCATTGACTATTGTTCATTCTTGACATACAAGTAACAATTTCTATATAATCAGTCACATGACAATAAACTCGGAATCAAGATCATACTAGTTGGAAAAGTGACAAAAGGAATACATAGCCCTTCCTCTCTAATGTGTATTACAGTGCTCTGTAAGGGGCAGCGGCATGATGGGGAAAGCATGTGTTTGGAAACAAGACCTGGGTTCAGGTACCTACTCGGACATACACTGGCATGCTGGGAAAGTCACTTAAAATCTCAGTGCTTCAAGTACTGAGACTCTAGGCTGCCAAACATAAGACACTTTCCAGTAATAGAGGGAGTTTCTTTGCAGGTAATTATCTAGGCCAGCGAAATGATTGTCATATTCCATTACTAAACTATAAACCCCATCTAAAGTTGAATCCACACCTACACCTAGCCCGTGGCTATGCAATAGACATTCAATACTGTTTTATTGAACTGAAGGGGTTTCTCAAAATCTGGCCGCATTGCAGAGCTTCCAGATGGCTTAATCCAAAAAAGGGCATTTACCCTCATACATAGAACTTTCTATTGTTTTTTCTTATCAGGAAAAATCATAGGTGAATAATCCATTGTTTGCTTCAAGCTAAATTGAGACAAGACTAGGGTAGGACCTTGTGGATATTTGGGGTCTGAAGTGAGAAAACAAAGCAGATCCCATTTTACTTCGCTGTGTCCTTTGTAGTTAATTTAGGTATTTATAAGAGTCAAAATGACTTAGTGACTCAGAGTTGTTCTTAAAACAATATTGTAACTATATACGACATTCTCTTGGTCCTGCTCATTTTGTTCTTCCTTGTCTCATGCAACTGATAAATAAAAGTATGTATAGAATGGTTTCATATATATGTATATACATACACACTTGCGTATATACATACCTATTTGCGTCTAATGGTAGCCATCTCTAGGGCAAAGCAGGAGGTAAGAAAAAAGAGAAAAAAGAAAAAGAAAATTATGATAACTTAATTATATATTTGAAAAGAATAACAAGTTATGCACAATAGCTTTGCAGTTTCATGTACAGTCTTTTTTTCTAGTCTATTCTGTGGAAAGATTGTTTTATTTCTTAAATTCAGAAGAAAATAATTTTTAAAAAGAAAATAAGAAAAGTTAGGCCTGAAGAGATCTAGACTTCTTTAAAATTAGGACTGAAGGGGTTAAGTAGGAGTGACCCCTCCAAAGGGAGGGGAACAATGGGAGGAGGTAAATCCACTTCCCCTTCCCTTTCCCCATCATGTTATTAGAGATGGTAAATTAGTAACAAAAACACATTTAGCCAGAAACTGAGGAACTAGACCCACATAAGAAGTAGCTCATTCAGAACTTTGTATTGGCTGTGATCGTCAGATCTTCAAGACCTAGGAGGAGGCTCCTCAAAGCTCAGAGAAATGTCACAAGGACTAGACCAAGGGAGAGAAGAGCTTCTATCTAAGTCCTAAGGAGCTGAAAGTTATCACTTTGCCTCATGTCCTCTCTAAGTTTAAGTCTTGACTCTATATATGTCCAAGACTTCATAAGAGTGCTTTGGGCCAAAAGTTCTTACTTTATAACAGCTTGTAAATGTTGGTTTCTAAATGTTTCTAAAACTCTGGCTAAATAGTAAACAATGGGAAGCATAGCAGTGGAGGAAAGACTCTAATCTGAAGCCCAAACTCTTTAGGATTAATCCTAGAATCCTGGAGGCAAAATTTGTATATGCCTTCTGATGATCCAGCATGTCAGTGTAAACTCCCTAATCACTACCAAAGCATTTCTCACGTTACATGTTACATGTCCAACAATCATCAAACATGGACATAGTACTTACTGTGTGCCAGGCACTATTCTAAATGCTGAAACTACAGAAGCAAAATCAGTTCCCCATCTCAAGGAACTTACGTTCTCACGAGAGACACACCATTAGCATAAATTAGTATATGAAAAACAGTTACACAATTCACTCTATACAGGTAGTTTGTCTGTAACTTAATATGAATTCCCCAAAAGCACCAAGATTTGTAAAATCAAGGAAGAAAAAAATCACATAAAGGGAAAATGTAATTAGGTCACAATATTCAAAAACTTTTTTAATAACAAAAAGATAGGAACCTAATAAAATGGCAGCATGTTTTTATGCATGTTAAATGTTGATAAATTCACAAATGCTACAAAATATGTTGGGTACAAGTAAGGACAGGCTACAGCTCTGGAATTGGGACACCGGGCTGGAGACCATGGATGAAGGAGCCCAGAAAAGGGAAAGTGCTATGGACTGGCTCTTCTCTGATCTCAACTTCCACTGCATGAGAAGATATATAATAAATATGGCACATTACCTTGACACAGACTTGAAGTTTACCTGTGTACATGGGTACCATCAGAATGGTTGCAGCTTGTGAAATACTGTGAAGTGGTTCAGTTTTCTGCATTCTTGGTATTCTTGGTAGAAATCACACAGAAACCAGCTTAAAACTGCAGTTATGCTCAAATACCCCACATATATAT
>CM053601.1:62797264-62820800 GCA_028646575.1 Pseudocheirus occidentalis
GTTGGCTTTCTGGGCCTCCTTTGCCATCTGAGTTAATTTGCTCTTTATGGTATTGTTTTCTTCAGTCAGGTTGTTGACTCTCTTTTCATGACTTTCTCTCATCATTCTCATTTCTCTTTCCAATTTTTCCTCCACTTCTCTTATTTGGTTTTCAAAGTCCTTTCTAAGTGGCTCCATAGCTTATAGGCATTATTCCAATGTCTTGGAAGCATTTGGTGTGGGAGTTCTGACTGTGTTGTCTTCCTCCCGCTCTATGCTTTGATCCTTTTTGTCCACCAAAAAGGATTCTAGAGTTTTATTGCTGTTCTTACACTGCTTCCTTTTCCTCATGTTGGCCAATCTATCAATTGCTTGTATTTTTTTAGCTCTGTGGAACTCTGTTTCCTGGGAGACGAAGGAGGAAAGCTCTGTCCCAAATCACTGGGGAATTCACAGCTGCTGGAACTATTAGTGGGGTGCTGCACCCCCCAAGCTTTGGCTCACTGAAAGCACACCCTAGAACACCACTCAAGACCATGATCCAGATCCAGGCCGCTCAATGCAAGAGTCCTTGGCCCTGAGCAATCGCCACAGCCTCCTTGCTATCTGAAGGCCAGGGGCTCTGAAGTAGCCCAGTGGAGGCCGCTGCTACTTTCAGCCATTCCTGATGCCACAGCCTCCTCCCCCTCCTTCCTTGCCCTAAGAGCAGTTTGGCCAGAGCAGTCTTCTCCCCCAAATTTAGCAAAATCCACTGACCTTTCTCTTAGCCTTTTTTTCTTTTTTTTTAGCAGCCAATCTGCTCTCCTATAGACTTGGCTCTGCCAGACTGCCCTGGGTCCTGGCCATGCCAGGATTTGGGCTGGGCCAGTCACACCTTCCAGACTGCTGTGAAGAGCCCCACCTGCTGAGCTGCCTGTAGCAACAGATGTGTTTTCTGTATTTTGGAGAGGTTTGGAGCTTGAAAATTTGTTTAGAGTCCCATTTTATGGCTTTTCGGGTGGTTGTGTGGGAGCTTTTCAGAAGCTTTGATGCTTCTACACTGCCACCTTGGCTCCTCCCTGTATTCATTTTCTTTAGTCAACATTTTGACCTTCCTTTCCATTTGACCAGTTCTCATTCTTTAAGACATTCTTCTCCTCATTGGCTTTTTGTACCTCTTTTGCCATTTGGTTTAGTCTACTTTTAAGGTGTTATTTTGGGGTTTCATTCAGCAAGCTGTTGACTCATTTTTCAGGTTTTTCTTTCATAACTCTCATTTCTCTTCCCAATTTTTCCTCTACTTCTCTTACTTGATTTTCAAAATATTTTTTCAGTTCTCCCATGGCCTTCAACCAATTCTTTGTCTCATATTTAGGTTCCATCAACCAATAAACAACAATGCAAATCAGGTATAGGAAAACTGTTGTTTTTTTAGACAAAACTATTAAAATACAAAACATAAGTATACATTGAGAAGGACTTAATACATGAAATGGTAAGTCTTCACTTTTAAAACAGGTTCCTGAGAACTAATCATTAAAACATGAAAAAAATTAGCTGGATTGCTGAACAGTTATTTCCCCTTCACTTTGGTTCTGTACTGTGAAAAGAACTTCCTAAAGACCTATGTCTTCTTGGTCACTCAGGCTAGTATAGTGCTTAAGGTAATTCTATTTATTTTTTGTGGTCATCTTCTCAAGGAAAGTAACTGCATAAAATTATTTCTCCTGCTGGGTTACATGAGAGCTCTCAATCTCTTAAATTCAGGAATTGCTTCCATGGGTAAGGGGTATCAGGATCAGGACAATTGTTCAGTCACCAACTGTAAAAGAAAGAAAAGCAAATCAGAAGATGTAACCATAAGCTTGTGATCCTAACTTAAGTGCTTCTGTACTCACATATGTTGAAACTGTCATGTCTGAGCACTCATCTTAAGTGCCAGTAGGAAGTGGTACTTCTCTTTACCATTTCCCATGTGAAATCAAAGAGAAAGCCTCACACAGTCCATCCAAGTTGATACATGGGAAAACAAAAAGAAACCTACCATGAGACATCACTCCTTTTAAAGTCTACTAAATGGATCATTCTTCCTGTCTCAATGATCTGTCTGCTAATGCATGCTGGAGTGGGGACAGGTCACAGGGTTCCAAATGTTCTTTATCAAAGGATTTCTTAGGGCCAAAGCATATGCTCTAATTCAATCTCCATCATATATTCAATGATGGTTGTGTGTAGAATCATAAAATTGCAATTGGCAGGTACTTCAGCAATCATCTAGTTGAACCCTCTTATTTTACAGAGAAGAAAAGTGAAAACAAAAAAGTGACTTGTCCAAGGTCAAAAAGATGATGATAGAAACAAGAGCTCTATCCAGTCTTCTAACTCAAAAGCCAATTGTTGTCCAACTGTATCATACTACCTCCCATGAAGTGGTGTAAAAGAGGTTGGAGGAAGCACAAAATTTGGCATCATAAGAACTATATTCAAATTATGGTTCTACTCCATATTATGTCTAAGACACTGGTCAATTCACTCCCCAACTCTTCTCCTCACTTTCCTTGTGTGTCTTATGATGGATTGGACTGGAAATTTTTTGACTTCTCTTTCAGTTATAAATCATAGAATTCTATGATCCATCCAAATAAAAACCCCACAACATAATCTGCATGACTTATAATATAATATAATATAATATGATTATAAGATAGGAGTCATTTGACTGAAGAGGGAATTTATTCTTAGAAACCTTCACTGACAAGAAAGTGAAACAAAATTTGTGAGGCTTTAAATATTTAATAACCAAAATTGTAATCTACTCAGAGGTCTCCATAAAGCAGTCTTGCCCCAGACATTACACAAAACTCCAATGGATATTTGTCCTCAACATGTACAAGTTCTTTGACAATCCCTCTTTGCTACAGTTTGTATAGAATTTCCCTCCTAAAACTTAATACTTTTCATTTACTTTCATCCTTTGACCTCTAACTGAGGAGAGCTGAGTTGGAATTACAGCAGTGTGAATTGCAACTCCAGTTGGATTCAGGATAGCAATCAGCTTAGGAGAAGAATTAGAAGCATTAAGTATCTAGAGTAACCAATCACTTGAACAGCTGTGGAGCTGTCTTGTTAAATGCAGTACAACTCCTGCTCATATTTGGGAAAGAGACGTTGTCTCACTCTAGAAAAACTGGCTTTCATTAAGTTCTGTGAAATCACATGCAATGAAAAGGAGCTTAGGACAACCTGAGTTCAAATCCTGATTTGCATCCTTCCTAACTACCTGTTCCTAAGAAAGTCATACTTCTTTTTCTTCACTTTTCTAATTTGCAAAATGAGGATGTTTAAAGCACCCCCAAAAACCTCAATAAGCTATATAAATGCTAGCTAGGACAATGGCAATGATGTTGTTTTTGATGATGATGATGATGATGATGGTGATGGTGATGGTGATGATGATGATGGTGATGATAATGATTCCTCTTGATAGGATTATAACCTCTGCTCCTGAGAAATCACTATACACCACATTTCGGGCCGAGGGAGCATTCATGCATTCATCCTTATTGTCAACCTGGGCCTATGTTAACATGATAATGGAGACATTTTTAGTTTGGAATAACTCATTATATCAGAACTCTCTTTTAAACTGCTTTATCATGCCATATGGAGGGGGCATTTCCTGCCAAGATACAAATTTGCTGTTGTGTTGACAGCCAAACAAATAAACCACAGATTGTACTCAGAGCTTTATATTCACGTATTGGTCATCAATTTCTCTTCTGCTTTAGGGAAGGGGGAGTCATAAACAGTAGTACTGTCAGCATGGTGATCCATACACAAACCACATTGGATAGCCAATATATTGCCAAAAAATGCATCCAGAGATCCTGAGGGATCAAATAGTAGTTAGCTAGATTAGTCAGCACCACAGCTAAGGGAAGCACATAGCCATTCTCTGTTAGACTGAATAGCAAAGACGTTTTAAGGTGGACTTTGCAGAGAGCAGAGTAAGTTAAGAAAAAGGAAGAACCATGCCTGTAGCTATTAAACTAGGGGCTTCAAAGACACCTTTGGTAGAATTGCTTCTGAAGAATAATTCAGAATCAGATAAACCTCCAGGACATGTAATCTCATGGCTACATTGCTTAGGACTTTCCTAATATGGGCATGTTTCTGTGCTTCTTTTCCCATAAGGATAATCAAACAAATCCTGTGTTATGTCTTATTTTTGCTTTTGTTCTACTCTCTTTGATGGTGTCTATATAGTTTTGTACTATTTGGTTCTTTTCTGGCTTCTAAGGAGTCAGTTTTCTGATACTGATGAGACTGTGATGATAAAAGACATTATTACAGGCACAAGGAATGCTCCAAGCAAAGCAGGAAAAGTGGAAGATAGCAGGGAATAGCAGGCTGTGTAGGGCAATAGTTCTTAATCTTTATTGTATCATAGATCTCTTTGGCAATCTGGTAAAACCTATGTCTTTCTAAAATAATTATTCTCAAGGTATAAAATAAAATTCTTAGATTTCAAAATAAATCAATCATATTTAAATAAATATGTATTTTTCCCCAAGTTCATGAACCATATGAAATCTCACATATCATTTAAGGATATTGGAAGCCAGGTTAAGAATTCTTGTTCCAAAGTGTAGGCCATATAAATTCAAGCAGTAGGAGTGAAAGCCTAATGTAGTGGTGCATCCAACAGGAGACACCTCAACTCATATTGCACTAATAGATTAAATCCTAAGAGGGTTACTGCTTCCTCAGGCTCTATGTATTCCATGAACACACATTCCAAAACTAACTCAGGAGCTCCCCCTGGCATGCTTACACCAGCAACTGTCAAATAGCTCAAAGAAAAGGCATACTAAGGAAATTTGCTCAAAAACATTTCCCTCAAAATTGAGAGTGTTCTAGTCACACAGATAATCAGTTCAAAGAGAAGACATGAATTTAGAGTACACTGATAGTGAGACACATATAGGAAATGTATGTAGCCATGGAAGTTTACATTACCAGCATCTAGGTCCTTTATAGATAATCTCAATTCAATCAACAAACATTTATTAAATGATTACTGTGTTTTGAGGAAACTAGTAGAAAGAAAGAAATAATCTACACCCACTTCTCTTATTCTCACCCACTTCTCTTATTCTAATAATAATAATAATACTCATATACATTTGTATGTAATGTAAACACAAATATATAAGAATGAAAATAAATACACAGTAGTTAAATAAAATACTTTAGGAAGGTACCAATAAAGGATCATAAAAGGATCCATGTAGAAATTAATGCATAAGTAGGTCTAGAAGAAAGAGTTGGATGATATAAGGTATGAATGAGAAGAAAGGACTCTAAAGTCCCTTAAAGATGTAAAATTCTATGATTATTGAGGTGAAATCAAATTGTACAATCATCAGGTAGATTTGGACTGAGGACAAAATGTTTGAAAATATTCCCCTGAATTAAAGGTTTTTTTGAGCAGATAACTTTTTGAACTAACCACTTAGAATAAACACAGAAATAAATCTATAGTATCCAGTATTTCATTTAGTTCATTTTTAGAAAGACTTTTGAATGCTTTCATTATGTGTGTATACATACATAATACATACATACACACAAGTGTACATGTACAAGTGTTTTCCCACTTATATTTTAATAGGGTAAGTTGAACTACCATTTTTATTATAAACTGGTAATCATTACTTACTTTATATATAATCATGATAAAAGAAAAGGATTTACCACAGATGTTAATGTGTTGCTCTGGTAATTTAGATTAAATTTTAACACTTAATCAACAATTCTGATTTTTAGCTAACCTTAGGTCCACAAAATCCTGTTTATCTATTTATCTAAATTTGCAACTGATGGCTTTACTTATTTCTGGCAGTGTTATCTTACTTGGCACAAACTATCCCTTTTATTTCATTGTTGACATGAATATTGAGGGAAAACTCTGACATTACATAATTAAAACACATTAGTTTTAAAATAGCTCTGTAATTTGCAAACTACTTTGTGAACAAAATTTCTATTTCTTTTTTGCATAGTAGCAAGACAAACTCATTTCAAACTCATTCTAATATTCCGAACTAATTGTTAAATGACATGTAGTTTAAATGTTGATAAAAATAATATTTTGAGCACTTTACTAATACTTCTTTGCTCCTCACAACAATCCTGGGAGGTAGGTGCTATTATTATCCTATTTTATAGAAAGAAAACTGAGGTAAACAGAGGCTAAGTAACTTGTGCAAGAAAGTACAGCTAATTAAATGTCTAGGCTGGATTAGAACTCAGATCTTCCTTACTTCAGGGCCAGAACTTGATCCACTGTGCCAGCTAGCTGCAACAATTAAGAGTCTGTTTCTACCTGGAATAAGGAGAGTTAATATGAATTCCCAGAAAATTATTCAATAACATTGCTTAAGTTGGGGGGGGGTGGGGATTGAAGGGGAATAAAGGAATACTAAGTATAGTCCACAATGGCAGAATAGAAGTGGCAAAGTCAGTTGTATATTTTTTCGCATAACAAGAGCTTCAAAGGACTTAATAGCATATTCATTTGCGTATTAATTTTTAAAAGGATGTACAATTATACTACATTAATCCAATTTAAATTACTTCAAGAATTGCCATTATAAAGGCTACCTCTTCTAATGTAATTTTTGAGCCTCTCAATGTTGTGAAAATATAAATCATTTCTACAGGATTCTAATCTCTGTGTTTTTCTACATTCCATTTTTCATGCTGAAAACAGGATCTTCCCTTAATCCCATATGAGACTGTTGAAGCTACTTCCTTAATGCCCAACTCATGCCTTTATCCTTAAAGTAAAAACTATCTTTCCCTTTTCAAATCACCCATAAAACTTTGTCTACCTGCCTTTTACCTCATTCTATTTCAATCCTATTTGTTTGTATCTATATCATATTCCCCAACATATGAATTCACCATGAGATTGTAAATACTTTGAAGTCAAAAACTATAAAATTTTTCACCTCTCTAGTCTCAAAACCTATCACTGTGTCATGCACATATCATATGTTTAGTATGTTCATTGGCTGAAATTTTCGATTCATACCTACCCATAATGATCTTGATTCATTAATATTTATTAAGTACTCATTGGAGGCATGGCAAAGTCCTAAAGGGTTTGCAAGTTTAAATACATATTGTTACTGCCCTAAATAGCATAGTACTTCATGAACAATCTTGAGCAAGGGTGACTAATAAGGAAATGTTCTTCATATGCATACAAATGGTCATACATAAGGCCAGTGAAATTGGCTTTGGCCTTCTGCCCCATATTGTTGTTGATGCCAGCCTTATGTTCCATGCTGTTGCTGTTAAGTCATTTTTCCGTCATCCCTGACTCTCTTTAATCGTATTTTGGGTTTTCTTGGCCTTCTCCAATTCATTTTATAGATGACAAACTGAGGTAAACACAGTTAAGTGACTTGCTCAGGGTCACATAGCTAGTAAGTGTAACAGCAATCAATTTAGCAGATACTTAGCACTTAGTATCTTAGGGCTAAGTATGGAAGGTATGAACACAGTCCCCTGTTGAGAGGGTGTAAACTCCCCTGTTGACGTGGCAGAAGGTGATTGGCTGAGACAGGAGGCCAGTGTGTGTATATAAGAAGAATTCTAAAGACAAAGAGACAGAATTGGGAATCTTCCTCCTGGTGGCTCCTGTTGGAAGGAGCAGGATTGTCCCAGCATCTGGGAGCTGGGCTACTGGACTGAAGAAGGGAGTCGGAGTTTTCTTCAGAGAGATAGAGAGTTTCTCTCTCAGCATCTGGAAACTGACTGAGAACTGAGTTGAAGTTTTCCCAAGATCAGAGGCTGGTGAAGGCCACCTGGAAGGCTTAGGGGGCTTGTCTGGAAGGCCTCCTGTAAGGCCATTTCTCCTGGGTCCTAGTGTCAGCTGAACTACTGGAAGACTGAAGAAGCATGACCAGGATAAGACTTTATTCATGGTCTGGCTGATCCTTGAGTTCCAGGAAAGAGAAGTGGTGAAGGATTTGAGACATGCTGAACCCTGTAAACTTCAGTGTGTGCCAAGGACTGCCCCGAGAACTGGACAAAGACCTGGGAGCTGTCTATTTCTGAGGACTGAACAAGAACCTGGCATCTGTTTGCTTCAGAATCCAGGTGACTGTTTGGTGGATTCAGGTAGGAGTTAGGACCATGGAAGGGGATGCAGGGAGTCAGAGAGACCACCCTGAATCAAGATGAAGAAAAGGCCTCCCCTTCTATAAAACTGAGGTTTTCTGGACACCAAGAGGTGGAGAGTTTGTGCAGTTTTCTAATAATTCTATTTAATGATTGATTGAGTTGATATATGATTGCCCCATGAGTGGAAGACTGATTCTTGTATTGTGAATTTATTGAATGATTGAGTATTGATTACTGTATTGTGAATTGATTGAATGTTTTGTTCTAAATATTGTGGCCACTGTAGTGAAAAATGTGTGGCCATTCTAACGTCAAGCTGTTATGAACACTATATTGTGATTTTCTGTGATAAGATGCAATGTGCTCAATATTATATTGTGATTTGTAATGAATGTTTGCCTTGATTTGTAATGGAATAAACAGAGTGTTCACTATACTGTGCAATCTGAAGCTTAAAAGCTGTTCACATTAGCATTCTTTTGGGAATCTGCTGCTGCATGGCATTACAGTAAGTAAGAAGTCAGGTCTGAATTCAGGAAGATGAGCCCAGTACTCTATCTACCATACTACAGAGCTACCCCTCATGTTCCTTCTTTTTTTGTTTCATTTTGTTTTGTTTTAGATGAGTATTTAGGTTTATCAATGGCTGTATAATGTAGTATTTTATCCTATATACCATCAAATTAAATCTTCCAGATTTCTAAGAAAGACCTACAGTTGTGCCGTCCATTGTTATGAATGCTCTCTCTGTCTCTCTGTCTCTCTCTCAATCTTTCTCTCTCTCTCTCTCTCTCCCCTTCCTTCTCTTCTTCCTTTAATTACTCCATATAGTCTTATCTGTTTATATGTTTATCACTCCAGAAAAATGTAACCTCCCCAAGGACCAGCACTGTTTTTTTTTCCTTTCTCTTTATCTTCCCAGTACCTAGTAATGCTTTCCAAATAATAGGTACTTCACAAAATTTTATTGGATCAAAATGGATTCCTTTCCTTGAGCTAAAATTGAAGAAAAATATATAGTCACAGTTTGACAGTAGTCTAGGTGCAGTTTCATCATGGATTTGTAAAGGAGAAGGAAGGGGGGGGGAACATATAAGCATTTATTAAGCAACTAAAATGTGCCCTGCAAGTACTGTGTTGTGTAGTGCCCTAAGCACTTTACAGATATTATCTCATTCGTTCTTCACAATAGCCCTGGAAAATTATTATTATCCCCAATTCATCCCTGAAAAAAGCTGAGACAGGGGTCATACAGTTAGTAAGTGTCTGAGACCAGATTTGAACTCAGGTTTTCCTAATTCCAAGCACACACTAAGCACTGAGAAACCTAGATGTTAGATGTCTGTTACCTTTCCAATGATGCTCTTCTCATCACACATTAGTGTCATATCAGGCTAATATGCTGAGGAACAATAATACATCCATTCAACAAATGCTTATTGAGCTTATTGAGTTATATTAGGTGCTAAAAAAGACAGCAGATTCCTGAAACACTTTTCTGTGTTTAAACAACAACCTAAAGCACATTTTCAAATAAATTTGAATTGTTTCCTTCAACGTAGGCAAATTTACTCTTGCCTACTTTGAAGTTTTTATCCCTCTTTCTTTTCACTAATACAAGTTACCTCCCAGTAGCCATGACACTATAGCTTTTGGGAAAATTGACTATCTTCTAAAAACTTTGAGATTATTACTGCACAGTCTTTCAGTCCATTAAAATATCTGACTACTGGGGGATCCTACTCTCCATATTGCATGATCAAGAGAACTATGTGTTTAACCCTTTATTTGGTTCCCCAAACAAATTAGAGTCGATGCCTTCACCATGGTTTAAAAAAAATCCTAAATTTCAAGTCTGAAATAAACTTTTAAAAATTAATATATCTGGGGAGGTTGATGTTTTCTTATGTCCCAACTCTATGCCTTTGCACAGGGCTCTTCCTTATGTTTAGAACGTACTACCTTCCTTACTCCAAATCTTTGTCTAGTTTCCCTTATAATACAAATTCATTCTCCACTTTTCTCATGAGGTTTTTCCTGAGTCCTTCAGTTATTAGTTTCCTATTCCTATTAAAATAATTTTGGATTATTTTAATATTTACTTATTGGTTTTCTTTTGGTGTATAAACTTCCATGCTTCTTATAAGCAAGGACTTTCTAATTTTGGCCTCATATTTCAAGTCTTGAGTACTATGACTGACAAATAGAATATTGGTTTAATTGAATTTTATGCCTAAATAAATGATGTCCACTGGTCTCTTCTTCATTCATATTGTATGAAATGAAATAGTTTGAAGCCCGAGTCAAAGATCAGAAAAAGATCTTTATTCTTTCTCACGAGAAAGGGCACAATACCTGTTGCTCAAGCAGCATCTCTCAGGGAGTGCAAATTGTGGAAGCTCAAAATCTCCTGTTATAATAATCCTAACCCAGTCCACACCCCTGTCTGGTCTCACCATTGGTCAGTGACGTAGGCTCACAATCTCTTTGTGAGCAACTAGCTAATTGGTGCAAAGCAATCTCAATGTTTCATTATCATAATTGTTCATGAATTAGTATTCAATCGGGGGTATTGTTTTCCAATTCATCTTTATGTACCAAATTTGAAGATAGTTAATGAGAGTTAAAATTGACTATCTTTTATTATCATAATTATTCATTTGATCCTTCTACCCAATCAGAAGGAAACATCCTTCAATACATTACTTATGCATATCTGCACACCAAATTTGGGGGCAACCAATGAGAAGAAGGCTATTGTTGTTTCCTTTAAGCTTCATTACCTTATTCTGGGGCCTGTGTAAACTTCATCCTTTGCTACCTCTCATGATCCCTCTTTTTTTTTAAATAAAGATTGAGTTTCTGTACCTTTCTTAATTCCAATTCCCATCTCTTTTTAGGTAAGATGGACACATTGACAAAATACAAGGGATGGCAGTCTCCCTTTACAAGCAAAGAAACAGAGGCCCAATAGCAAATAACAATCTATTGTCTCTTCAATGTCCAAAAGTCTCCTTTCACACAATTGTCTGATGAAAGTCCTCTGGGCATTAGGACCATCCATCTTCAGCACTGCATGCCAGTCTCTCTTTCTTTTGTACACTTTCCTACAAAAAGTGACCTTGGAGCAATTTTAATATTTCCACAAACCCTTGGATTAAAGGACCCTGACTTAAACAGAAATACCTATACTAACTTAGGCTAAAATCCTAAGCCCAATGGTTCAATCTTACAGCAACCTAAGACGTTGTAAAATAAATTACTGAAAACTTTTGATATTTTGCTTACAAAAACTTTAATGAAAGAAAATTGCCATTAAGAGAGTAGGGACACAAACTAAAACAAGGGAATACTATATCCCCAGCTCCACGTCAGTTCTTGGCTGAATGTATGACAAACTGCAGACTGCATTGAGCCAAGCTTAAAGTTTGCCAGGTGTCAGGGGGGAAAGAGTAAAATAATTTACCTCAGTTCATGTGCAACAGTTATTCTCCTGACCTTCCCATAAGATCACTCTCTGCATTCTATACCTGTACCTTACAAGGCCTGGAATCATGGATTGGTGGCTCATATAGCTCTGATAGTCATTCTTAATATCTATGCCTGGAGTTAGACTCACAAAAACACTCAGTTAACAGTGCCATCAAATCTTAAATAGCAAGCTCCAACAATCAATTAAAGATATGACTATAATCTCATGTTGATTAAGGAACATCTTTAAAGTAAGTCTTAAATAAGTTGCATTCATTTCTACACTTATTCCTACTCATAAAAAATCAAATCTCCAATCAAAATCACAAGTTATTGCTCTAATAGATTTGTATCTGGTCCCCAAGTTTCTCTGATCATGCTTAATCTGAACTCGGATTGTAATTCCTTTCCCCAAACTGAAGATATCTCTGATTCAGTTCCAGGAATTAATTCAGCCAGTTGTATGGGTACCCAAATGCTTTTACATCACTGAAATGCACAAGGAATCCAAACCTCAATCTATGAGATAACAAATCAACATTGCATTTTTATATTTATTTTCTTTCCAAATTTGATTGTTATTAATTAACATGTTTTCTCTTTCATATTTCTAACCAATCCTCTATCTTCTCAAATCTTTGATCTCCATTACTAACATAACTATTTATACTGGATTCCCAGAGCAAACAAAGCAAAGATGTTGATGTCTAACATCACAAACTGATGAATTATGTATCTAATTATTCCCATAACATTGAGGAAGAATGTCCTTAAAACAGCAAAATTTCATACATTTGCCTTATGCCTAACTTTCCTTTGATTTGTCATAAATATGAAAAGTAGAGACCTGATTGAACAGAGCATCCACATGCAGTATGGTCCCCAAACCCTTTGACCTTAGCATCAATTTACTTTCATAGAGTTGAAGTATGCCATAAAGATTTACCAGGACTTGCATACATAAGGGATTCCCTTTAGCATCTTTCTTTTTCAAATTTTAAACTAGTCCTTTTGTAAAAAGCCAATTGTTAGAATCAATTTTAAATCTTTTATACATAAACTTGCTACTTCTCAGCAAGTCAAGTTCATTGTTTAGGAACTTCATAAGTAGAACAAACTCTTTTCCTGGGGCTGATGACCTTGCTTAAACAGATTATCTACATGGACCCCAGGGAGGGGCCAATCTTAATTCCCCTTTCTGTGGACCCCATACATATAACATTTTGCACCTAACCCTACCTTTTTCATACACATTAACAATTTTAGGTTTTAGCACTAACCCACGGTTTCATCAAATCACTCTCATTATAACACAATGAAATTATCTAACGAGCAGGCTACTCTCTACCTGTACTCCCTCTCCCTTTCTCACAGTAAATTTTCCAAACACATAAGCTATCCCATAAGCATATTTGGAACACTCACAGTTTGGGACTAATTGTCATCAGTATTCATCACTGTAACCAATTAGTTAATAGAGATTCAACAGGCTCCTTTAAAAATCACAAGGATTTATAGAACACTTCCATAAACATGTTTTCCCTTTCTCCAAAACAGCTTAAAATTTATCCTCATATCAAGTCAATACCTAGTACTTAATGGATGATTGGTTGTTAAACAACTCAATAGCATTCTATAGATCAGCACATTAGTTTGGGGCAGGAAAAAGTTTCGAAACGAGTCAAAAGGAAATGAGCATCTATTAAAGCTTCATTATAAAGCCAAAAAGATTTTTAACAATGTTAAATAGTTGGATAAGGTTAATCAAAAGTTTATAAAACAGGTTGCAACAGTATATTTCACAGTACAAAACTATAGTCCCTCAAATTGAATATATTTGCAATTATATTTACATAACAATAGGTTTAGATAATGGAATGACTCCATGCTTTTATCTGACTCTCTCCTGAAGGCTACTTAAGAAATGCTCTAGATACCAGCAAAGATCTAATTTACTTTTATAAGAAAAATAAATTTATTGAATTATATAGCCATAGAACTTTCACATTAGAATAGACTTCAGAGGCCATCTTGTCTAATATATACCTGAACAAGAATTTCCTCCACAATATCCCCTACAAATGATGAGTGCTTTGAGTGCTTCTTTGTATCTGTTTCTTCTTTTCCTTTCATTTTAAGCACTAACCACCAGTTCCTGCTAACAATGCTCCCTTCCCTTAGAAGACATCTCTAGTAATAAATTAATCATTCAAAACAAATTCATACTATTTCAAAAAAATTTAAAAATGCGTATCTTATTCTGCTTTTCTAGTCCAGAGAGAGGTCTCTGCAAAGACATGGAGAGAATGCCTCATTATCAGTTTTCTGGAGTCCTGATTATCAACTAACTACTGCCCCAATGAAGAATCAAGAGGCAACACATGCCAGGCAAGCCAAATTAACCACTACCACTTTGACCACCATCTCCGTTTAGAACATGAGAGAGATAACTCAGATAACTCTAAACCACAAAGCTTTGCAAATGGTAATTGTTTCAGCCTACTGGCCTCAATTATCATTCTGGGATACAAGCCCTATAGAGACGTAATCTGGGAACTATTTCTGTACGTGCTGTAGCCACAATTAGTGATTATCAAAAAAGAAATATTTTGCCTCTAAAGTCCTTGGCAAAGACTTCATTATTTGGAATCTGATATGAATTCATACATGAAAAATAAAACAAAGAACTATTACCATCTACTTCACTGTTGTCTATTGAATATGCAGCTGAAACTTCCATATGGGTTGTTGCTTTCATTAGAATGTGAGCTCCTTGAAAGCACAGACTGTCTTGCTCCTCTATTTCTCTAGTACTTAGCACAATACTACAAATACTAAGCTCTTAATAATATTGTTTTTCTATTCACTCATTCAAGTTCTTGAGTCTTTCAAATTTCTTTTGTTTTACATTACTGAAGTCATTTCATCAGATATTCTCCCATTTCTTTTTACTCCTTTAAGTATCAATATGTATTTCTTTTTTAATATAAATTTTTTATTTGTTTTCTTGTTTACATCATTCATTTCCATGAGATTTTTGAGTTAAAAATTTTCTCCTCATCTTTCCCCTACCCCAACCCCCAAATAATAATCCCATTGTAAAGCCCTTCCCCCTCTCTGCTCTCTAACTTCCTGGTAGGGCAGGGAGTGTCTCCCTACCCCAGCCCCTGTATAGCTTAATTCCTAGTTGAATGTATTGCAGAGCTTTAAATTCTAGATTCTTACAGTTCGTTCCTTGTCACCCACCCCCACTGGAAGGACAAGCAATTCAATACAGGCTGTGCATGTGTAATTACACAGGACATCTTCACAGTGGACATATTGTGACAGTCTGATCATATGTCCCTCCTTCCTATCCCTTCCCCCTGTGTTCTGTTCACTACCCTGTCCCTGTCCCTTTCCTGAAGTGTGTGCTTCCAGCATCCCTCCCCCATACCCTGCTCTCCCTTCTGCCATTCCACCTCTCATCTCCATGCCCCCTACTCTCCTATGTGGCATGATACACAGTTTAGAGTTTATGTCATTCCTTCCCTAAGCTAAATTCAATGAAAGTAAATGAAAGTAAAGTTGTAACAGTTACCCCTTGCCTCTTCTATATGGGATGATTAACCCCATTTTGTCTCTCCCTGTCTCCTCTCATTCTAGTCTTCTCCCACCTCAGATTTTCACCTTTTAAAGTATCATCCCTTCATATTCAATTGATCCTATACCCTCTATATACACATATATACTCATGCTCAGATATGTATTCATACACATATAAAGCCTCCTATATAGACATATGTGTAAGTATATATACATATGTACATTTGTATTCCATTCCCCTATCCTCATACAAAGAAAAGTTTCATACGTTGCTATTATCATTTTTCCGTATTGGTATGTAAATAGTTCAACTTTGATAAGTACCTTATGGTTTCTTTCCCATGTTTACCTTCTCATGCTTCTTTTGTTTAATTGCCAAATTTTCTGTTCAGTTCTGGTCTTTTCAGCCAGAATGCTTGAAAGTCCTCCACCTCAATGAATGACCATATTTTCCCCTGGAACATTATAGTCAATTTTTCTGGGTAGGCGATTCTTGACTCCTTTGAAACATTTTCCTGCCCCAAACTAATGTGTTGATCTATAGAATGCTATTGAGTTGTTTAACAACAAATCAAACATTAAGTACTAGGTATTGACTTTTAGGGATTACTACTTCCATAAGTAATGTAACAATGGAAAAATCATTTTATTTAAAGGAAAGTAAATTATTTTTCATTGAGATGAGTTTTATTAAAGGAAAAATTCAGGCAACTGACTTAAATTTACATATTTATACATTTAATTTTTGATTGATAAAACAAATCAGTAGGATAAATTTGGGCAAAAGCTTTTTGAAGTCTTTGGTTTACTAGACAGCCAATCCTTCATGTAAATATTTCAAGGATATGATTTTACCAATGAGTATAATAATTTCTCTGAATCATAACCAATGTTATGGTAAGTCTTTTCACATTTAATTATGCTGATTCTGAGATTACAGACAGTTTCCATTCTCATTCTCGGACCTTTCTCAAAATCTTTCAAACTTGGAGAGCTTTTTGGATAATGCAGTCTGAGACAATATTAAGAAAGACTTGGGGGTCAGCTAGGTGGCACAGTGAATAGAGTACTGGCCCTGGCATCAGGAGGCCCTGAGTTCAAATCCAGCCTCAGACACAACACAAAAACCAGCTTGTGACCTTGAGAAAGTCATTTAATCCCAAGTGCCCTCCAAAAAGCAAAAAAGGAAAAGAAAAAAAGAAATACTTGGGGTCCAGAAGGAAGAAAAGTGATAGTTTTACTGTATGTGGCCCTGGCGTTTCTTATTCAGATCTATATGACACTTTTGGGGGAGGACCTTGTTGAACTAAAGCATACTGAAAAGAAGAAAAGCAGGATGGCAAAGAATCTGGAGATAAAGTTAGATAAGAATCTGTTGGATGGAATGGGCATATTTTGGTTCGAATAGAGAAGACCTGAGAGCAAGTGATGTCTTAAAATATTTATATGGCTATCATGTAAATGGGGAATGAAATTAAAAATTAAATTTTCTCATCTGGGAAATTGGCCTCAAAGAACAGAAGCAAGAGCAATGAGTAGAAGTATCAAAGAAATTTAGATTTGATGAAAGGAAAAATTTCCTGACACTTAGATCCAAGGGTGTGCAAAAACCAGTTCTAAATCTGTGATATATTAGTAATTAGCAGTCGCTAAAAATAAGGGCTTTGGGTTTGGTTTTTTTTTTTTTTTTTGCTTTCATCAATTGTCTAAACCTAAGAAAGTGTCAATAAATCAGAGTAAATTTTAAAATGTGATTGTGCATCTTTTTTTCTGGAAACTGCAGTTGTTAAATATTTATAAGCACACCCCTGCATTGCTCTATAAACACTGCTTGGGCTCAGCATGAACGCAGTAAAAGGCTCAGGGAATTAAATCATCACCAGACTGGAAACCAAGTAACTATAAGATAACAGCAATAACAACAACAATAACAACAACTAGCATCTATGTAACACTTTAAAGTTTGCAAAGTGGAAATATCTGTCATCTCTTTTGAGGCTCATAAACATCCCTGCTTAGAATTACTAAAATTTAGAATAGGTCCCATTGAGAAGTACTGGAAAGGAGCATACACTGAATGATGACTTGCCAGTATTAGAAAGGGGATCCTGTTCATTTAACAGATTGAGAAACTGACTTCTAAAGTCCCTTCCGGTTCTGTTATTCTGAATTCTGTGATGAAAGGGAGAATGGTGAACAGTCAGAAACTTGTAGCACATAACATTGATGAGTTAAAGCACATATTGAAATCAAAACAATTTTACTTTGTACAAATGTTGTACAACTTAACTTTGCACAAATTGCTTGTCTTCAGAAGTCAGCTGAAACAACAGTGCTATTGTACTGATTTTACAGATGAGGAACCTAAGGATCAGGGGTCACACTACTTGCCCAAGTAAAACAGCTAATTAATGGCAAAGTCAGTCTTTGGACACAGGTCTTCCTACACCAAGTCTAGAAATGCTTCCATTGTAGTACACAATCTTCTTTCTATGAAATATAGGCCTTGAACACAAGTCCCCTGATTCCAAGTCTATGTCTTTTCTACTAAGTTATCTGTTGCATGAATATACATACCATTTATTCTTTCCAAAATTTTTATTTCAATACTTTTCCTCTAGAAGAAAAAAGCAGGTCTTTTTTCCCAATAAATTATTGTCTATTTTCATAATATGCAATGAAAATTTATATGGACTAATCGCTCACATTGGGAAGTCAAAACAGGTTGAATATAATTTGGTTAATATCAGTGACTGTTGTCCTTATTCTTACTCTTTTCTTTATCTCTCCTTCCTCTTTCTTATCTTTCTCCTTCTCAAATACTTCTACGATGTTCCTGATTTAACTAATGTTACTTTACATTTTACCAAACTCGAACTTATCACAAGAAATCTTATACCCATATTATATGTATATATAGGTATATATAACTAAAATATTGCTTTAAACTATGATATTGTAAAAAAATAAAGATTGTGTTTTCTTTTATTCAAAAAAGAATGCTATTTACCAAGAATAAACAACAAATATTGGAAGATGGTTTAAAAATCTGAATCCTTAAATTATAAAAAGTCTTTTATCTTTTGAAAGAAATCAGGTTTTATCAGTAACACTTCCAGATTTAAAAGATCCATGGCCCATAAGTGGTGATTATCAAAAAACATTGATAATTGAAAAAAGAATTATTCAGAATTTTTCATCCAGGAAACTAAAATAAAGGCACATTAAACCCACTTGATAAAACTATCAGCAGCAAAATATGGCTGCTATTCTACATCTTACCATCACTCAATAACTATGTATTCAGGGAAGGAAAAAAAAGTAATTCAAATTATTTTTTATAAAACTATTGTCTCCCTGTCTTCTAAAGATGAAGCCATGATGTCCCTCATTCTTTTATAGATTCAGTTTTTCAAGCACCAAAATTTCTTTATCACTGAGACCTCAGTCATAAAACCCATTAATACTTTGTCAACTAGTCACAAAATGTTTTAGACTCCTCTCTCCCCATGACATGTGGAGAGGTAGAATTGGATTTCATCAATGAAGTAGTAGTGTTCCAACTGCTGCCATATATTCATAGAGCAAAGGAACTTGCCAGATACCCTATAATCAGACACCTAGATGGCCCAAGATAACTATATACTTTGCTTCTGATCAAAGGTCATCAAGCATTTCACTTACAAGACCACTAGGAGCTGCCTTTCCTGGGGACATAAAGAAAGACTAAAACATGATTCCTATCTTCAAGGATCTCACACTCTAAAAGAGAAGAAAATATGTAAACAGCTAGTAAAATGGAAGATATACACAGAGTAGATGAAAGAAAATATAAGCAAAGAAAGTATTAATGTCTGGGTGAAGGAGAATCATAAAAACACTCTTGAGGTGGGTAGAATTCTATTGCTGTGGTTTCCAGAGGGAGACTTAAATTTACTTGTCCCTAGTTTCCAGACTTTTTTTATGATACGCCAATAGTTAGCTCAGCTGCTGTTGATTGGAATTTAGCAGATATATGCCAAGTCCTAATATAAATAAAAACTATATTCTGTTACCATCTGTGAGAGGGGTCTCAAGAAGAAATGAAATAAGATGATATTTAATTAAATTGAATTGCATACTCTCTCCCCACTGATAGACTTCAGATACTACCTTCCCACTTCTCAGGCCACAACAAATTATGACTATAATCTAATAAATACTAACATAAAATAAGATGTGAGTAATAGGACCTGTATATTAATAGCCATTAAATTAATAAAATGATTTTTATAGCTCTCATTACATCCACCTTGGAACTAGTGGTCTTCATAGCCACTGATATCTCATAAATACACAATAAATACTCATAAATACACAGTTTCAGGTCAGATGGCCCCTATATTTGCTGCTAGGAAGAGAGTGTGAGAGTGTGTAGTGTGGCTCCAAGGGTCAATGTGGAGTAGAGTGCTGGGTTACTGCTAATAGAAATGGTGATGGGGCATCAGGATAGAATTGAAAATGTTTGACCAGTGTCTGGTTCAAAATTGGCCATGGGAGTATGTTCAAAAAAGATCTCTGGCTTCCTACCACTGAGTCAAGTGGTGGTCTGAGAGAGAGAGAGAAAGAGAGAGAGAAAGAGAGAGAGAGAGAAAAGAAGAAGAAGAAGAAGAAGAAGAAGAAGAAGAAGAAGAAGAAGAAGAAGAAGAAGAAGAAAAGGAGGGAGGGAGAGGAAGGAAGGAAGGAAGGAAGGAAGGAAGGAAGGAAGGAAGGAAGGAAGGAAGGAAGGAAGGAAGGAAGGAAAGGAGGGAGGGACAGAGGGAGGGTGAAGGGAATGAATGAAGGAGAAAAAAAATGCCATGTTCTCTTGCTCAACTTTCCACGAGATACAAAGGAAAAGATGAAGTGATTCTTTAGGCTTCTTCAGAACTGACTGTCTTGGATTTAGAGGCAGCCTACTTTGTATCAAGGCCATAACTGATCCTCTCAGTCAGTCATCATTGAAAAACTTACCACATTGCCTGGTGCAAAGTAGCCACTTATATGCTAGGTAGCTGACTGACTAATTACCTATTTTAGGATATGAAGACTTGAGTTCAGAAAATCTAGGTTGAAACCCAGACTCTGCCACTTCCTAGCTCTGTGAGACTTTGGCAAGTAATTCACTTTCTCTGGGACTTACTTTCCTCGTATGTAATATAAAGATAATAATATTTGCAGTACTGACCTAACCAAATTTTGTATATCAAATGAGATTATGAAAGCAAAGGACTTTATAAGTATTAAAGTCTATATAAATAAGTGGGGGGAAGTAAAGCTTCATCTATTCAAAAACTACCATCTCTGCATTTCCCTCTTTAGATTGCCCTATATCTGAAAGGAAGATCAGTCATCACATTTTCAATAAATTTTCATCACCATCACCAGTATTATTATTGTGTTTGTTATCAGCAGCAGCAGCTGTAGTAATATTTATATACTAATTAACCATCATTATCTAGAGCCTGCTACTCTCTATCAATCTTCATAACATGCTTCCTATATCTGACCCAACTTTCTCGTTCCTGTTCTGGAACTGCTGAGCTCCTGAGCTGCTGATTGGCGAATGTTCTAGCATAACACAGACCAGCAATTATTTGCCTGCTGCTCTATGGCTATCTCCATGGCATGACATCATTCATCATACTCTACCCTCTCTTCTTTTCATCTGCATCCCTGGATACTGTAATCAAATTAAAATAAATGTCAATCAATGGCCCCTATGGCTCCCTGAATTATCCCTTTGATTTCCAACAACAAATCAACTTTCCCTGGCTGCTACTTCTCCAATATCCTGTCTAGCCTCTTCCATAAGCTCCAGAGACAACTAAGTGCTGTAGGAAATAGAGTGTTAAATCTGCAGCCAAGAAAATCTGAGTTAGAATCCAGTTTCAGACACTTACTAGCTATATAACCTTACACAGGTCATTTAACCTTTATCTGTCTCAGGTTCTTCAACTGCAAAATGAGGATAATAATGCACCTATCACCCAAGATTCTTGTGAGGATCAAATGAATTACATTTATAAAAGCACTTAGCATTTTATCTGTTATAATCTGTCTATTCCTTTCAGTATCCTCAGTAGTTGGTGTTGGTTCTGTCGTTCAATAAGTGCTTAATAAATCCTTTTTTATTTGTTCATTCATTCATTTGTTCTCTTTTGAATTTAAGGTATAGAAGACATTATTTCAATTAATTCACTTATTTTAAGTGGCTGGAAAAAGGGTTGCATGTATTGGGAATTATCACATAATTATATTGAGCAATTTCAGCATTAGCTGTCACCAACCTTACCCAATATTTATCATTTCCCTTTTTTCTACTGAATTAGATACCTTAATAACTACTCCCTGTGGATATTTTTCAATGCTGATTTGCACTGTGTAGTGTATTATTCCATATAAGTAGGTGCCTCATTCAAAGTATTTTCTTACATAATAAGCTGTGCTGAGACTATATGTAAAGCTCCACAAAAAATATTACAAGTTTTATTAATATCAAGTCAGTATAATATAAAAGGAAGGTTCCAACTATTTCTATATTTTTCTATACTTTCTATCCTTTTAACTTCTAAGAGATCATCAAGAAATTTAAAATAAGGTGATTGCAAGAAATTTTTTAAAACAAGGAAGTGTGACTAAATATTCTTTCATTTCAACATAGGTTTTATTATAAAAGATTTTTTCAAGTTCTGCCCCACCCACACACACAGGGGATTCTTAAATGTATGTCATTGGGGTAACTCCAAGAGTCAATCAAATGCTCAATTTTATTCTGGAATCTGTTTAGTGTTGTTCTAAAGAGAGATTAATACAATAGATTGAGACTGAGAGGGCTGTAAGAGTTCTCATATATATCAACCTATTTTATTGTTGGAATTTTAAATATTCAATATCTCCACCCTGCCTTCTGTATGAAGACTGCTTCCAAAATTTTGATGAAATCTTCTTATCTTGACCATTTTGTAATAATATAAAGAATGATAATTATTACTATTTTCATCATCTTGATGCTGGGATTAAACTGGATTTCAAGAAGAAATGGAATCTAAATGAATGGCAAAAACCATGACTTCCTACCAAATCCATCTTAGAGAAATTTAATGCCTGAGATGGAGTTTTCAGGAAATTATTTATTTACTTTTAAACACAAGAAAAGGTGGCAGAGCCAAGATGATGGAGCAAAAGCAGGAACCTGCTTGAACTCCCACTTCAAACACCACTAATAACAGCAAAAAATGACTCTCAACAAATTTTAGAGCTAAAGAATCCACAAAGTGACAGAGAGAAACAAATATCACACTGAAGGCAGGCTGGCAGGCCAACTTGAAGGCTCTATCACACCATGGTGGAAGTGGAGTGCAGTCCTGCATGGGCCACACTGGCCCAGACCAGTGGTCCAGACTGACCAGAGCAGACTTCAGGAGAGTGAATCACTGGCAGCTGTGGTGGCTTCCAGACTTCTCAACCCATAAACACCAAAAAGAAAGCAAAAGGTCAGTGGGGAACTCTATTGGAACAGGAAGATCATGGCCCCTGCCCCCAGGGCAAGAAGTGGCAGAGGTACAGGGATTGCAGCTACTGCCATGTGGCTGCCTCCAGAGCTCCTGGCCTGCAAATCACAGGGGTACCAAGTGATCATACAGAGGGTAATTGCTCTTGCTTTAACCTGGTTGCATCTGGATCACAGTCTTTGGTGGTGGTCCTGGGGCATGTGGCCAGGGTGCCAGAGCTTGCAGGAGCTGTAGAGAGAACACCCTCCTAATAGCTCTGGCACTGTGAAAATCCCAGCAATTTGGGACAAACCATCTCCATTCGGGAGACAGAGTTCTACCATGGCAAAGAGCTCAAAAGTAAAGTAATTGACTAGCAAGATAAGCAAGCACAGGAAATGCAATCAGACCATAGATTCCTTTTGTTGGGGAAAAAATGGATCAAAGCATGGAATGGGAGGAAGACAAAGAAGTCACAACTCCTGCATCAAAAGCTTCAAAGAAAAATATGAATTGATTACAGGCCATGGAGAATCCCAGGAAGGATTTTGAAAATCAAGTAAGGAAAGTGGAGGAAAAATTGGGAAGAAAAATGAGAATGATGCAAGAAAATCATAAAAGGAGAGTCAATGACCTGCTACAGGAGACTGCCTCAAAAACAATGAAGAAAATAACACCTTAAAAATAGACTAATTCAAGTGATAAAGGAGGCCCAAATAGCCAATGAAGAGAAGAATCCCTTAAAAAGTCAAATATGCCTGATGGAAAATGAATTTCAAAAGCTCACTGAAGAGAAAATTTCTTCAATATTGTTT
>CM053601.1:62821300-62855689 GCA_028646575.1 Pseudocheirus occidentalis
AAAAAAAAATTTCCTAAAATCATCTGGAGTCCTGACAGAATGAGATAAGCCACCATGCAGAAACAAACCTTTCAACCTAAACATCTACACCTAAGAGCAACTTCTCTGCTGAGCAGGATGAAATTTAGTATACCTTGCTTTTTTTAGGTTGAGTTTGTGAAAATGGCATGAGAGAGGGAGAGCAGATTTTACAGCATAATAATGAGTCAGATGCTCTAAGCCGTAAACTGTATAGTAGAAGGTGAGTTAGGGACTTTGGAAAACTGCATTAAGTGTTTCAGGTCATTGGGACTTAATTTAGCATCTCAAAGCATGAATTGAATAAATGGGATCTTAGGGTAACAGGAACTATGCTTAGTATTTCTATGATTTATACAAAAAGTAATCACAACTAATGAAATGTCAAGTGAGCTTGGGCAGACAGAATTGTGGGGGACACCAGGAGCATTTTCATTAGTGATGCCATAACTTAAAAAAACAAAAGAAAGAAACTCCCCACATGAACTCATCTCTTTTCCCTCTCTAGTGGTTTCTAGAACAAAAACGAATAAGTATAAGTTCTGCATAAGTTTGCTGATGTATATGAAAATAATAATTTCAAAGCAGTTGCATAAGTTGTCTTAATATGTCAGTATCTGTTGTTTCTAGAATAATTCCCAACTGTGTACTCTCGACCCATTTGTGGCCCAATGCTAATCTCAGTTTTTATATCCCAAATATCTTCTTTTCACACATAATGTTCAGTAGGGCATCTTGGTGCAAAACAAAGCAGTATAAGCGAATAGAGAGATTTAAGAATTTAATTTGCTTGTTTTCTGTTAAACTTTTACCATAAAAAATCTCATTAGGGTTTCCATCTTGACATTTTACTAACAGATATTAAAGATGATTTCAATGATGAAATAAAAATAGCAGCAAATGATGTCTGATTTCAAGTAGAATAGTTGAAAGAGCAATGCCTCAAGAGTCATAAGATATGGATTCAAATCTTAAGTCTGATGCTTATGACCTGTCTGACTTCATACATCGCACTTCACCTCCTTTGACCTTAGGATCCTCATCTGTATAATCAGTGGGTTGGAATAGCTAGTCTTTGATGTACTTGTTAACTCTAGAAGTATTAAGAATCAATCAGTAAACAATCATTTACCAGGACCTATCTTGTCTGAAGCGATCACATGAAGAAATATGCTTCTAATTCTAGTTGAGGGCTTTGAAGTTCAGAGTGCTAAAGTTACAGAATTTTGCATAACCTATAAGATTATGGGCATACACTTGACAGTTTTGTCTAGGTATGGATTTTTTTTCCTTTTTTCCAGGGGGTACTTTTTAATTAGGAATATGAGAGGTAGAGATAAAGTTTTGAGCATATGAGTGGTTTTACAAATATATTTTTCAGCTATAAAGGAGAAAAAAGAGAAATTTAAAAAAAATTGCTACCAAATTTTCCAATAGGTGGCAACACTATGAGATAGCACTGAAATGGATGTATTTCTTTATATTTTTGACCAACAGCAATAATTCAGATGGAAGGATTGATGAATTATAAACTTTTTTTATTTATTTGTAAATAAAATACAAGTAATTTTCCTCTTTTGTGATCCAGTTTAATATTTTAAGTGCAAGGTATTTTGAAGGGAAAAGTAGGAAATTATGGATAGATGAAGACTATCAACAAAGAATACTATTTGAGGCACAATACAATTTTAAAACAAGAATAAACCAGATGACTCAAAACTTTTATTAAATTTTGAATAACTACCCCTAATGATATTAGTTTAAATATCTGATTCCCCAAGACAGTAGCCCTTCCTTAATACTAATATGCAAGTTATGAAATGTTTTACAATGAAGGTTTGAATCATTCACACATCCAAGTGAGGTGCAAATTGAATGACAGTATGTTTCCACTACTTTACACACACAAAGTGAAAGTGTCTTCTTCCCCCCCACATGATCATTTAATAAACCTGTAAAATATTAACCTTTTTCTGTAGTTTCTTGTTGAGAGAGATACACATAACCTTGGAACTAAACTAATTTCATCCACAGGCAGCATTAGCTAAGGAAGATGAATTCTTAGCTATAAGTAGGGTGCCTAATATCTCCAAGGTGGTGTGAGGGATAACTAGGTGGCACAATGAATAGAGTTACAGGCTTGGAGTCAGAAATACACAATTTCCTGAGTTCAAATCATGTGCATGCTATTCTTTAAATAGCCGTGTGACCCTAGGAAAGTCATTTAGCCATCTTTGAATCAGTTCCTTAACTGTAAAATGAACTAGAGAAGGAAGTACCAAGCACTCCAGCTTGGAAAACCCCAAGACATGACTGAAATGATTCCACAACAACAGAACAAGCCCATCAACAAAGGCAGAAGCTTTCTGGAGGTAAACAGGTTTGACTTCAGATTGATAATTGGAAACTAAGTATGACTGCTTTCCCCTTTGGACTAACGTGAGTTGTACAAAGAAAGATGGAGACCGTATACAAAAAGAGATCTATTTTGAAATTTGCATCTTTACCTCAGAGTTCTATGCAAATAAACATAAACACATGATTCTTGGGAAGCATAACTGGGATCTTGTTAGAAGGGAGTAAGAGAACACAGCTTTTATCTTGTATAAAAACCCCTTCCACTAGTTCACTTATTTTGTTATATAAAGCAAATAATGCAAATAAAAACAATTGAATTTAAAGTACTATTGACTATAGGCTTCTGGATTTGTTCTCTTAGTTTGTAAATCTACATTCCAATCACATAGTTTTCATTTAAACATCTTTCTAGGAGCTTTAGCACACAAGACAAGGAGAAGTTGAAGAATATAGGACGTTATACATGTAGGTAGATAGCAGAAACAAGACTGCAAGCCAAGGTTACTTTTAGAGAGAACGCTATGACTGGAAGTGCATAAAGACACATATGAGTTCAGGTTTTCAATTCCAGGATTATGGCTATGATTTGCTTCTGTATTAATGTTTAATCTCCTTGTCATTTTTCCTTGTCTCTCTTAAAGATTTCCTGTGAAATAGCTAATTTTGTGATTTGATAAATTATTTCTTATAGTTTACCCCCAGCTTTTATCTAGCAACTTTTTTAAAAATATACTATTCTTGTTAAGTGCTAACTGTTATTTGTATGCTGCTGAAGGGAAGCATATGCCTTTAGTGACCCTTGAATTAAACACCCTGAAAGAAAGGCCCTAAGACTCACCTTAGTTGTAGTCAGTACTTTCCCTAAACATTTTATTTCCTGACCCTTTTTCCTCTTCTTTCTTTAATCTAATTTTAGCCCCCTCAACTCCATTAAGTACTCTGGCAGTTATTTAAGCTTTGCAAAAAAATAAAAATAAGGAAGATCAAAAGGAAGGAACTTTTGCATGAGGCTGAGAAAGGAACTCATTCTAGCTGTGCCAGCACAGTCCCACTTCCAACAAAGCCAGAAAAGGCCTCAGAGGACTGAATCACTGGCAGCAGTGGCAGTTTCCAGACTTCTCAGTCCATAGACACTAGACACAAGTGCTCCTGCAGCTATCAGTCCACGGACTGAATGTTTGAAATACCATTATTTTGACTTCTGGAAGCCAAGAAAGTGGAGTAAGTAGTATATCACTTCCATCCTCCCTTACCGACATTGAAAAATCCAGAGAAAATAGCCCTAGGAAAAACACTGAAATAGTGGAGTCTGCAGAAAGACCCAGTGTAGAAGCCTTTTAGCTCAGGAGGCTAGAGGGATTAACAGGAAAAGTCCCTCTTGCTATAACTGAAGGAAGTACAGGACTGGAGGCATCCCATCAAGCCAACAGGAAACCTCACCTCAGTCAATCAGTAACCAGGCCCTTAGCACCGAGCACAAGAAGTCTGGGACAGCACTCTGTGCAATGGAAGCAGAGATCAACTTTAAAAGTCAGAAAAAAAAGAAAATGAAAAAAGCAGCAAAGAAAAGCAATGACCATAAAGAAGTGTCTTGATGGAAGGGAAGATCAAAACACAAATTCAGGAGAGGATAACATTGTCAATATACTCATATCTGAAACATCAAAGAGGATTATGAACTGGTTTCAAGCCCCAAAAGCCTTCTTGGAAGACCTCAAGAAAGAGTTTAAAAGACAAATGAGAAGAAAAATTGGATAATTCCATTAAAAATACAATTGACTAAGTGGGAAAAAGTACAATAAAGAAGACAACACCTTAAAAAATAGAACTGATCAAGTGGAAGAGTAGCTACAAAAGTTAACTGAAGAAAAGAATTCATTAGCAATTATTATTGGGCAAGTGGCAGCTAATGATTCTAGGAGAAATCAAGAATCAGTTCAACAAAATCAAGAGAATGAAAAAAATAGAAGAAAACATAAAATACTTTATTAGAAAAACAACTGACCTGGAACATAGATCTAGGAGAAATTAAGAATTAATGGTCTGGCTGAAAGCCATGATTAAAAAAAGTGCCTGGATTATCAAGGAAAACTGCTTTGAGGTCCTACAACCAGAGGGTAACATAGTCATTGAAAGAATCCGCTCATCACCTTCCTGAAAGAGATCCCAAACTGAAAATTTTTAGAGGAGAAGTTAAGGGAGTTAGAAGAAGAAATAGAGAGCAAAATTATACTTGTGAAGGATTTACCCCTCTCTCTCTTTCTTAACTAGTAAATCTAACCAAACAATAAAAAAAGAAGTTAATGAGATAAAGAGATTTTTTTAAAGTTAGACGTGGTAGAGCTCTGGAGAAAATTGAATGGGGATAAAAAGAAATATATCTTTTTCTCAGTGGTATATGGCACCTATGCAAATTTGTGTATTAAAGCATAAAAACCTTACAATCCAATGTAGAAAAGTAGAAATATTAAATGCATCCTGCTCAGATCATGATATAATAAAAATCATATGCAATCAAGGACCAGACTAAAAATTGACTGGAAACTGAATGGTCCAAACTTGAAGAATGAATGGGTCAAAAAAATAAAAACTCTTCAATTCTTAAAAAAATATTAGTTTAAATAAAGACCATGAATATTTACTTGATATTCTTAACCTTGAAGTCACTGGGAATACAGCAACTGGCTAAGTACTGTGCCTTGCGGGGAGCACAGCTTCACTTTTGACTGGGAAGCACTTATACCTTCCTTGCTTGAGGCCTGTTAAGATTGGACAGTTAAAATAAGTAGTTTGGAGGTGGTGATTTTTTTTTCTATTCAGCTTGGGACTGAGAAGTGTAGACAGTATATAATTAAGATCATCTTAAAATTTATTTTTGTTGTTAAATTGTAGTTGATGTCCTGTGGATTACTATTAAAATAGATGATCATTATATCATTTATAATATATTTTTCATAGTAATCATGTGATAGTTGCAGTCTTCTTTCTTTCTAATTGATTAATAGAAATAGGTTCATACAGGTTATTACACAAATGCACTGTTTCCAAAGTCATTTAAAAAATTCTGGAACCAAGACTTGAACCTTGATATTCTATTTACACATGATATTATATTTGCTACCACACTGCCTCATGTGTGGTTGTGTTACTCAGTATTAGGGTGAAAAGGCACTAGGTTTAAATTATGCAAAACTGTAATATAAGAGTGATTGTTTATTGTATTTTTGCACATGCATACCTGACTCTCAATGAGAAGAGTTAGAGATATTGGGAAAATATTTTGAATCCCTCCGTTTGATATTAAACAACATTTATAACCAAGATCCTCACCCAATCATGCCTTTCTTCTTACACTTTAGACTCCACCACATATTTTTGTTTCTGTATCACTCTCCTGTTCTATTTTTTCAAATAAGACACCCCATCTCACAGTTTTAGCTACTTTTACTGATAGTTGCTTGTGCCTGAAAGGTTCTCCTCCTCATGTTGTTTCCATGGTCTCCTTAAATTCCTAACTAAATTCCCACTTTATACAGGAAGTCTATGACAGTCCCTTTTAATTCTTTCAAACATTTTTTGATTATGCCTTATTCTTCCTGCATATAGTTTGAACATAATTCTTTTCATGTTAACTCCTCCACTAGTTTGTGAGCTTGTTGGGGGTAACAACTGTCTTTTGCCCTTTTATATCTCTAGTATTTAGTACATTTCTTAGCACATAAATGTTTAATACATGTTTATTGAGTGAATGAATGACTTCTTCCCTGATTTCTTTATGCAAATTTCTTTATGTGATTTTTGGGTTCATAGAACTATAGGATCATGTATCTCATTTGGAAGGGAGCTTGAAGTTCAATGAATCCAATCCTCTTATTTTATAGGTGAGGAAACTGAGTTATAAAGAAGAGAAGTGGTTAGTTTTACTCGGAATTTCAGAGGTCAAGGTGGCCGAGTAGGCAGTGGGTTGCTCTCACCCTCCCTTGTAGAAATAAAAAAAACAAAACAGAAAAAATATAGCCCCAGAAAAATCCTAGAATAGCAGAACCAGGAGAAAGATGGAGTACAACAGACTTTTAGCCCATGAGGCTGGGGGAATTAATAGGAAATGCAACTCTTATTATAGTGGAAGGGGAGCAGTACGAAATGGGAGGCTTCCCAGCAAGACAGCAGCACACCCTGCTTTAGCAAAACATTAGGAGTTTCTGAGCACCAGGGTGGTAGAGCAGGCAAGCACCAACACTAAGACTATCCTTGTTACCTAGACACAGCAAGGGGAACAGGTATAGAGTTCTGGGTCAGAGAATGAATACTGGTGTACTTGTGTCTATGAGCAGCTGAGCATAGGAGATTCAGTGTAGCTACTGGGAAACACACAAAAAATAAACCTCACCAGACCTTGGCACACACCAGCCAACACCACCATTTCCAGCTCAGCATGAGTTAAGTAATGAAATACTTACAGCCTCCAGCTGCCAACACCTGAGGCCCAAGTACACCAAGCCAGTGAATAGGACCCTGACCCCTAATACAAGAAGTTTGTTCTAGTGCCCCTTGTGCTCCAGAATCAAAGTTTAACTTTAAAAGTCAGTAAAAAGGCAAAAAATGAGCAAAATCAACAAAAGAAAAACACTGAGTTTTTATTATAGTGACAGGAAAGATCAAAGCAAAAATTCAGAAGAGGACAACATTGCCAATATATCCACATCTAAAACTTCAAAGGGGAATATGAACTTATCTCCAGCACCAAAAGCCTTCTTAGAAGAACTCAAGAAGGATTTTCAAAAGTAAATAAGAGATGTAGAAGAAAAATTGGGAAAGGAAATGAGAGGCATGCACAAGAGAGGCAACAGTTTGAAAAAGGAAGTACAAAAATGACTGTAGAAATCAATTTCTTTCAAAGAAAATGGCAAAATGGAAAAGGAGGTATAAAATGTAACTGAAGAAAGCTATTCAATAAGAGTTAGAATTGGGCAAGTAGAAGTTAATGACTCTATGAGTCCTCAAGAGTAAAACAAAATTAAAAGAATGAAAAATAGAAGAAAATAGAGAATATTGAATTGGAAAATCAACTGCCCTGGAAAATAGATGCAGGAGAGATAATGGAAGAACTACTGGCCTACCTGAAAGCCATAATCAAGAAAAGGTCCTGGACAGCAACTTTCAAAGAATCCTTAAGAAAAACTGGTCTGAAGTCCTCGAATCAGAGGATAAATTAATCATCCCAAGAATCCACCAATTACCTCCTGAAAGAGATCCCAAACTGAAAGTTCCAAGGAGTATTGTAGTCAAGTCTGAGAGTTGTCAGGTCAAGGAGAAAATAGTACAAACAGTCAGAAAGAAGTAATTTAAATATTGTGCAATCACCGTCAAGGATGTTGTATCTTTTACATTAAAAGATGGGAAGTTTTGGAATATGATATTTGATAAAGCAAAAGAGTTGGATTTCAATCAATGATCAACAGCCCAGTGAGATTCAGCATAATCTTTCAGGGTAGGAAATGGCTATTCAATGAAAGAGGGGATTTCCAGAATTTCCTGATTTAAAGATCAGAATGCAATGGAAAATATGATCTTCAAATACAGGACTCAAGAGAGGCATAAAAAGGTAAACAGTAAAGGAAAAAATTAAACCAAAAATAAAAGAAAATTGTTTATATGCTTTCATATTTATATTAGAATATGAAACTTGTAACACTTGAGAGCTATATCTTTTTATGACTTTTAGAAGGGAGTGACAAAGGGAGTAAGTATAAGTTCACTTTTGTCAGACAATAAAAATTTAATTAAATGGTGAAATGTGAAAAGGAGGAAGCAAAAAGTGTTAAATTACATCACAAGAGAGGCACAAACACCTATTATAGTATAGGGAGAGATGGGAATGAGATGAGTATCATTTGAATTTTACTCTCATCAGATGTGACTCAAAGAGGGAATAACACAGGCATAGAAATCTAAGTTATCATATTGGAAATCTGAAGAAAAAGGAGAAGGGAGGGGGGAATAGAAGAGAGAGAAGAAGTAGAAGGGGAAAAGGGAGAAAAAAAGGAGGGTGTTGATAAAAGGGAGGGCAGGTTAATGGAAGTAGTAGTCAAAAACAAAACTCTAGTGAGGGAAAGAAGAAACAAAGAAAAGAAGAAATGGGATGGGATGGGGGATAGTACAGAGAGAAAGATAGAGATGGCAATCATAAATGTGAATGTGAGTGGAATGAACTCTCCCATAAAATGGCAGTGGATAGCAGAATGGATAGAAAACCACAATCTTATAATATGCTATTTGCAAGAAACACATTTGAAACAGAGGAATACACACAGAATAAATGTAAAAGACTACAGTAGAATACATTATACTTCAGCTGCAGTAAAGAAAAAAAAATTGGGCTAGCAATGCTGATCTCAGAAAAAAGCAAAAGGAAGAACAGATGTAATTAAAAGAAATAAGGAATGAAACTACACCCTGCTAAAAGGTTCCATAAAAATGAAGCCATATCATCACTAAACATATATGCATCAAGTGGTATAGCTTAATAATTCTTACAGGAGAAGTTAAGGGAGTTAGAGGAAAACAATAGACAGTAAAAATATAGTAGTTGGAGACCTATACCTCTCCATCTCAGAACTTGATAAATGTAACTACAAAATAAATGAGAAAGAAGTTGAGGGTGTGCATGTTGGGCCAGGGTGAATGCCTCAGTGAGAAACAAAGTGGCGACTGAGAACTGCAGACCAGTAGGACCATCACTCCCCCCACTTCTCTGTCTGTGCTCCCAGACCTGTCTCTCAATGGAAAGTTCACATTTGCTCAACAATATCTTGTCTCTCATAAAAATTTGAACACACCAGGGACAGAGCCAAGACGGAGGAATGGAAGCAGGAAATTCTGTGAGCTTCCCCACAACCATCTAAAATACCTATAAAATATGACTCTAAACAAGTTTTAGAACTACAAAACCCACAAAGTCACAGAGAGAAACGTACCTCCCCCCACGAAGGCAGCCTATCAGGCCTACAGAAAGGGTCCATCACAGTGTTCTGGGAGCAAAACACAGTCCCTGTGAGCCTGTGGTTTTGGCTCCCTGACCAACTACTGACAGAGGAGATTTCAGGAGAGTGAATCACCAGTAGCTGTGGTAGTTTCCAGACATCTCAACCCACAAACATCAAAGACAAAGTAAAAGGTCAGTCTGCAACCCTGTTGGAAAGGAAGGACATGGTCAAGCCCCTGCACCTGGGAAAGAGGTGGTAGAGTTCCAGCAGCTGCAACTGCTTCCCTGCTTGACTGCCTACAGAGATCCTGGTCTGTAGATCATAGGGTGACCAAGAAACCATTCAGAGGGTTTTTGCTCTTAAAAGCATGAATCTGGATCACCATCATGGGTGGAGATCCTGGGGTGTGTGGCCAGTGGGCTACAGCTTTTGGGTGTAAAGACAGGGTATCCCACTAATAGCTCCGGCAGCTGCAAAAACCCCACCAATTTGGGACAAAGCTCTCCTCTCTGGAAGCAGAGTTCTACCATGGCTAAGAACTAAAAAGTGAAGTAATTGACTGGCAACATGAGCAAGCAGAGGAAACAAAGCAAGCAGAGCAATCAAACCTCAGATTCCTTTTTGGGGGGACAAATAGGATGAAAGAATGGAATAGGAGGAAGACAAAGAAGTGAGAACACCTGCAACAAAAACATCCAAGAAAAATATGAATTGGTTACAGGCCATGGAAGAACTCAAGAAGGATTTTGAAAATCAAGTAAGAGAGGTGGAGGAAAAATTAGGAAAAGAAATGAAAAGGAGGCAAGAAAATCGTGAAAGGTGAGTCAACAACATAAGTGAAAAAAATAACAGCTTAAAAAAATAGACTAACTCAAATGGCAAAAGAGGCCCAAAAAGTCAATGAGGAGAAGAATGACTTAAAAAGCTGAATTTGCCAGATGGAAAAAAGAATTTCAAAAGCTCACTGAAGAGAATAATTGCTTCATAATTAGATTAGAGCAAATGGATGACAATGACTTTATGAGAAATCAAGACACTATAAAACAGATTGAAACAAATGAAAAAATAGGAGGCAATATCAAATATCTCTTTTTAAAATTAATTAATTATTTTTGTTTACATGACTCATTTCCACAAGATTTTGAGTTACAAATTTTCTCCCCATCTTTCCCATATGCACCACGTCAAAACAGCCATCCCACTGTATGGCCTTTCCCCAAATCTGCTCTCTCCTATGTCCTCTCCAATCACCCCTCTGATTACCCAGTAGGGCAGTATGGGTCTCCCCACACCAGTGCCTATATATCTTAATTCCTAGTTAATGTATGTTAATAATAATTAGTTAATGTAGTTAATAATAATAATAATTTTATAACTATAATTATATGTATGTATACACACACATGTACTAACATTTGATTATAGAACTTTAAATTCTAGATTCTTTCCCTTCCTTCATCATCACCCACCCCCCCTGGAAAGACCAGCAATTCAATACAGGCTGCACATGTGTAGTTATGCACAGCATTTCCACAGTGGACATATTGTGAAAGATTGATTACATGTCCCTCCTTCCTATCCCACTCCCCCACCTTGTTCTATTTTCTACCATGTCCCTGTCCCTTTAGAGAAGTGTGTATTTGCAGCAACCATCCTCCCTACCCTGTCCTCCCCTCTATCATCCCACCTCTCATCCACATCCCCCCTACAATCCTGTGTGGTAAGATACCCAGTTTAGAGTTTATGTCATTCCTTCTCTAAGCCAAATTCGACGAGAGTAAGGTTGACCCTTTCCCTTTTGCCTTCCTGTTCTTTCCCTGCATTGTAACAATTATCCCTAGCCTCTTCTATATGAGACTATTAATCCCATTCTGTCTCACTCTGTCTCCTCCAATTCTAATCCACTCTTACCTCGGAATTTCATTTTTTAAAGTATCATCCCTTCGTATTCAATTGATCCTGTGCCCTCTTTGTACACATATATACACATACTCAGATGTGTTCATACACATATATAAATCCTCCAATATTAACATAAGTATATATATATATATATATACATATATATGTAAATAACACATTTGTATTCCCTTCACCTATCCTAATACTGAGAAAAGTTATGTAAGTTACAATTATCATTTTTCCATGTTGGCATGTCAAGAGTTCAACTTGGATAAGTTCTTTATGATTTCTTTTCCATGTTTGCCTTCTCATGCTTTCTGTATTTGTGTCAAATTTTCTTTTCAATTCTGTTCTTTTTTCAGCACGAATGTTTGAAAGTCCTCCACCTCACTTAATGACTATATTTTCCCCTGGAACATTATACTCAATTTTGCTGGGTAGGTGATTCTTGGTTTTAATCCTACCTCCCTTGATTTCTGGAATACCATATCCCAGGACATTTAACCCCTCAATGTATAAGCTGCCAGATTCTGCTTTATCCTAATTGTTTTTCCACAGTATTCAAATTGCTTCCTCTTGGCAGTCAGTAGTATTTTCTCCTTGATCTGGGGATTCCAGAACCTGGCTATGAAATTCCTTGGAGTTTTCTTTTGGGGATCTTTGTCAAGAGGTGATCAGTGAATTCTTACAAGTTGTATTTTGTCCTCTGGTTCTAATATATCAGGGTGATTTTCCTTGAGAATTTCTTGCAGGATGCTTTTGAAGTTCTTTTTTTGATCATGGTTGTCAGGTAGTCCAATAATTTTTAAACTATCTCTGCTGGATGTATTTCCCAGGTCCATGGTTTTTTCAAGGAGATATTTCACATTGCCTTCTAAGTTTTCATTTGTTTGGATTTGTTTAATAGTATCTTGATTTCTTATAAAGTCATTTGCTTCCATTTGCTCTACTCTAATTCTGAAGGAATGATTATCTTCAGAAAGCTTTTGAGAATATTTTTCCATCTGGCAAATTCGGCTTTTTAAGGCATTCTTCTCTTCATTTTCTTTTTGAGCCTCTTTTCCCATTTTAGTTAATTTATTTTTAAGGTGTTATTTTCTTCAGTCAGATTGTTGAATCTGTTTTCGTTATTTTCTCACATCATTCTCCTTTCTCTTCACAATTTTTCTTCCACTTCTCTTATTTGGTTTTCAAAATCCTGCTTAAGCTCATCCATTACTTTTAGGCAGTCTACATGTTTCATGGATGCTTTGGTGTGGGAGTTCTGATTGTGTTGTCTTGCTCCCATTCCATGCTTTGATCCTATTTGTCCTCAAAAAAGGATTCTAGAATTTGATTGCTGTTCTTACTTCACTTGCTTTGCCTTCTCCTATTGCCAGTGAATTACTTGATTTGTTAGCTCTTGATTTTTTAGCTCAGCTTCCAGAGGAGAGAGCTCTGTCCCAAATCACTGGGGTTTTTGCATCTGCTGGAACTATTGGGAGGGTGTCATTTTTTTTTGCTGCCCCCACCAGGTTTGGCTCACTGAGAATGGACTCCTGGAACACCACCCACGACAGCAATCTGGATCCATGCCACTCAACAAAAGAGCACTTAGTTTCTGAACAATCACTTTGCCTCTCTGCAGTCTGCATGCTGGGAGCTCTGAATCAGCCATGTGGAGGTAGCTGCAGGGCCACTGCTTCTGCTGCTTTCTTGCCCTGGGAGCAGTTTGGGTGAGCTGCTTTTCTCTCCCAGATTTAGCTGAGTTCCACTGCCCTTTCACTTAGTCCTTGTTTCTTATAGCTTGATAATTCTGGAAAATTCTACAGCTGCCACTGATCCACTCTCCTGATGGCTCCAGCTGTGTCTCATCCTGGCCACCCTGGGGCCAAGCCATGTTTTCAGGCTGTACTAGTTTTGGCTCCCAGCACACTGTGATGAGCCTGTCATGCCAAGCTGCCTTCAGTGGGAGATGTGTTTTTCTATTGTGAATTTTGGAGCCCTAAAATTTGTTTAGAGTCATATTTTATGGATATTTGAGGTGACTATGTGAGAGCTGTGGAACCTTGTTGATTCTAGGCCACCATCTTGGCTCTGCCCCCTGTAACTCTCAAATACCTCTTTGGAAAAATCACCAACTTGGAAAATAGTTCTAGGAGAGACAATTTAGAAATTATTGGACTACCTGAAAGTCATGCGCAATAAAAGAATGTAGAAGTCATCCTTCAAGAAATTCTTAAAGAAAATTGTCCTAATATTTTAGAACCAGAAAGCAAAATAGAAATTGAACAAATTCACCAATTGCCTCTTGGAAAACATCCCAAAAGAAAACTCCTAGGAATATTGTAGCCAAATTTCAGAGTTCCCAGTTCAAGTAGAAAATTTTACAAGCAACCAGGAAGGGAAAAATATTACTGTTGTGAAAACACAATCAGGATAATGCAAGATCTAGAAACTCCTACATTAAGGGATTGAAGTGCATGGAATATGCTGTTCCAGAGGTCAAAGAATCACCTACTCAGTAAAACTGAGTACAATGGTTCAGGGGAAAATATGGTCATTCAATGAAATAGAGGATTTTCAAGTATTCTTGGTGAAAAAAACAGAGTAGAACAGAAAATTTGACATTTGAATTCAAGAAGCAACAGAAGCCTGAGAAGGTAAACATGGAAAAGAAATCATAAAGAACTCATTAAAGTTAAACTATTTACATTCCTACATGGAAAAATGATAATTGTAACTCATGAGACTTTTATCAGTATGCGGATAAAGGGAATTATATGTTCATGTGTGTGTGTGTGTATAGGTCCTCTTCAACCTTAACATGTGTATCTCCAAGGCAGTCTTATTAAAAGAACTTCTGTTCCTAAAATGTCAAAGGATAGTTTAACAACAGCAATATATAGAAATGTTATGATGCTGATACCTTTTAAAAGGTACCAGTTGCTAACAATTGGACAGCAAAGTTAACATGCATGTAGTTTACTTATAAAGCAGGTAGCCAAAGACATATAATGCATTTTGTTACATCGAGTTCTGGAAATCCTTCCTTGCGGCTATATCCACATACACACATATGTATATATGTGTCAATACATATGTTTATATATATATATATACACACACATATGTATATATGTATATATAGTCTAGACATTTCTTGTCCTTGATGTGCCATTTTCTTAGATCCAAAATTCTTTTTTTTTTTTTTGGAAAGGAGACAGCTGGTCAATTGGGGTTAAGTGACCTGCCCAAGGTCATATGGCCAGTAAGTGTTAAGTGATTGAGGCTGGATTTGAACTCAGGTACTCCTGACTCCAGGGCCAGTGCTCCATGTACTGTGCCACCAACTGACCCTAGATCCAGAATTCTTTAGTGAATGACCTTACTCCCCCAGATTCCCAATAAATATCTTTTAATCCTAATTTGAATTTTTCCCCAAAGATCTCTAGATCTCAGTTTATAAACCTGTTAAATAAGAAAGTTGGAGTACAACCTTAAAGTCCATTTCAGCTTTTCTCTCCTGTGTGTCCTTTTAAAATGACCTAAAATCCCAGACTCATGATTTTTGTTATCCTTTTAACAGACATAATTCCATTTCTCTGTAACACCTTCATTATTTTTTGTGAAAGGGAAAGGAACATTTTTTTTAAACAATTTGCATGATCACTAGCAGTACTACATACAGTGGAAGATGATTTACCATATACTCTGCTTGTGCTTACGTACACAAACTGAAGAGAAATTTGGCCAAAAATGTTTTCCAAGGTTGATTGATAGAGATAGTCAATCTGGATATTTATCAACCTCTTCAAAGTCCCTTTTACTCAATAAATTTCCCCCAAATAAATTGCTTTAACTTTCATCTTCATATTCCTTCTACTTGTCCTTCTCTCCAGAAAGGGTGTAGCTGTATAAGAATAAAGCAAAATCAGTCTCTAACTAGCAAGGTGATCTCTTCATAGTCAAAATGAAGAGTTGAAATATCAATGCATATAATTTAATAAAGATATTATATATGAAAAGTCATATATTTTGCCTCTAATTTTTCTAGATTTGCCACCTACTTTATTCAAATTATTTTAATTCAGTGGATTCAGATTCTATATTTATGTATGGAATTAAGTTAGTTTGATTCAGTGGATTCAAATTTTCTTGGTTCATATATGGATTTTTCTCTTCATTTTAGATTCAGATTCCTAATTCAAATTTATTTAACTCTATCTTCAATACTGATTATGCAATTTACTTTAAAGCATTTTATGGTAGCCTTTAGAATTTTTTTAAAAATCCCTCCCGGGGTGGCTAGATGGTGCAGTGAATAGAGCACTCACCCTGGAGTCAGGAGGACCTGAATTCAAATCTGACCTCAGAAACTAAACACACACACACACACACACACACACACACATACACACACACACTCACACACACAAAAACTAGCTGTGTGATCTTGGGCAAGTCATTTAACCCCAATTGCCTTCCAAAAAAACCAAAAAAAATACCTCCCAGCAACAGAGTCAAGTCTACTGGATCTGCCTCAATAAATCTCAATCCCTGGCAAATTGAGTTTTGCCTATCTCAATTCCTGGCAAAAATCTGTGAGTTCTAAATGGAGGGGAAAACAAGATTTTTGGAGCCTCTAATGCCATGCACAAGCAGCTTCCCAAAACAATGCTACTGTGAACAGCTTTTAAGGTTCTGATTACACAGCATAGTGAGCACTCCATTTATTCCATAACAAATCAAGGCAAACATTCACAACAAATCACAATACAGTATTCACAACACCACATCTTATTACAGAAAATCACAGTATAGTGTTCACAACAGCTTAACATTAAAATTGCCACTTAGTTTTCACAAAAGTGGTCACAGTATTTAGAACAAAGAACAAAAGAACAATCATCTGGTATCCCCAAGCTCCTTACACAGTCATTCAGTCATCTCAAAATGCAATAGTCAATCTTCCACTCATGCGGCAATAATAGGTCAACTTACTCAGTCATATATCTAGCAATCAGTCACTAAGTATTGTTAATCACTAAATACAATCAGTAGAAAAATACACAAGGGCGGCTAGGTGGCACAGTGAATAGAGCACCGGCCCTGGAGTCAGGAGTACCTGAGTTCAAATCCGGCCTCAGACACTTAACACAAAAAACTAGCCGTGTGACCTTGGGCAAGTCACTTAACCCCAACTGCCCTCCAAAAAGCAAAAAAAAAAACCCAAAAAAAGAAAAATACACAAACCCTCCACCCTTAGGTCTCTAATAAACTTCAATTTCGTTGTAACTTCCATCATTGCATTCAATATCCAAGTAGAGACCTTTTCTTCATCTTGACTCAGGGTGGTCTCTCAGCTTCCTTGGATCCCCTTCCATGGTCCTAGATCCTACCTGAATCCACCAAACAGTCATCTAGATTCAGAGGCAGACAGCTCCCAGGTTCTTGTCTAGTCCCCTGGGCAGTTCCTACTGTACAGTGAGGTTCACAGGGAGCTCTTGTTTCAGCCAAACCCTTCCAGCAAAGAGAGAGTTCACACTCTCTGATTCTTAGCCACAAAGGTTTAATTAGTTACTCAGAGCTAAGTGCCTGCTTACTTGACATAACCAAAAGGGTATTCAAATTTAAATTGATTACCATTACACAGCATGAAAATCAGAACTTCAGTATCAGCAATAGTTCACCTAACAATGAGTTAGATTAACATTGTAAAATGGATAAGACAATTAATTCCTAAGTGAAGCAGATTGGTATCCATTAATTCTTTCTCCAGGGAAACACTTTCCAAAAAAATTTTCATGATCTAGATAAATTCAACAAAATGATGTTTCACTCCTCCAAAAAAAATTGGAAATTATTTCATTTGTGTAATTTAGGCATTTTGTGCTTTTTATAAAAGGAAAAAAAAGAACTATATATGGACAATTGTATAAACTGAATCAAAGATGAGCAAAAAGAAATATATTTGCATAAATATTCTCATAACTTGCTGGCCCTTTGCTGAGTTGAAATCCCTTATTTATTCTATGCTCTTGATAGTATATGTAAATCAAAGTGTAAGACAATCAGTCAATACGCTTTTATTTAGCACCTAAAAAAGAAAAGAGAGTCTTTGTTTTCCAGGAGCTCACAGTTTAATGGGAACAAATGAAAATTACTACGTAAAATATACACATATTTTTGTATATATGAATTTATGTGCACATATATCTATGCGTCTATACATACTTCTATATATCTATACATCTATACACACACACAAATGCACACACACACGACATCTTCTCCCTCAGCTTCTTCAAAATTCATGTAATTTTATCACACCAAAATTGTGAAATATTGTGTATTTCATCTTCTTTCTTTTTCATTTCTTCACCTCTGAACTTGGATATACTTGTGTTGTGGACTCAAGAAGAGTCAACAAATGGATATGCCTAAAAGACTTCATATTTTATGTTTAGAAATGTGAAAGGATTCTCTGTCTTCCACAATCACAAGATGCATAAATTTTAGTTTTGATTTTTATATTTTGGACAACCTGATAATTAGATGATAGAGCTGCATTTCACTCTAAATATGTTTTCAAAGGTCCTGATATTTTTTAAAATAAATTTGAAATTAATGAATAGAAAAGCAGCGAACTAGTGCAAGTATAGACTTCTTATTAAAAAAAATCCAATCTCCTTGAACAAATCAACTAATTTGTTTTAAACACATGATCATAATCCATATCATAACAAGATGATTTAGGGAAAATGTCAGTCAAACATATAAAAAAAAGTTAGAAAGACACTTACAATGGGATGTTTTGAAAAAAAATACTGAAATTTGGAGGCTGAAGAACAGCAATGATGTTCTGCCTATAACCCTTGGTTATTTGAGTCATTTAACATTTCTAAGCTTTAGTTTCTTCCTCTATAACATGTTTCTCTACTACATATGTAACAGGGTTATTTTTAGGTTCAAATGAGATAATGCACAACAAATGGTATATATTTAAGCTGTTATTTGTCTCCACCTTATCTTTTGATGGAATTCAGATATAAATCCGGGGACAATTCACTGTTCTCCTATTTTAATCTAATTTTTAATGTTCTGTAGACTGCTGCACAATTAGGTACTATTGATTTTATATTTGAATAAAAGTATTCAGAGCTAAATTCATTTCATGTTGTTTCACTGAAAGCATCTTTGGGGCAAATCCAACAGCACACAAGTTGAAGGGTATGTGCTTCATGGTATATACCTTAAAGATTGAGATTCTAGTATGACAACATCTAATAAAGAACATGTAATATCCAGGAAATTATAGACAATATTGTGGTAATAGACTAGTGCTGGTAATTTTTTTATTCAATTCCCAAGGATATTTTGAGATTTTTATTCATGGCATAGGGATGTATAGTGTATTATTTTCTGAAAGGTAGTAATCTTGTGCAATTAGAGTCTGAATACTGAGCAGTAATTCTTGGCTTTCTAAGTATTTATGGTAAAATGTTTATATACTTCAATTTTGTAATTATTGCAGTTATTGTTATCTTATTCTTATCTTTACACCAGAACTTCAATAGAAATGGTCTGGGAACAGGCAGTTATTTTGAGTTCATTCTTTTGTGTTTGATATCCTACAGACTGATACATAGACCTGGGAAGACTTACATGAAATGATGCCAAAAGAAGTGAGCAGAATCAAGAGAATATTGTACACAGTAACAACAATATTGCACCAGGAAGAACTGTGCTTTTTTTAGTAACACAATGATGCAAGAAAATTACAAAGGACTAACAACCAAAAATGCCATCCACTTCTAGATAAAGAACTAATGATATCTGAATGTAGACTGAAGCACACTTTTTAAGACTTTATTTGTCTTATGGCATCTTTTTTGGTCTGTATTTTTTTACATGACTAATATAGAAATGTGTTTTGCATGACTTCACATACATAAACTATGTCAAAATACTTGCCTTTTCAATGAGGGAAAAAAGGATGGAGGGAGGGAAATAATTGGTTTCAAATGTTTAAAAAAAAGGTAAAATTGTATATGTAATTGGAAAAAATATTTTCAAAAAGAATGAATTTCATTCCATGTAAATATGGAGATAATAACCATTTAGTATGGTGGCATCTTATCATGGCTTAATTTCATATGCAATTGGTATGGATAACATTTCTACCTGCAATTTTACTCTGGTTCAAGTATACCTTATTATTAAATTTTCAAAAATATGTTGGGCTTTCATTTGTAGTAGAGACATCTATAATATGTTAGCCTACAAAAGAGAGTGAGCAGCTGGTATAATCCTAGCTAAAACTCTAGCCAAAATGGAGGCCAAATTCTATGCAAAATTTTCCAAGTATTTGGCAAATGTTAAAATTTTGCGATTTAGAGTGATATATTGCACAATATTCAAAATTATATTGCATAATCAATGGTCAAATCAAGCTCCTTAAATGCAACCTTGCTCTAATTTCTTTTGGCTATTATCTAGTCTGGAATCACCATAATAAATCTTCCATTCTATAAGCATATTTATTTAACTTATTCATTTCATATCTCTTTGTTTATATTTGGTAATTTCATATGGATGGTGCACATGGATGATCTTTCCATTTCAATGTTTGATATGTTTCATTCCAGAGTTTCCATTAAGAAATAAATCAGTTTTAATAACATATAGAAAATCCAGTGACATGTAACTGTAGCCAGCCTGTATTGAGAGATTTATCTTGAAAAAATTTCTGAAAGTTTTATCTTTTTTATGTGTTATGAAGACATCTATAAAATTTCACCCTGATTTGGATGAGGAAATATTCATCTCTCAATAGTTGCCTTGGAATAATTAGGCTGTGAATACAATGTTTCTTTAACAAAGGGTTTTGTCTGGATATCTTCAAGGTAAGTGATTCTTAACATTTCTGTGCCATAGACTCCTTTGGATTAGTGAAGCTTGTGGACCACTTCTCAGAACAATATTTCTAAAGGTATAAAAGAATAAATATAAGGTTATAAAGGAAATCAAATGTACTGACATACACTTATCAAAATATATTTAAGGACGGGGGTGCATGGAGCCAAGATAGTGGCGTGAAAGCAGGAACTTAACTAAACTCCTCTAGGAATTCTGTCAGTATCTGCTAAAAAGTGAATCTGAATGGATTTTAGAGTGACCAAATCAATTGGTAGACAGAACTTGGCAGGTTCCTAGTCTAGGAAATTGCATTCATAGGACTGGGCAAAAAGAGTGTGGAGTACAGAGTGCATGGGGGCTGTACCATCACAGACTGGAGACCAGACAATAGCGGAGCTAGAGGTAGCCCCAGGAAGTGAATCTACCCACCACAAGGGCAATTCGCAGACCTCTCACCACAGGACAGAGTGTCTGTCCAATCTATGTGAGAGACAAGCCCAGGGTCCACCTGGGGCTATCCATCCATATCCTGAATGTTTAAAAATTGCTTACCTGAACTTCCAGGAGCCAACATGGTGGAGTAAACCCTAGCTGCTCTAATCCTCCATTCTGACCCAGAAAACTAAGAGATTATTGCCCCAGTGAAAAATCCTGAAATAGTGGAACCAATGGCAGACATTGGAGTCCTACAGAAAGGATATGGCTGAGGCTGTGGCAATCCTAAAGTGAAGGGTGGGAGGCTTCCCCTCAAGCCCTATCTCAGCTGACCAGTATGAGATCCCAAAAAACAGGGGGGTGGATCCAGCAAGCACTAACACCAGAAGCCCAGGTGTGCCTTAGCACAACCAGGGCAATCAGTGGACACCAGTGCTGCCTGGAAAACAGTTGCTGAGCCTGCCTGAACTCTAGTACAGGGGCAGAGTGGCATAAACCTGAAGTGGCCAGACCATGCCTCCCCCACACTTAACTCTGTGAACCTCAGGTTAACCCAGGGGAAACTCTGAAAGTCCTGGCCATGGCCTCAGTCTAGACACCCAGAAGCTATAGCACACAATGTCCACAACCAGGCTCGTAGAAGCATGGGTCAGAGCCCTCTGTACTCTAGAAGCAGAAATACAGGTTAAAAGCCAGGAAAAAGATAAGCACAATGGGCATGAAACAATCTGGAAAAATGAAAAGAAAATGATTGAATCCTATTATTGTGAGAAGAACTAAATTCAGAGGACAGCACTGGCTGTATACCCACACCTGCGACCATAAAAATAAATATCAACTCTTCTCAAGCCCAGAAAGCATCCTTGGAAGAGCTCAAGAAGGATTTCAAAAGCTAAAATAGAGAGGTAGAAGATAAAGTTACCAAATCTTTTAAAATTACAAATATCAAGTTGCAAAAAAAATTTAACTGAAGAAAACAAATTTTTAAAAAGTGAAATTTGTGAAATGGGAAGGGAAGTTCAAACTATAACTGGAGAAAATACCTCCCTAAAATGAAATCTGAACATATGGAAAATGAATTTCAAAAACAAACTGGAGGAAACAATCTACTAAAAATTCAAATCAGTCAAATCTAAGTTAATGGCTATGATGCATCAAGAATCAGACAAAAAAACCACACAAAAATGGAAGCTTAGAAGAAAATGTAAAATATCTCATTGGAAAAGTAACTGACCCAGGGGACAGATCCTGGAGAGATATTCTAAGAATTATTGTTCTACCAGAAAGCCATGATGAAAAAAATGTCTGGACAACATCCTCTAAGAAATTATCAAAGAACATTGCACTGAGATCCTAGACCCATAAAGGAAAAATAGTTATTAAAATAAATCATGGGACACCTCCTAAAAGAAATCCCAATTTGACAATTCCAAGAAACATTGTAGCCATATTCCAGGATTATCATGGCAGGAACAAAATGCTTCAAGCAGCCAGAAAGAAACAATTCAAATATCATGGAGCTACAGTCAGTATCACAGGGGACCAAGCATCTTCTGCATTAAAAGATCAGAGGGATTGAATATGATATGATATGATATTGGAATATGATATTTCATAAAGCAAAAGAGCTTGAATTGCAACCAAAGATCAACTATCCAGAAAATCTAAGCATAATGTTTCCGGCAAGGAGATGATCATTCAATGGAATAAGGGAATTCCAGACTTTTCTTATGAAAAAGCCAGAGCTCAGTGGAAAATTTGATCTCCAAATATAAGACTCAAGAGAGACATAAAGAGACAAACAAGTTAAACAAACCACTCCCCCCACAGAACTTATGATTCAATAAAAAAAAACAAACTGTTGGTAAGAGTCTACCCCACAACTTTAAGTAAACTTTACTTTTTTCCTTGGCTGAGAAGACTTGATTGGAATTCTTTCAGCAGGATCCAGCACGTTGGTATTTTGGGGTCTCAGGCAGCCCTAACCCTCTTTGGGCCCCCTCCTCATTTTTATGGTTCCCTGACACCGGGAAACAGTGCTAATCTCAAGCTCTTCTCCAGCCGATACTGGATGGTTAGACAACTAGGTACTTGTGTTGGAGAAAATGGACATGTGCTCAGCTTCTGAAGAATGGAGGACAAGGACAGATGCCTATTCTGGAAATGTTTGTTTTCTCCAGGGTATAAGCCCCAAGTTCTCCAACCCACTGTACCTGGCATCAAGCATGTTCCAGAGTCTGACACCTTGGATATGAAGTCTGACCCCCTTGAATGGGACCCAGAGAAGCAGGGACAGCTCTACACCCCTTGCCAGCAGGAAGCACTTACATAAGCTGAGACCTTCGCCCTTTACCCCTAAGGAATTTGGGTCCCATTTGTTTGATGGGGAAATGATGAGGTGTACCCTTTGAGCCCTCCTTGAATCTTTGAGGTACATACTCTGGGAAACCTCTTGAAGTCTGATTGAATCTTCAGGAGACATTTGCAGAGGCCATAAGTATTTCATTGTGGCTGGGCCCAAGCCTGTTACTAGCCTGGCCCTCCATTGTTCATCTGCTTCCCACCTTGGAGCCTATCAAAATATCATTCCCCCTCCCCAAATTCATTACTGGAGTCTGACCTCATTAATTCCACCTGAAGTCCCTACCTGAAGTCCCTCTCCAAACTTATCACTGGAGTCAGATCTCATTGGCTCCTACTGAAGACCCTCCCCAGGCTCCTCCTCTGAACCACGCCTAGATTCCTCTGTATATAAAACCCCTTCTTGCTTCATCCTCTGTAAGAGTCTACCCCATAACTTTAAATAAACTTTACTTTCTTCCTTGGCAAAAAACAAAACAACCCAAAAAACTGTTTACATCCTTATACGAGAAACTGATTCTTGTCAATACTGGGAATTTTATAATTATCGTAACATTTAAAAGTTAAATACATAGATAGAGGATGTGGGTATGAGTTAACTAATTTGATAAAAAAACCTTATTAAGTGGTGCAAAGGGATTGTAATGGGAGAAAAGGAAAAGGAGGAGGCAGAAATGGGTAAATGATGCCACATGAAGAGGCATTAAAAACACACTGTAGTAGAGTGAATGAAGGGATGGCAATGAACATTATATAAATTTTATTCTCATTTGTTTAGTTTCAAGGAGGGAATAATACAGTTAAGTACAGGCTTGTAATGTGTAGAGTCAGGAAAACTCATTATAGTAGAGAGAAAGGAGGGATGAAGAGGAGCATTGTATGACATTTACTCTTATCAGATTGGGCTCAAGGAGGGAGTAGCATAATTCATTAAGTATAAAAACCTATCAGCCCCACAGGAAGTAGTAGTGGAAAGAGGGAAAAATAAAAAATGGGGCAGGGGGTTAGAAGGGATGGAAGAAGTAGTAACAGGGAAGAGTAGGTAAACGGAGCAGGTGCACAGGGAGGGAATACTGAAAGAGTTGGTGGTGAAAAGGAAGACTCTTGAGGAAAGGAAAAGACAAGGAAGAAATAAAAGTAAAACAGGGGAGGGAATAGGTTGCAGGGAAATACACAGAAAGCAATCATAACTGTGAATGTGATTGCAATGAACTCTCCCATAAAACTGACGTGAATAGGAGATTCGATAAATGGCCATAATCCTACAATATGCTGTCTACAAGAAATACATTTCAAATGGGGGATACACAAAGGGTAAATGTAAAAGGTTGGAGTGCAATATATTATGTTTCAGCTAAAGTAAAAAAAAAGCAAGGGTAGCAATCCTTATTTCAGATAAAGTAAAAGCAATAAAATATCTAATTAAATGAGATAAGGAAGGAAACTATCCTGCTAAAAGGCACCATCAAAAGTGAAGCAATATTAATACTAAACATATATGCACCAAGCAGTATAGCATCCAAATTTCTAAAGGATAAGTTAAGGTAGTTAGAGGAAGAAAAAGATAGCAAAACTATATTAGTGGGTGACCTCAATCTTCCCCTCTATGAACTTGATAAATATAAGCTCAAAATAAACAAGAAAGAAGTTAAGGTCAATAGAATTTTAGGGAAGGTAGATATGATAGACCTCTAGAGAAAAGTTGAATGGGGATAAAAAGGAAAATACCTTCATCTCAGAGGTACATGGAACATACAAAAAAATTGATCATATATTAGGGACATAAAACTTCACAAATAAGAGAAGAAAGGCAGAAATATTAAATGTATCCGTCTCACATCATGATGCAACAAAAATTATATGTAATAAAGGGCCATGAAAAAAAGACTGAAAACTAATTGGAGACTAAATAATTTAATCCTAAAGAACGAGTGGGTCGAACAAGAAATTATAGAAACAATCAGTAACTTCATTCAAGAGATTGACAATAATGAGACAACATACAAAAACTTATGGGAAGCAGGAAAAAGAGGTCTTCTGGGAAGTTTTATGTCTCTGAATACATACATGATTAAAATAGAGAAAATGGAGGTCAATAAATTGGGCATTCAACTGAAAAAGCTAGGAAAAGAACAAAATGAAAATCTCCAATTAAATACCTTAATTAAATTAGAAATAATGAAAACCAAAGGAGACATGAATACAACTGAAATTAAGAAAACTTGAGAATTAATAAATAAAAGTAAAATCTGGTTTTATGAAAGAAACAATAAAATTGGTTGACCTTTAGTCAATATGATAAAGAAAAAGAAAGAAGAAAACCAAATTGCAAATATAAAAATGAAAATGGTGAATCTATCTCCAATGAAGAGGAAATTAAAACAATAAATAGGAATTATTTTGCCCAATTGTATGCCCATAAATCTGAAAGTCTTAGGGAAATGGATGCATATTTACAAATAGATGTTTCCCAGATTAACTGAAGAAGTAAATTACTTAAATAAGCCCATGTAAGAAAAAAAGAACAATTGAAGAAGCCTTCAGTGAACTCACTAGGAAAAAAAAATCTCCAGGGCCAGATTAATTTATGAGTGAATTCTATCAAATATTTAAAGAACAATTGATTCCAATACTTTAAACACTATTTGGCAGTATTGGAGAAGAAGGAATCCTACCAAATTCTCTCTATGACACAAATATGGTATCGATGCCTAAATCAGGAAGAGACAAAATGGAGAAAGAAAATTACAGACCATATAAATTATTGCGTACCCTTTGACCCATTAATGCCACTTCTAGGGTTGTATCCCAAAGAGATAATAGAAGTGGGAGGAAGACCCATATGTATAAAAATATTCATTGCAGCTCTCTTTGTGGTAATTGGAAATTAAGGGGATGTCTATCAACTGGGGAATGGCTAAACATAAGTTGTGGTATATGAATGTAATGGAATGCTATTGGGTTATAAGAAATGAGGATCAGATGGAGTTCATATTTACCTGGAGAGGCTTATACGAACTGATGCTAAGTGAGAAGAACAGAACCAGGAGAAATTTGTACACAATGACAGACACCACATATGTGTGACAACCAATTTTAATAAACAGGCCTCTTCTCAGCAATTCAAGTTATATGACAACTCTAAAAGACACAGGAGTGAGGTGTGAGGGGGGAAGAGAAGTAGGGAGAGAAAATTAGAAACTCAAGGGATTGTGGAACTTAATAACATAACTTAATAACAGCTTAAGAACTCCTTTTTCCAGACACATGGAGTCTCATTTTTCTGTTCCAAAAGTATACATTAAGACTGATATTCCATAGATGTAAATTGATATAGGTAATTTATTTCTATTAAAATTTAATTGTAGGATGCCAGTTACATAACATCATTAACTTACATATATTCTCTTCTAATTTTTAAGGAATTATTTCCTTCAAGGAGCTTTTACACCTCCTTTTCCATTTGGACAATTCTTATTTTCAAGGCATTCTTCTCATTGGCTTTTTAGACCTCTTTTACCATTTGGTCTTTTTATGGTGGTATTGACTTCAGTATTTTTTTTTTGGTGTATCCTTTACCAAGCTATTGATTTATTTTTCATGATTTTTTCACATCACTCTCATTCATCTTTCCAATTTTTCATCCACCTCTTTTACTTGATTTTCTTTTTAAAAAAATTAATTAATTTACTTTTTGTTTACACCATTTAGTTTCACAAGCTTTTGAGTTTTAAATTTTTTCCCACTCCCTCTCCTTCCTTCTCCCCAAGAAGGCGTGCAATCTGATATAGGCTCTCTCTCTATACATACATACATACATACATACATACATACATATATACATACACATACATATACACACATACATACATACATATATACATACATATATATATATATATATATAACATTATCATCAGTCACTTTTCAAAGATGAATTATAACAAATGGATGTTAGTCATAGGAATGAAGAAACAAAGTAAAACAAAATGAAAAGGAGAAAGAGAAAATAGTATGCTTTGATCTGAATTCAGACTCCACAGTTTTTTCTCTGAATGTGGATACCATATTCCATCATGAGTCTTTTGGAGTCATCTTAGAACCTTGCACTGCTGAGAAGTACCAAGTCTATCAAAGTTAGTCATTGTAAAACATGTCTGTAAGTTTGTACAATGTTCTCCTACTTCTGCTCCCCTCAGTCAGGATCAGTCCATAAGTCCAAACTTTTAGGGTTTTTCTGAAGTACTCTTCCTCATCATTTCTTATAGGACAATAGTATTCCATTACATTCATATGTCACAATTTGTTTAACCATTCCCCAATTGATGGACATCCTCTCAATTTACAATTCTTGTTCACCACAAAAAGAGCTGTTGTAAATATTTTTGTACATATGAGGCCTTTTTCCATTTTTGTGATTTCTTTTGGATACAAATCTAGAATTGGTATTGCTGCATAAAAGGGCATACACATTTTTATAGCCCTTTGGGCAAAGTTTGAAATTGTTCTCCAAAATGGTTGGATCAGTTCACAACTCCACCAACAATGCATTAGTGTTCCAATTGTCCAACATCTTATAAATTTCCTGTTTTGTCATGTAAGTCAATCTGACAGTTGTGATATGGATTCCTCAGAGTTGTTTTGATTTGCATCTTTCTAATCAATAGTGATTTAGAACATTTGTTCATATGACTATGGATATCTTTAATTTCTTCCTCTGAAAATTGCCTGTTTATATTTCTTGACCATTTATCACTTGGGGTACTACTTGTATTCTTATAAATTTGAATAACTTCTCGATATATTTTTGAAATGAAGTCTTTATCAGAGACACTAGTAGTAAAAATTGGTTCCCAGTTCTATGCTTCCCTCCTAATCTTGGTTGCACTGCCTCTGTTTGTACAAAAAACTCACTTTTATATTAACAAATTTATCTACTTGCATTTGATAATGTTGTCTGTCCCTTGTTTAGACATAAATTATTCTGTTCTCCATAAATCTAACTTACTTACTCTCCAATTTTGATTATCAGCCTTTGTATCTAAATTGTCTACCCATTTGTACTTTATTTTGGCATATGGTGTAAGATGTTGGTCTGTCCAGTTTCTGCAATACTATTTTCCAGTGTTCCCAGCAGTTTTTGTTGAATAGTGAGCTCTTATGCCAAAAGCTGGAATTTTTGGTTTCTTATCTGATTTTCAAAATGCTTTTTGATAAGTTCTATGAACTATAATAAATTAACATTTTCTGGAGGCTTTCAATTTAGGAGGTTTGGCTTTGTTTGTCTTCTCCTGAATATGTGTTTTGATCTTCCTTGTCACATAATAACTTTCAAAAGTCAAAATTTTTTCTGTTGTTTGCTGATTTTCCCAGCCTATTACTTAATTTTTCATCCTTTGTTAAAGCAGAACTCTGCTTCCTGGGTGAAGGGAGCATTGTCCCTACCTTCAGGGTTTTTGTACAGCTGTTTTCAGACATACTTCTAAAGACAGGTATGTTTTCAGTTTTTCCATGGTGGTATAATCTAAGGAGAGATGTTTACTCCTCTCCTTGACTGTGCTTTGGTTATCAGTGACCACAAACACTTTTTTCTGCTCTAGAACTGTGAGGAGGATCCCCCACTCCACAGTGCCTGCAAGTTCAGCTATACTAGTGCTTCTCATCCTGTACTGCCTCCCAGGACTGCAGCATAGATATTATACGGGTAAAGCAACAGAATCCTCCCTCAGTTTTAGTAAAAAGAGCATTCAACCCCTTTATTGTCCATGTGCTGAGAGTTCTGGAAGCAGCCACTGCCATTGCTGTCGCTGATTGAGTCCCTCTCAGTTCCTGATCCTGGTTTGTTGTCACCTGGGCTGTGTTTTGCTGAACTGTACTCTGCTGTCACCCAGGTGTAACAGACCCTTCCTGCTGACTTTCTAAATTGTGTTTCACATTTGTGGTCTGAGAAGTCTGGAGACTGCCACTGCCAATACTGACTCAGTCACCCCTAGGTCTGCTCTGTGTTTTCTGTGGCAATGTCTTTACTAGTGCAGCTCATGCTACACTGTGCTCCTCTCTCACTCTGGTGTAACAGACATTTCCTGCCATCCTTCGAAGCTATCTTTGGCTTGACATTTATTTCACTCCATTTTTATTTCAGTTTTGCTGTACTAGAATTTTAGAGTCACTTTTAAGTGTTGAGGGGTAGTTGGGGGAGAGGTAAGGCAAGTCCTTGACTTTACTCCACTATTTTGGTTCTGCCTTCCCAAATTAGAACAGTTCTGACATTATTCACACAAACCTTTGACCATCTTATAGAGAGGATTGGGAAAAAAATCCTAGGGAATATGTGCATACACATTTTTTCACAGGGGCTGCTGGGTGAGAAAACCATAAGGAAGAAGGAGGAGCCTCAAGATATTTTCATGATGAAGAACCCAACCTGTCACCTACAGGGTGGGGAGAAAAGTCACGTTGTGAAAGAGGAAGAAGATGGGGAGAAAATTATGAACTCAAAATCTAGTGGAAATGAATGCTGAAAATTATTAATTAATTTTATAAAAGTTCAAAACAGTGCTGCATCTTATAATGAATCATTTTTGGAGGGATTAGAGTGCAAGTTCAAGCAAGTTCCTGCTTATACTCCTCCATATTTTGTCTCTTCCCCTTCTGGACTATTTTTAATGTGTTATTTTCTTCAGTATATTTTTGTGTCTTTTACAAGCTGTTGAATCATTTGCCATGATTTTCTTGCATCACTCTCATTTTTCTTCCAGATTTCTTCCTCTACTACTTTTACTTGATTTCCAAAAATATTTTTGAACTCTTCTATGTCCTGCAACAAATTCATATTTTTCTTGGAGACTTTTAATGTAGGAACTGTGAATTTTTTTTCTTCTGGTTTTATGTTTTGATCCTCTTTGTCACCAAAGTAAGATTCTACATGAGCTTCTTATGCTGTTTATTTTCCCAGCCAATTACTTGACTTTCTACTTCTTTGTCTAGATAGGATTCTGCTTCTAGTAGTGGTGGAGATGGGGGAGGTTGTACTGTCCATAGCTTCAGGGATTTTGTGCAGGTGGTTTCAGATATGATTCTAGAAACCCATAAAATTTCAGTTCTTCCAAGGTCATGTAATCAAAGAAAAGGTGTTTACTTCTTTCCTGGCCTATGCTCTGATCTGTGAGTGATCACAAGCATTCTTTTACGTCTTGGAACTGTGAGGAGGATTCCCTCTCTACCACAGCCACTAGCTCTGCCACACCAACGCTCTTCCTCACACCAGGATTGGCATTGAAGACTGCAACTTGATCCAAGTAAGGCAAAACAGGAGAATCCTGAACTTGTGCTTGCAAAGAGATCCCTGCAATCCTCCTCTGATGAACTGTTTGATAACCCACCATTTACGGTCTGGGAGCTCTGAAAGCAGCTGGTACTGCTGCTCCTTCTACCACTGTTGCTTCTACCTCAGCCACCCTGGGGTGGGGGACAGATCATGCTCCTCTCTCACCCAGGTCTGACAGAGTTTTCCCACCAAACTTTTATGTTGTCTTTGGCATTTGTGGGTTGAGAAGTCTAAAAACCACCAGAACTGCTGGTGATTCAGTCCCTTGAGGTCTGCTCTGACCCTGGCTGTGCTGTCTCAGTCCATGTCAGACTGTGTTCTGGTCCCAACCTGGTGCAATAGACGCTTCCTGTTCACTTTCCATGTTGTCTTGGGCTAGACATTTGATTTACTCTCTCATTTTGTATGTTTGATAGCTCTAAAATTTGTTTAGAATTTTTTACAGGCATTTGGAAAGGCTTGGGGAGAGAACTCAAACAAGTCCCAGCTTTTACTCCACCGTCTTGACTCTGCTCTGACCCCCAGTCTTTCAATTACATTGTATGGGCTATGTTTCCAACAGTCAACTTACTCAGAGTCCCCTGAATGATGAAACGTCTTTTCCTTGTCTTCGTCAGGCCTATGTCTGCATCTAGTAGCATCTGCCACACAAGTCCTAGACTAAAAACCATTTGCCACCTAGCTGACAACACAGGGCATCTTGTACTTGTAGCGTAGTGTACAGTGGTTGTCTTTAGTCCTTTTGTTAAAAGGTTCAATAGCCCACATCTATATCTTTACATTTTTCTTAGGCATTGATGCATAAGGGCTGCTGGATTGTATGATGGTGCCATTGACCAGAATTTCTTTGAGGTGGTTTCTTAAATCCTTCATCATAGAGTAATCTTCCTAGAAAAAATCTAAGAATGATTTGAGAATTAGTAAGCTAGATTTTGTGAATTGTACCTCGAGCACACCCTATATCCAACTCAAGCAATGAGAACACATATGTCCTCATATTTGAGTTCTATACCCAACCTATCCTCCTACTTTTATGGTACTGGGTAGTCATCAAAGTCAAATACCTCAGAATTCATCACAGAGAATAAGTAGTTGGGTCTTCTTTGGTGTTTACTTGAATCTCTTTCCTCTCTCCTCTTTTAAGCTTCTACACAATCTGTATAGATAACTAAAGTGTACAGATATTGGATTCCAACTTTTTTCTTATAGGATCCTGTCAAAAGGAAATTCCCTGAAGTCTACAGAGTAGCAAATTGGCAACTGGGACATAATGGGAACTGACTGCCCCACTCATGTCTTCCCAGAGTCTTTTCCTTCAGCCACCTGAAAGTGAGACTGGCCTTTTCCTCCTTCTCTCTTACAGATGGAAGTTGACTTGCTGCACTTGAAGGTATTTGAATTTTCGAGTCCCAAAGGGGTATAATGCTTGAAAAATCCCTAAAGATAGACTGGTTAGGACTCTTTTCAGAGTACCCCATAACCTATCCTTGTATTGCAATGACTATTCTGTTACAGAAAATCAAAGCTTGGGCTTTGAGGAAACGGTTGTTGTTATTATTGTCATTACTATATCCTAGTCCTATGACTTGTCTACTTGTGTGGGCCTGCCAAGTCATGTCTTGTCCTTGGCCCTTAGGTTCCTTACCTGGAAATGAGAGGGTTGGACTAGATGATTCCTATGTTTATCTTTCACTCTACATTCTGTGATCTTAAATCTACATTTTAAACTCAACACTTTGGTGTACGAGTGTTCCTCTTTACCTTGTTTCCAATGTGTTACTCCTAAGAAATCTATGGCAGACATGGACATATTTAATAAACTCATATTCCATTGTACTCTTAAAAGGGGAACCCCAGGGACTGTCCATCTATGACTCTTTGGAATGTCTTCTCTATATCAGGAAGTAAGGGTGACACAACAGAGTGAATAAAGCCAAGAGTGAGCCTACACAGGAGCAGAAAATGGTTGTTCCTTTGTACCTTTGTATATAAAATTGCAATAATTGTGTGTTACAGTGGTGTTATGAGGATTGATTATTAGGTTATTATGAAGATTCAAAAACTCCACAGAAGAAGTCACTGGGTAAAATTTTCCAATATAAATGAGATGCTTTTAAAAGAAACTTAAAAGAAATGACCTCTTCTGTTCATTGTACTAGAATTTAGCAGCAAAGAGCTAGCTAGCTAGAGTTCAGTGAGGTTTTGATAGGCTGCGATTTTTGTTTTGTTAAATTCTATCATTAAAGTTTTAACAAAAATTTAAAAAACTCAAGCAGCATAATAATAGCAACAAGAAGAGCTGTCATATAAAACCTTTTACAATTGCTAAAAGCTTTGTATGTGTCACTTCATTTTATCTTCACTACTAACCTAGGAGGCAGGTGTTTTATATCTATTTTACGGATGAGGAAATGGAACTAATTACAGTTTAAATGACTTTCCCAAGGCCACTCAACTTAGAAGTAGCAAGGCTACAGTTTGAAACTAAGATTTTAAGAATTTTTAAAAAAGATGTACTTGGCTCCCTCCTGCCTCCTTCAGCCATCACCACCTTCATCCACCCAGCTGATACAGTGGGCCTTCTCTGTCTTTTGCCTTGAAGTTTCAGTGACTGGACCTCTGGGTTTTATTGCTATAAATGAGCTTTGCCTCTGCTCATAGTCTGGCATCACTTGGGGATAGAGCTGAGAGCAGCTGGCAGACGTTGGGACCATGATTCTACCACTTACTTGCTACTTGAAAAGGTGTGAGGAGAGATGCAACAAGAAAATTTGTGTCACCTCCTCTGTTGGAGGCAGTAGCTAAGTCCTCCTTGAATAAAAGCTGCTTCCCCTGGGAAAAAAGAGATCAAAGTGTATTAAAACAATAACCACCATAATTAAAAAGAAAAAAAGAGTCATTACATAAGATATTATTAATCCAGTGAATTAAACATTTGGTTAAACATCAGGGACACTTCTTACCTGAGTTTTAATCAGAATTGTGATCATCCAGATAATGGATAAGCAATATTTTGCTTAGCAAAAAGTCCTTTTGTTAGGAAGACTCATAGAATCATACATGGAGTTCTAATTAATCTTAAAAATCACCTAGGATAACTGTATTTTTTAAAGCTAATATTTCTGCTTTTAAATCACATTCATTTTTCAAAATACCCCCCCACTGTAGTATCCCTCCCTTTCCCTATTACTTCCAAGACCTTTTTAAAGGGGCTTAGCAGTCAACTAACCTCCATCAACCAAATCTGTGAGTACACGTAATATTCTATATTCCTACTTTCCAAGATCTGTAGTGAAAAGGAGCAGGTGCATTTTCTTAACTCTTTCTGAATTTAAGTTTGTTTATTACAGTAACAACACAGAATTCAGTTTGTTTTATTTTTATTTCCAACTACACTTTTATATTTTCACCCAGTTTTTCTAACTTCACTCTTCATTATTTTATATAGGTTATTTTGTTTAACAATTTCTCAGTGCCTATTTTCTTTATATTTCTTTGCTATCAAAAAGTACTGCTTTAAATATTTTGTTATATTTATAAGCTTTCTTTCAGTCCTCATTATCTTTGAATTTTATGCCTAGCAGTTGAGTCTCTGGGTCATATAGACACTTTAGTTACTTTTTATACAGACTTATAAATCACTTCCATGAAAGAATTCTCTCACTATACAAAAGAGGTAACAGACCAAAAAAGAGGAAGTGACTTGCTTGAGATCACACTCTGCTATTATCTTATATCTTTTCTATTGTTCATAATAAAATTCCTTGAAAAGACTGCTTATTGCACATGCCCCTACTTTCTCTTCTCTCACTCACTTCTTAAACTCTTACAATCTAGCTTCTGATGTTGTAATCCCATGAATTGCTTGGACAAAGGGTGCCAAAGATCTCTTAACTTACAAATCCCAAAATCTTTTTCTCGATTTTCATTCTCTATGACCTCTCTATAACCTCTGACATCGTTGATAGCCCTCTCCTTGATATTCTCTTCTCTTTAGATTTTCTGGACATTATTCTATCTGAATTATCATTTTTCCTGTCAGATTGTTAATTTGCTGGATCTTTATCCAGATCATGTCCTCTAAAAGTAGATATACCACAT
>CM053601.1:62856189-62874037 GCA_028646575.1 Pseudocheirus occidentalis
TCCCATATGGAACTTGAACGAGGTCAGCCTGACCCTGAGACCACTGTATCATGTTATGTCCAACTACATACATATATAAATGGATATAAATGCCTATTTAGATGATACTGAACTAGGCCATGTTTAAATCTCTTACACTTAGAATGTCACAATGGTAAAATGATATATTATTGTTATTGAATGCATTCAGGAAAGGGAAAGAGTAATAAACATGAGTTGCTTGCTGTATCATTTGGGTAATGAAGATCTTTTGAAAATTAATTTGAATTCTGACTTTAACAACATATGGACATCTTTGTTTTGTTGACAGTTGATGGCAGAAGCAGAATTAAATATTATCCTATAAATAAATATTCTCAAAATATTACCTGACAAAATGGGAAATCCTTATTATTTTAATTATGCAAAAGTAAATAATAAGAATAATAATGAACAACATCTCCTTTTCCACCTCATCACTCAGCTGAGAGAAATCAATACATTGGAGGTTTCAAAATGGACCTTAAAGGTCATTTATTACAACCCATTTATGTTTTCAGATAAGGTAACTGAGGCCTTAATATTTTCACAGTCACATAGGGTTAAACTGACAGAACTAGGATTTGACTCCAAATGCAATATTTTTCTATTATATGCTGCCAAGTCCCATAAAACTGAAAAGGCACTATTAATTATATTCATGAAAAATAAATTAGATATAAATAAAATACTTGCATCAAACTTTTTGTCACATGATGAATGTGCATATTGGGTTGCTTTTTTTAACTTTTGCTGAATATATTAAATTCTAATCATTTTATTGATATTTTCTTTGGGTAAAAACAGATTCACTTGGAAATTTGCTATAGCATAAAGAGAGATGTGTGGAGAGAGAGAGAGAGAGAGAGAGAGGGAGAAACAATGCTAAACATTAATTTTTTCATGAATCTGTGACATCATTAATGTGGGTACTAATCCAGATCTCACCCACACCCCACTAGATTTAATCTTTTGTCAAATTTTGCCAATTGTATCCCAAAAACATCATAGTCCATCTTCTTTTCAATATTCTTATCACAATCAACTTAATTCTGGGTCTCATCAACTTTTCATTGGAGTATTACAGTAGCCTCTCATTAAGATCCTCTGCATGCAGTCTCTCCTCACTGTAATCCATGCTCCACAAAAGTACCAAATTGACATTCCTAAAGTATATGTCTGACCATGTGATCCTCATACTCAAGAAGATTCAAAGGCTCTCTTTTTTTTTCTAGCAAAATATAAGATTCTTTGTTTAGCATGTTAAGCCCTTTACACTCTTGCTCCAACTTACATTTTAGTCAATCAGTTAATACACATTTAGGAAGCGTTTAGTGTGTGCAAAACACTATGCATTGAGAATACAAATACAAGTCAAAGAAAGACAATCTCTGCCTTCAAGGCGGTTACGTTTTAATGGGAGAAGATAAAGTATAAAAGGAAGATGAAAAGTAGGGGATGTGGGAATATGGACATGGTTGAGGTACATGGTACCTGTAGAGGTACATAAAATGAGCAGTGCATTTTGGAGAAGAATAAAGACATAGTTGGCCTAGGCCTTCCCTTTAAATTAGACCAAACAACCAGAGAGAGACATCTCAGGAGTGTAGGATACTTTCAATATTGCAAGTAGTTTAGGGATGGACTAAACTGTCAGGGTGAAAAGGGTTTTTTTTTGTTGTTGTTTGGCATGGTAGGCCAAGTCCTTTAGAAATGAATGAACATGCAGGCTAGAGAAGAATGAAGGTATGATTGTCCTAAGACCCATCTTTAAATTGGAGAGTTTGGAAGAAATCAGACAATCACAAGGTAAATTTCTTAAATTCTTTCTAGGCTGATTACACATTATGCCCTCCTGTGTACTCTGTATTCTACTCAAACTTGCTTACTTGTTTCACAAACATGACTTTCCATCTTACAACTCTGTCCCTTTTTGCTGGTTGCCCTTCCTCTATGTCTATAATTGTTTCCCCTTCTCGGTTCCCACAGCTCACTTCAAGGGTCAGCTCGAGTGTCATCTCCTTTAAAACCTTTTGTTGCCTTCTCTGTCCTTCTCTCTGTCTCTCTCTCTCCATGTATGCAGATATATCTAATTTAATAATTTGTGTATATATTTTCCCCAAAATAAATGTTGATTCTTCAAGGGCATAGGAAATAGCCTCTCTTTTCCACTGTGTCATATCCTAATGCCTAACATAATGCCTGAAACACTGAATGCCTGACATTCAAAAAAGTGCTATTGAATCACCTGATTAATTTTGTTAATTTTGTACTTTGGATGACCTACAATCTATAGTACAAAAAGAATGTGTGCTAAACTGCTATTAGTGATCTTAGAAATACAGCAGAAAATGAGAGAGCTGGTACAGGTATGAAGAAAGTCAAATTCTACACTGTTTTTCAAAAATGAGAAAAATAGTGATATCTCCAAATTATCAGCTTGTAGGTTTGATTTGGCAAAATTGTATAACATATTATTAAATGAACAAATAATGAACAGTGATCAAAAAAAACCAGCATGGGTTCATCAAGAAAAATTCATGCCAGAAAAGCATAATTACCTATTATAATAGAAGATCAGATATACCATAGACACAATTTACCTGTATTTTAGTAAAATATTTGTCATGCTGGTTTTGTGGGAAAGATGGAAAAATACGGGCTAAGTGATAATATAGTAAAGTGGATTTAGAATCGGTCCAGTGACTGAACTAAACAAATAATTGTTATTGTTTTGATACAGAACTGAGGTTTTCTGGTAGACTGTCACAGATTTAAAGTTTACTCTTGTGCAATTTAATATTTTTATCAATATTTTGCATAAAGACATATAATAGACAGCATACTCCTCAGACTTTTATAATGACATAAATATGGGAGGGCTAGCTAATGTGTGTGTTGCCTACTAGAGTCAGAGTCCAAAAAGGTTTTGTCAGGCTGGAACTTCAGGCCAGATCTGGCATAACATAAAGGATGCATGGTTAGATAGCCATTCATATGAAAAAGTCCTGGATTTTTACTGAACTATAAGGTCAAAATCTACAAGTAGTATAAAATGGCAGTCTAAAAAGTTGATGTGATCTTAAGCAGTTTGAAAGAAAGGTCTAGTGTCCTGGATTAGGGAGGTGTTTGTTTGATTGTTATCTGACCTGGTCAGATTATGTCTGGAGATTTGTGGTTGGTTTTGGATGTCATCTTTTAGGAAGGCCAATGAATTAGATGCTACATGAGAACATCTGAAGAATGATCAGGATGTTCTGTGAAAATCTCAACATCATGACTCGTGGGAACTGGCTGAAGAAATTAAGGTTGTCTAAAGCAGGACAAAAAAAGGCAGGAGGGAAGAGAAAAAAAGAGGAGATAGCTGTCTTTAGCTATTTTGAAGGTTATGAGGAAAAGAGATTAGACTTATTTTACTGGCCTCCAAAGAGATGAGCTAGGAAAATAGATGGAAGGGGCCTGGATGTAGTTAGCTAACCATAAAGAAAACAATTCCTAACAATACAACTCCCTATCTAGAGGTTTTTATGCAGAGGGTGGATGAATGGTTACTTGCCAGGGACATTGTGGAGGAAATTTTTGTTTCCAGGTATTGGTTAGAATAACTTTTCACTGAGGTCCTTCCCAACTCTGTGAGATGGGAAACTCCGAGTCCTTTTCCCCTGCCATCATCAGGAATAATCATTTCCATGTAGGTGTCAAATTGATGTTCCTAAATCACAGTTCTGAACATGTCCCTCTTCTACTCAAATTCCAATAACTTACTGTTATCTCTAGCATCAAGCATTTGGTATTTAAGGCCCTTCATTTCAAATCCTCTCCCCTACTTTTAGATTTTTCCTACGTTTAGTTCCTCTCCCCAGTGACTCTGACTTTTTCCCTGTTCCTTGAACAAGACATTCCATCTACCATTTCAGAGCATTTTTAAGGTTGTCTTTCTTATCTGGATTTTCTCTCCCTCTTCATCTATGTCTCCTGGCTTCCTTCAAGTCAGTTAAATTCTGCCTTCTACAGTAAGCTTTCCCTGATTTCTCCCTAATTCTAATGTTCTGCCTTTGTAAATTATTTCCAGTCTATTCTCTATGAAGATTGTGTGCACATGGTTATGTTCATGTTGTCTCCCCAATGAGTTATGAGCTCCTTGATGACAGAGACTGATTTTTGCCTTTTCTTTGCATTAGTGCTTAACATAGGGCCTGGTACATTGTAAGCACTTAATAAATGCTTATTTAACTGACAGAGAGAAAAACAATGGGTGATCAGAGTGAACTAGCTGATGGTGAAGAATATGTATATCACTTCTACACTGACCAATCTCTCACTATTATGTTCTCTTAAATTTTTTAAGTGCTTAAGCATTTCTGTCTTTGAGGTAGGATAAAGCTGCTCATCTACTTTCCCAAGGTCTGAATAAGGAGAAAATATATAATAAGTGGAAAAACGTCTTTTTTAAAACTGGAATTAGTAGCTACTATCTAAAGGGAAAATGGCAAGAGGAATTAGAAGGTAGAATTTTGTGGAAAAAATGACATTGTCAATTTTCATAAAAAGATTAATATAGACTATAGATCTGTTTCTCTATGGGGTCCCATGTAAATGTAAACTTCTTGCTTAGCATTCATAGTCTTCCACAAATTTGCACCACCTCTGCAATTGATCCTTATTTCATATTGCTCCAATTTATATACTCCATGCTGCCAGTCAATCACCATTCCTTAAGCATCTACTATGTACCAGGAGCTACAGTAAGTGCTGGTGACACCCACAAAAAAAAAGAAAAAAAAACAGTTCCTGCTTTCAAGGAACTCAGTCTATTGGAGGAAATTATATGCAAACAACTAGGTACAAACTATATGTGTATACACACACACACACACACACACACAGCCTTTGCAGAAGGGCTGATTTTTACCTAGGCCTTGAAAGAAGTCAGAAGATGGAAATGAGAAGAGAGTGAATTATAGGTTTGGAGGACAGCCACAGAAAAGTCCTGGCACCAGAAGATGCAGAGTCCTGTGTGAGGAATAACAAGAAGGCCATTGTCAGTGAATCTTAAAGTATGGATGATGAGTAAGATATAAATAAAAAGACCAGAAAGTTAGGAAGGGGCCGGGTAATAAAGACTTTTGAATACCAAAACAGACGATTTTATATTTGACCCTGGATTAGATAGGGTGTGGTAATACGATGTTTCTCTGCCCCTAACACTGAACTTGCATGTCTTTCTTTGGGCTAATTATTCCCTATAACTAGAATACCCTTGCTCCTCACCCTTACCTCTTGAACTGTTAATTAAGTCTGTAAAATGAAGAAGGGATTTTATTTTTTCTATGAAGTTTTTCTAATAAACTGCATTCAGTTTGGAGACAGCATGGTATAATGGAAACAGTGCTTCATCTGAAATCAGAGAACCTGAGTATGAATCAATGTCAATCCTGCTGGTAAGATGCTTAACCTTTCTGAGACTATTTCTTTATCTAAGAGATGAGGAGGTTGGAAAAGATTATTTCTAAGCACTCTTAGAGTTCTAAATCTGTGCTCCTCTTGCCTTCAGGTCTCACATAGTATTTTGTTTTTCATTTTTCTGGTACTCTTTCTATATAAGATTGTACATTATACTTAAGTGGGTTGATCTTATATTTCTCAACTGTATATTAAGATTAATATGGGAAAAGACTATAAAAAAGTATTGCTTGGTATTGACTTCTGGGAGCCAAGGTGGGAGAGTAAGCAATAAATAGCTGCAATTCTCTCATATTCACCTCCAAACAACCATTAAATAGTACCTCAAAAGAAATCCTGGAACAGCAAATCAGCAAAAAGATGATGTGAAACAATATTTTAGCCCAAGAAACTTGAAAGTTCAGCAAGAAAGGTTCATCTCTCTTGGATAAAAGGGCAGTGAATCCTAGGCCAAGAAGCATCCCAGCAAGCCCCTCCTCCTCTGAGCCTCAGCATGGTGAAGCAATAAGACACCAACACCAGGACCCCCTTTCCCCATAGCCAGGGGAACCAGCAATCTCCAGCTCCAAGAAACACCACATGCTTCAGTGTATTACAGGACAAACAAGCATCTTCCATCATGATAAGAAAGTAGGCCCAACCTCCATGTGCTTCAGCACAGCTCTGGACACACAGGTAGCCTCCAGTGGCCAGACCCCCACATGTTACAATGTAGCCCTGAGGAACACAGAAATACCACAGTACAACTTAGTACATGCCAGATATTACCACTAGAATCCCACCAGTTAAGTTGATAGACTCCTAGGGCCTCAAAAAGTGCCAGTCACCTCCCATCCCACTCCCTCAGCGCAACACTAGACGTGATAGTCCTGAGAGGGGCCTCAGGGAAACATGGCAATGTCAGCACAACACAAAGTAAATTGCCAAGGTCTGCAGCCACTGGCACAAGAAGCCTGAGACAGTGTCCTTTCCACCCTGGCTGCAGAGCTCAAATCTGAAAGGAAAGGAAAAGACTGCAGTGGGTGTTGTGAAGGGGAAGATGAGCAAACAACAACAACGACAACGATCTGACCATAGAAAGTTACTATGGTGACAGAGAAGACCAAGACGCAAAAGACCCAAACTCAGAAACAGACAAATATGTCAAAACACCTATGGGCAAAACCCCAAAGAAAAGTGGGAAGTGGTATCAAGTCCATCAAGGAGCTCAAAAAGGAGCTTAAAAATCATATAAGGGAGGTAGAAGAAAAGAAATGAGAATGATGCAAGAGAATTATGAAAAAAGAGTTAATAGTTTGGAAAAATGCTTTAAAAAGTAGAATTGGTCAAATGGAAGAAAAGATACAAAAGTGCACTAAAGAAAACAACTTCTTAAAGAGTACAATTGGCCAAATGGAAAAGAAAAAACAAGTCAGTTGAGGAAAAGAACACCTTAAAAGTGATAACTGGTCAAGTGGAAGCTAATGACTCCATGAGACATCAAGAATCAATCAAATTCAAAAGAATGGGGGAAAAACAAGTGACTTGGAAAATAGACCCAGTGGAAACAATATGATAATTATGGGACTACCTGAAAATCATAATTAAAAAGACAATCTAAACAACATCTTTCAAGAAATCATCAAGGAAACCTGCCCTGGTATCCTGGAACCAGACAGCAAACTAGGCATTAACAGAATCCAATCATCTCAGGAAAGAGATGCAAATACTACTACTACTACTACTACTACTACTACTACTACTACTACTACTACTACTACTACTACTACTACACACACACACACACACACACACACACACACACACACACGTTATTTTTCCTTGACCTGATAGTTCTGAAATTTGGTTACAATATTCCTTGGAGTTTTTTTTGTTTTTGTTTTTGTTTTTTGGGTTTTTTTTGGAGGGAAGTTGGGGTTAAGTGACTTGCCCAAGGTCACACAGTTAGTTTTTTTGTGTTAAGTGTCTGAGGCCGGATTTGAACTCAGGTACTCCTGACTCCAGGGCTGGTGCTCTATTCACTGCACCACCTAGCCGCCCCTGTTCCTTGGAGTTTTAATCTTGGATCTCTTTCCTGAGATGATTAGTGGGTTATTTTGATGCAAAATTAAGCATAATACATCAAGGAAAAAGAAAATGGTCACTGAAATAAAAGGATTTCAAAAATTCATTAGAAGACCAGAACTGAATTAAAAAAAAAATACCTTCAATATCAAGAACCAAGAAGAGCATAAACAGGTAAAAAGAGAAAAGAAAATATGAGGGATTCAACAAAGCTAAATTATTTACATCCCTACATGGGAAGATGATGCTTGTAATTCTTTAAAAACTGTATCACTACTAGTACAGTTAGAAGGAATATACATAGGCAGAAGGTATGGGTGTAAGGTGAATTTGAGGGAATGGCATAAAAAATAAGGGATGAGACAGAGGAGTATAATGGGTACAGAAGGAAAGGAGAGGTAGAATGGGGTAAATTGCTTCACATTAAGAGACCTGAAGGACCTATTATAGTGGAGGTGTGGGGTGAGAGAGTGGGTGATGAGCATCTTTTGACCTTTACTCTCATTAGTATTAGCTCAATGAGGGAATATTATACACAATCAGTTGAATATAGAAATCTATCTTACCTGACAGGAAGTAGGAGGGGAGGAGATCAAATAAAGGTAGGAATAGAGGAGTAAGGACTAATAGAAAGGAGGGTAGATCAAGGGACCTGGAAGACAGAAGCAAAACACTGTGAGGAGGGAAGGATGAAAGTAGAAAGGGGACATACAGGAAAAAGAATAGGATGGAGGGAAACACATAGGTAGTAATCATAACTGTGAATGTGAATGGGATGAACTTCTCAACAAATTAGAAGCAGATAGCAAACTTGGTCAAAAACCAGAATCCCACAATATGCTGCTTGAAAAAAACACTTGAAACAGAGAGTCACACACAGAATGAACATAATGGGCTGGAGCAGAATCTATTATGTCTCAACTGAAACAGAAGAAAAAAAAGCAGGGTAGTAGTCCTGATCTTACAACAAAAATAAATGTAATGAAATGATAGAAAGAAATTATGTCTTTCTAAAAGGTACCATAGTCAATAAAGCAATATGGATACTAATTGTATATGAACCAAGTAGTATGGCACCCAGATTCTCAAAAGAAGTAGTTAGGTGAGTTACAGGTAGAAATAGGCAGCAAAACTATACTAGTAGGGGACCTCAACTTCTCCCACACAGAACCTGATAAGTGCAACCAACAAATAAACAAGAAAGAAATTAAGGAAGTAAAAAAAATTAATATTAGAAAATTTAGATACGGCAGGTCTTTGGCATGATTTAGACATAAAGGGTGATACAGTAAACAAATTAGAAGAGCAATGAATAGTCTACCTGTCTGACCTATGGGGAAAGGAAGAATTCATGACCAAACAAGAGAGGAAACATTTAACTATATTAAATTTTAAAAGCTCTTATGCAAACAAAACTAATGCAACCAAGTAGAAGAAAAGTACAGAGACTGGAAACAGTCTTTACAGCAATGTCCATGATATGTAGAGAATATATAGAGAAATGAGTCAAATTTATTAGAATACAATCCATTCCCCAATTGAAAAATGGTCAACAGATATGGACAAGTAGTCTTCAGATGAAGAAATCTGAACTATCTGAAGACATACGAGGAAATGCTCTAAATCACTTTTGATTAGAGAAAGTCAGATTAAAATCACTCTGATGTACCACCCAATACTTATGATATTAGCTAATTTGACAAAAAAGGAAAACAATAAATGCTGGAGGAGACTTTGGAAAATTGGAACTCTAATGTGTTATTGGTGGAATGGTGAACTGATCCAACCATTCTGGAGAGCAATTTGAAACTATTTTGAAAGGGCAACCAAACTGTGCGTACACTTTGATCCAGTAATACAACTACTAGGTTTGTATCCCAAATAGATGATAAAAAAGGACCGACATGTACAAAACTATTTGTGTCATCCCCTTTCATGGTGGCAATATATATATATTTTTAATTGAGGGGATGTCCATTAATTGGGAAATGACTGAACAAACTATAGTATATTAAAGTAATAGAATATTATTGTGCAATTAAAAAATGTTAAACAGGTGGATTTTAGAAAAACTTGGAAAGACTTTTCTGAACTAATGCAAAGTGAAATGAGCAGAATCTGGAAAACAGTCTACACAGTATCACCAACACTGTGTGATGATCAACTCTAAATGATTTAGCTCTTCTCAGCAACACAGTGATCCAAGACAAATAAAAAGGACTCATGAAGGAAAATGCTCTCCACATTCATATCTGATTATGGACTCTGAATCCATGTTTTTTCACTTATTCTTCCTCAATTTTTTCTTTTGATCTATTTCTTCTTTCACAATTGTGACTAAAATTTTTACATGATAGCACCTGTATAAACTGCATCAAACTGTCTACCATTTTCAGAAACGGAGAGGAAAAGGGGGAGAAAAATTTGAAATTCAAAATCTTATAAGAATAATTGATAAAAATCTTCTTGACATGTAACTGGGGGAAAATAAAATACTATTAAAATACAAGAATGAACTGAGCCTTCTCTAATTTTGTATTTTCCTCTCCATAATTGAATGCCGTGTTTAGCACACAGCATGGACTTAATAGGTGACTTTTCACTGAGTATGTATACATCTGGGTACATCTACAGCTATAAATCTATTTTCATTTACATCTGCATATATCTATACATAAAAATGTTTTCATATTACATATCTCTAGCTAAAGCTGCACCACAACACACATTCTTATATGCACATCTAAATTAGTTCTTATATATAGATTTTGATTTGTACCTATATTTAGATTTTCTCAATCTATATCAGATCTACATCTATAATTCCACTTCTTTATCTGTATTTATAACTATACCCATAAAAATACAAGAAGATAACATATGTAAAATATTTTATAAACCTTAAAGCACTATTTAAATTCTAGTTGTGACTGTTAATTGTTGTTTCGTATGTGGTAGTTTCATATGATTGATGAAATGAGATAAGACATAGTGGTCTGGTACAGTGGAAGACACATTATCTCTGGATGGAGATGACCTGTTTTTTCTTTCTTTTTGAATTAAATTCTTTTAAAATTTTTACTACTTGTACCACTTTAGGCAGTTTATTTACTTCTCAGATCCTTAATTTCCTTTTCCATGAGTGACAGAATTAGACACAATAGCTTCCTGATGTTCCTTCTAAATGTAAATCTTTGAGGAAGCCCATTAAAAATAAGGCACTGATTTGTAGGGTTTTGGAGAATTATTGATCAAATGTATTGGGCTATTATATATTTCAATTCAATTCAACAAATATTTTATCAGTATCTAGTTTGAGCCCTAGACACTTAGGTTCTGGCTTGCATATAAAGAGTAGATATTACATAGTTCCTGTTCTCAAAGGACTTTAAGATAAAAGCTAAACTCCATTTTCCCTCCCTTAGGCATGAGAAAAGGATGCCTTCACTGCTGAGGCATACGACTAGTCTTTTTCTCTCTCCTCTTCTATGCTTTTGTTATTACATTGGGTATTCAGTAGTTGGTGTCTATTTTGGGATTAATGTAGAATCCCTATTACTGGACCTGAGTTTCAAATCCAAGTCTATCTGGCTGAGCAGACCTTTAGTTTGGGTAGAATAAATGCTCTTCTAAGGCATTAAATGTTTAAAGCATTAAAAAAAATCTCCAAATGGCTTTGAAAATTTCTACTGAGTCCTCTTTTAAATCTTTCACTGACTGTCTGCAGAAGGAATTCTCTTCTTAGAAATAAAAACCTCACCTCCTTGGGAACACAAGGGGGGAGGGGGACCAGTTCAAGTTATAGATGTGAAGATGATAAGAGAGAGAGAGAGAGAGAGAAAAAGAGAGAGACAGAGACAGAGAGACAGAGAGAGCACCAACCCTTTGGAAACTTTGTCTAAATTTCTCTTAACATCAAGGACTAAATTTCTAAGACCCCCTCAATGAAGTGCTGAATGGCAAATGGTTCTTTGTCCAAAGGCATAAAATAATTGGCCTTCCAGGCCCCCATTCCTACCTGAAATCTAAACTTTTGAAAAAGTGGTCCTGAAAGTTCCATTATCACTTCCATTCATTTATATTTCATTGTCTATTTGGGAAAGCCCACAACATCCACCTAAATGGAATATTAAGTGAAATATAGCAAGAAGGCTCATATTGAGATTATAACTTTTGCCAAAGAATGGTATTTATACTAAACAGCTGAAAGTGGTGCCCAGGCCTCCTGAAGAGCAATGCTGCCATCTATGGGTGATGCAGATTTGCTGGACTTGCCAAAGTTCATTTCAGCCAGAAAATGTGCCCTTGGAGATATTGATGACTCAGAAAAGCATGCACTTTGCATTATAGACATAAAGAAATACACAGTATTTTTGACAGATTTGTGTGCATTCATATGTGTGGGAAAGATAGAAGGAAGAAAGGTTTTGTTTTTGTTTTTCTCGATGTGGAAGCAAATTTACTCACTGCCATTGAGTCTCCCCCAAATAGTACACCTGGTTTCATGCACTAGTTGAACCTTTTTTTTTTTTACTGTCAGCTTTATTTTGTATTATATTCATGAATTTCAAATAGGCAGAAATATGATAAAAGACAGAGTGGGAGGTAAACCTGGAAAGTACAGATTATCCTCCTCCCAAGCAAAACAAAACAACATAATTTCCCCCTAACTATTCTTTTTCTGTTGAAGCCACCATCCTCCTTCTGTTCACCCAAGTGCACAGCTTCAGAGTCATTTTCAATACTTTTATTTCATTAAAAACTCCCACAAACACTTCCAGTATGGTTCCAATACTTGTCTATTCCTCTTCTTCAGCGTCTCTCCTAGCCATATCCTTTTTACTCCCACTTCAACTAGATTAGTCCAAACTGTTATCTGTCTTCCATTTTATTTCAGTTGTGGGTTGAGGAAGGATCATATATTTAGAGCTGGAAGGGACCTTAGAGGTCATCTTGTCCAACCTATTAATGTTATGTAAGAAGGCACTAAGGCCTAGGAATCTGAAGAGTCTCGTCCAGAGGCGAGGAGTTGAACAGTGAAGTGAAAGGGAAAAAAAAATGCCAACATACCTCCTTAAGGCCTACAAAGCACATTATCTACATTATTTCATTTGAGCATCTATAATAACTCTGTGAAATGAGTAATGCAGTAATTATTACCATCTCCATTTTATAGATAAGGGAATTAAAGTCAGAGACTTTGTGGCTTGACCAACATCACATACCATATATCAGAAGGAAGATTAGGCACTCAAAGTCCTCCTGACTTTGAACTACCTCTCAAGAAATTGAACGTTCTTAAAAAGCAATCTATTTGCTATATAAAACATAAGGGTTTGGGGAAGGTCTGTCTAGACACTGGTATTAAAAAAACAAAAAACAAAAAAAACACCTAACACTCTCATGTATATGTGCTTTCTTTAAAGAAATCTTGATCTAATAGATTTTGGGGACTCATCCATTTAGCAACTGAGATTTTATATAAGGAGCTAAGCCTTTCTACAGTTATCAACACCTGTTATTAAGGTGATCAAGATGTTCTAGGTCTACTTACATGCCCTTCCACCAAAACTTAATAGCTTATTCCCTTCTTTACATTCTTTGTTTCTACTTTTATGCTACTTTCATCCAGTGACACAGTCTACTTATTCTTTTTTTCCCCCCAGACAGTATGTCATCTCCAGATTCCCTGCATGCTCAATGACCATCCCCCAGGCCTAGAATTCTTTCCCTCATCATTAGTGACATTAGACAGAGAGACATGGCTTCCATGGCTTCCTTCATGTATCAGCTAAAATCACACATTCTGGTAAGAAACCTTTTTTTAAAATTCTTTAAAGTTAGTGATTTCCCTCTGAGATTATCTGCAAGGTATACTGCACTTATTGTTTGTATGTAGTTGCTTCCACGTTGTCTTTTCCGTTAAATGTCTAGTGAGCTCCGTCAAAGTAAGAACTGCATTTGTCTTTTTTTTTTGTTTTGTTTTGTGTATTTGGCTCTTAGCACAATGCCTCACACATATTAGGTGCTTAATAAACACTTCTTGGCTTCACTTGAATTGACTCCCTTGGTCTCTTTTCTTTTTCACAGATCTTTTAATCTCTCTATTCAAAATCTCTTCCTCTATCTGATAGTTATGGGTTTCCCATTCTCCTAAGTCCTCATCCCTGTTGCCTTCTCCCCAATAGGCTTGACATTTTCAATAATAATATTTTTATCCCGAGGAAGCCAATTTGGGATGTTTCCTGGGGGGGACTGCATTCTTTTCTGTCTAACAATGGGGATATTAATGAAAGATAATATAATGCTTTTGTTTGTACTCTACATCATTCAGTCTTTCTGACTACAACATATGTCTCACTCTAGGGGAGCAGTAAGAATGAAAGCCTCCTACCGTTTAACATCTTCCATTTTGAGTCATGCTGGAGGTTGTCCATTTATCCAATATACAGCATGAATAGATAACAATTCAAATGCAGGATTTCAAGTGGGCATATGTTGTTAGTATCTCATAGTAACATGGGGTAATTAATTAGATGATGAAAATAATTGAAATCAATTGTTCCCTTTCAATATGTGTATTAATACTAAGCACTTCTTAAGCTTTTCACAATTTTATCCCAATATTAATTAAATGACTACTATGTACTTAACATTAAATGACCTTTTTAGAGTTGATATGCAAAGTAAAGACATATGTGTGTATGTGTGTGTGTGTGTGTATATATATATACTTGGTAAGTATTTAATATTAGTCAAATAATAAGATGTTAAAATTTATTGAAAGGTTTTTGTTTGCTCAGTCAAATGATAAGTAGCAAATAGGAGGTGTTTAATAAAGGCTTCTAGTACTGGCCTGAACTGAAGCCACTAGAAGTTAGGCTACTAGACTGAAGAGGCCATGAAACTGACTTCACATAACTCCCCTTTTGATATAACCTGCATGAGGCTCTAGTTTCTGAACCTTTTGCCCTAATTCAACTCCATCTGGCAACCTTGCATGCATCCAGAATGAGAGGAAATGAGTACTTTGTGGTTATTATCACCACAAACCAGAGTAACAAAAGTGATGTACTTCAGAACAGCCTTTATCCACTGGGGGATCTGTATCTAATTCCTCTCCAGTGATCTGTGATTTTTCTTGCACTTGCAATTATGTTTTGCGCTTAATGCATCTATATTCCCACATACTATTTTTAAACACTTGTTGTGAAGTTAGCCTGCTGAAGAAATCAGAAACCTTTTGGATACTCCAGCCTGCAGGTGTTCCTGAAGAAACTGTATTGTAAGTGCTCAGCCTCCACTTGACAATAGCTTTGACAACTGGACAGCTGAGCACTGTTCCTATTCCCATGGAAACCAATTCTCCAGAGTGGGATGGCATGCTGTACATTCAGCACTCTCTCTGAAAGAAGAAAAATATAATTTTTAACATATTGATTAATCTGGGGCATCTTCTACCATTTTTGATGATCCAGCATCCATTTCCAAGAGAAAGGGAGTGGCAACTGCTGAAAGACTTGGCAGGACTTTTACTAATGTGAGGGATCCTCAAATTTTATTAAATATATTTTAAATTGAAGCACCTGCACATTTTAAGATTGAGTCATATCTGAAGTTCTGTTTGCAGTTAGCTCTAAAAAGAAAAAAGACTCAAGTACAATGCACCTAATTTTCTTGTTCTTATTCTTACTCATTGTTATTCTGTGCTATCTCTTACCTCATTTTCTTCTGAGATTAACTCCTTATAAAGTTGTCAGGATTCTTCTTGTCAGGGTGATTAAGTATAGAGGTACTAGGTCTATGATGTAGTTGCCTTATGAAGCATATTTTTTATAGGTCAGACTTCATTCAGTTCCTCTGGGAATTCAGATTAAGAAATGGAACAAAATGAGACACTTTTAGACCATCTAACAGTTAACAAAAGGAGGCCTACTTAACCCAGGTTCTCAATCTTCTTTGCACGTCATGAACTAGTATGGCAGTCTGGCAAAGCTTTTAGGACTTCCCTAGAATAATATTTTTAAATATCAAAAGTAAAATACGTGGGATAACAAAGAAACCAAGCTATATTAAAATATTGTTATTTAATTAAAAACAAACAAAAAACAACTTTACTAATCTCAGGTTTAGGCATTCTGAGTCTTAGCTAGAATATGAATAGAATATTATACAAGAAATAGGACTGGTTCAAATACCTAGGCGATTTCCTCTTCCCTTTATGGAAATCCCACTGGTCATCATAGTATGTTAGGAGTGGTGATTTAAAAAGCAGAGGGACATCCATTAAACCTGAAGAGTACTGACTCTCCTCAGTGGGTAGTGTTTTATATCCTAGACAACAATAATGCTGAGTCAGCACCTTGAGCTTTCATCTCTCAGACCAGTCTGTTCTCATGGACAGCTTCCCTGCTTTTTAATGCAGGGTGGGGAGATGGAACTAACCTAAACTACTTGGCAGATACTGCTTCATAAAGTGGATAGAGTGCCAGGAACCCTTATGCTTGAAAACTGCACTAGATATTTAATAATTCTTTGCCCCTGGGCAGGTAATATACCCTCTCTCAATCTTAATATCTTCATCTGTAAAATGGAGATCATAATATTTATAGGATTTACTTCATACATTTCTTGTGAGAGTAATATGGAAAAACATAGACAAAGCCCTTGGAAAAATGCAAAGTGCCATAAAGCACTAATAGGTGTTATTACTGTAATTACTATTACTACCCCAACTATGATATGGAAAAAATAACTTACATAGAAAATGTGTGTTCTGAAATTTACAACTTGCTTTCACTATAATGAAATCCTGTTCTATCTTGTAATCCTGTAAAATAGGTGGAACAGTCATCTTTACTCTTACTTTACTGACAAAGAAACTGAGTCTTAGAGCAACCAAGAAACTTGGTAGAGTCTAATTTTGAGTCTAAATCTGGAATCCATTCCCTAATGCCATGTTGCTTACATGTCACATTATACTCCCTCAGGACTAAGTACTTATTTCTTTAAAGGAATTGAGTAAATAACTCAATAAACTAATGTGACCATCATTTACTTGTAAGCTATGACTCACTAGCTCTGGACTCACTTGAATCAAATTTGATCTTGAGAACTTCCTAAATTATCATTTCTCTTTGGCTGGTTCTTTACCCCTCTAGTATTTATCATGGAACTTCTCTGAATATAGCTATCCTCAGCTTCTATGTTTCCAAATGGGAGAAACCAGCACTCAACTTCTCTACATATATTCCATTTAACTAAGGTGTGTTGGATGGAAGACAACTTTTTATAGTAGGTGCAAAGGATTCAAAAGAATTCTTAGACAAATACAAAAAAAATGACCTAAAATCCTCTATTGTCCAGTTAGTAATCAACAAGAGTCTTTTGCCTCTGTGAGAGCTTCCTCTTGCCCACAAGAGTCCTGCAGACCTTCTGACTCAGTAACACACTGTGGTTTGGGCTCTTCTTGGAAGGGAATAGTTTAGCTCTCCCAGAGGTACTAGACAGTCCCAACACACTCTCTATGGTTTGAATTTTCTTTGGACAGCAACAAAACAAAACAAAACTAAAAACAAACAAACAAACAAAAAACCCTTTAGGGTTCTTAGGAAATTGGACAGACCTCATTTCAATCACAACTATATGAGAAACTTGTAATTGTAGCATAGAGCAAAGAACAGGCCATGTTAATGAACTTTCCTTTGTCACATGAGTGACAGGTTCCTTGGATATTTTCTTGGCCCAGCTGCTGCCATCCTTTGCAATGGGAAAATTCATCTCAGATCCCTGGTCACTAATCTGTACTTTAATAGTTATAGGTAAATACAAATAGTTTCCAGGTGCTTCTGCCCCAATTTAGCTGTTATAAAGTCTCCTGCAGGGCTGGAAAGAGACTGGGAGTATTCAAAGGCCTATTCCAATCTCTCATCTGAATGCTGACTATCTCTTAGTTCCACTTGATTATGATATTGGAAGCAAGGTGAGAAGTAGGCTAAAGTTTGGATGAGTTCCATATACTCATTTTATAGGCAAAAGTTGGATGCTTCCAACAAATACATCTTCTCAAGAGGCCAAATCATCTTTAAGCACCTTTGGGTCATCCCCCATAACTAGATTCCCTCCTCATTAGAAAAAAAGTGGAGCAAAGCAGACTAGTCAGGTCATCTCAGGGTAGTCACAAACTCTCAGGTTTAATCATTACTTTTTCTTCCTACTTCTTGGCTTCTTTTTTTAAAATTTAATTTAATTTAATTTTTTTATTGACTGGTTTGTTTACTTTTAGGTTACAAGATTCAGTTCC
>CM053601.1:62874537-62891387 GCA_028646575.1 Pseudocheirus occidentalis
GACATTCCTGCTGCTACCGCCTCCTCCTGCTGCTTTCTTGCCCTGGGAGCAATTTGGCCAGACCCTCTCTTCTCCTCCCGAGTTAGCAAAATCCACTGACCTTTCTCTTAGCCTTTTTTTTCTTCTGGCCTGATAGATGTGGTAATTGTGCCTCCAGTGCAGCTGATCAGCTCTCCTATTGCCACGGTTCCCCACCCGATGCCCCAGGTCTTGACCTGGCCAGAGTTTCGGCATCTGGTCCCAGACTGCTGCGAAGATCCCACCTGCTGTGCTGCCTGTAGCAACAGATGTTCTTTCTGTCTTTTGGAGAGTTTTAGAGCTTGAAAACCTGTTTAGCGTCCAATTTTATGAGTTTTTTGGCGTGTTTGTGTGGGAGCTGTGGTGCTTTGCTGCTTCTATGCCACCATCTTGGCTCCGCCCCCTCAGAAAATCTGATCTTCAAATATAAGACTCGAGAGGCATAAACAGGTACACAGGAAAAGGACAAATGGTTTACATCACTACAGGAAAATATGATAAAATTCCTGAGAACTGTACCTCTATTATATCATATAGAAGGTACATACATAGACAGAGGGGTTGGGTTTAAGTTGAATTTGATGTGATGCTGAAAAAAAATTGAGTCCTGAAAAAAGATCTTAATGGGTGAAGAGAAAAGGAGGAGACAAAAAAGTAAAAATTACATCATATGAAGAGGTGGAAAGCCATATTACAACAGAGGGAAAGAAGGGAGGCAGATTAGCATTATTTGAACTTTACTCTCATCAGATTTCACTCAAAGAGGGAATATTATACTCACTTAGAAACAGAAATCTAACTTAACCTATAGGCAGTTGTAGGAGAAAAAAAGGGAGAGAAGTATAGAAGAAGGGAAGAAGTAGTGAAGGAAAAGGGACAGAAAAGGGAGAGAGATGATAAAAGGGAGGACAGATTGACAGAGGCAGAAGACAAAAGCAAAACTAGTGAGGAAGGAAAGGGTTAAAGAAGAAACAAAAGTGTAAATGGGGGAAGGATGGAGAGAAAGATAGAGATGGTGATCACTAATGTGAATGTGAATGGGATGAACTATTTCATAAAATGGAAGCAGATAGCAGAATGGATTAAAAACCATAATCCTACAATATGTTGTTTACAAGAAACACGTTTAAAATTGGGGAGAATCATACAGGTAAAAGCCTGGTGTAGACTATATTACACTTTGGCTAAAGTAAAAAAAAAAGAAGCAGGGATAGCAATCCTAATCTCAGGGGAAAAAAGCAAAATACATCTAAGTAAAAGAGATAAGGAAGAAAACTATATACTGCTAAAAGTCAGCATAGACCATGAAGTAATAACATTATTAAAAATATAAGCACCAAGTGGTATGGCATTCAGATTCTTGGAGGAGAAATTAAGGGAGTGGGAGGAAGAAATTAATAGCAAAACTATAACAGTGGGGGGGACCTCAATATCCTTGTCTCTGAACTTGATGAATCTAACCTCATATTAAAGTAGAAAGAAGTTAGGGGGGTGAAGAGATTTGTAGAAAAATTAGGTCCAGTAATCCTCTGGAAAAAATTGAATGAGGATAGAAAGGAATATATCTTTTTATCAGAAGTACATGGCACATACCCCTAAACTGACCATATACTAGAGCATAAAACCTTACAATCCAGTGCAAGAAGGCAAAAACATTACATTCACCCTTTTCAGATCATGATGCAATAGAATTTAAATGTAATCAAAGGCCTTGGAAAGACAGACTAAAAATTAATTGGAAATGAAATAATCTAATTCTAAAGAATAATCTAAAGAAATAATCCAATTCTAAAGGTCATACAACAAATCCTAGAAAGAAAATCAATAACTCTATTCAGGAGAGTGACAATAATGAAAAAACACACCAAAACTTATGGCATTGTCCTGTTTATGAGATGCAAGGAAAGTGTTTCTTAGGGAAAGTTTTAAATCTCTGAATGACTACATGAATAAAACAGAGAAAGAGGAGATCAATGAATTGGACATGCAACTGAAAGAGCAAGGAAAAATGATAAATTGAAAATTCCCAATTAATAAGTTAATTATAAATTAATGAATGCCAAATTAGAATTACTGGAAACAAAAGGAGAGGTTAAAAAATTGGAACTAAGAAAACAATTGATCTAACAAATGAAACTAAAATCTGATTTCATGAAAAAAATGATAAACCTCTGTTCAATTTGATTAAAAAAAGGAAAACAAAACAAGTCGCCCATATCAAAAACGAAAAGGGTGAATTCACCTCTAATGAAGAGGAAATGAAAACAAGAAGTAGTAATAATTTTGCCCAATTGTATGCTCATAAATTTGACAATCTTAGGGAAAAGTATGAATATTTCCAAAGATATAAGTTGCCTAGAATAACAGAGGTGGAAGTAAAATACTTAAATAACCCCATTAAAAAAAGAAATTGAATAAATCATCAATGAAATAACTAGGAAAAGATCTCCAAAGCCAGATGAATTTACAAGGAGTTCAACCAAACATTTAATGAACAATTAATTACAATACTACATATGCCATTTGAGGAAACTGGCAAAGAAAGAGTCCAATCAAATTCTTTTTTATGATACAAATACGGAGACCCTGGTAGGAATGGCAGCAAGTTGATCCACAAACCATAAATGTCATTCCCAGGCCTATCACCTCAGGTCTGAGAGCTATTGGAGCTGGGTAAGAGACAAATGCAGGATCCGCAGAAATGGGAGCAGCTAGTCCTGGTGCTATCAACTCACAGCCTGGAACTTTAAAAAGCACCTGTCTGAACTTCCAGAACCAGGATGGGAGATTGAACCCTAGCTGCTCTAATTTCCACCCTTTACCCCTAAAACACAGAAATCATTGACTCAGAGCAAAATTCTAAAATAGAGAAGGCTTTGGAGTCCTACAGGAGGGACAAAGCTAAGTCCCTGCCTCAGAATGGATAAAAACAGATCACAAAGACAAAGACTCTAGAATCCTATTATTGTGAGTAGGAGGAACTAAATTCAGAAGGAGACAACATTGACTCCACACCCACAGCTGAAGCCTCAACAGGAAATATGAATTGGTCTCAAGAACAAAAAGCTTTCTTTGAAGACCTCAAGAACTTTGAAAATGAAATTAGAGAGGCAGAAGATAAAAAAGAATAATTCTTTTAAAATCAAAATTGTGAAATTAGAAAAACATCACAAAGGAAGAAACAGCTCCTTAAAAAGAAAAATGTGTGAAACGGATAAAAAAAGCCAACATATGGAAAAGGATCGTCAAAAAATGGGGAAAATAATTGGCTAAATATTAGAATCAACTGAATTGAAGCTAATGACTCTATGAGTCACCAAAAATCAGTCAAACAAGCCATCAAGAATGAAAAAAGGAGATAATATCTCAATGGGAAAAAACTGACCTGGAAAACAGATCCAGGAGAGATAATCTGAGAATTATTGGTCTACCAGAAAATAATGATGATAAAGGAGCCTGGACAACATCTTCCAAGAGGTCATCAAGGAAGACTGCCCTCAGATCCTAGAACCAGAGGGTAAAATAGAAATAGAGAGAATCCACCAGACACCTCCTGAAAGGGATCCCAAATTGAAAATTCCACAAAATGTTGTACGCAAATTCCAGAACTATCAAGTAAAGGAGAAAATATTCCAAGCATCCAGAAAGAAAAAAAATCAAATATCAAAGAACTACAGTGAGGATCACACAAAATCTGGCAGTTTCTACACTGAAAGATGGGACAGACTGAAATATGATATTTCACAAAGCAAAAGAGCTCAAATTACAACAAAGAATCAACTATACAGCAAAACTGAGCATAATCTTTCAGACAAGGAGATGGTCATTCAGGGACTTCCAGAATTTCCTGATGAAAAAGCCAGAGCTCAATGGAAAATTCATTCTCCAATTACAAGACTCAAGAGAGACATAGAAAGCTAAATAGGGAAACACACACACACACACACACACACACACACACACACAACGTGTTACATAGTAACAGAAAACTATGTATATCCCTATATAGGAATCTGATGTCTGGTGATATTGATAATTTTATTGTGACATTTAAAGGGATATAAATAAATAGAGGGGAGGGTACAAATTAAACAAATTGATGATAAAAAAACCTGATTTAGTGATGCAAAGGGACTGAAATGGAAGAAGAGGAAAGAACAGAGCAGAAAAGGGTAAAGTATGCCACACAAAGAGACATAAAAACATATCACAGTACAGGGGAAGAAGGGAGGGAGATGAACATTATAGGAACTTTACCCTCCGTGGTCCTGGTGTAAGGAGGGAATAACATAATCAGTTAAATGTAGGACTCTATCAAGAAGAGTCATAAAACATGTCATATTAGAGGAAAAGAGGGGAGGGAGAGGAGGATTGCATGAGATCTATTCTCCTCGATCTTGGTGCAAGAATGAAATAACATACTGCATTAAGCACAAAAATCTATTCTACTCTATAGGCAGCAGGAGGGGAGAAGGGCTAAAAAATGAGTGGGTAGATAGAAGAGAGGGAAGAAATAGTAAGGGAGAAAGGCTAGAAAAAGGGAGGGGTGCTGATAAGGAAGAAATATGGAGGGAGGGAGTGGTGAAAAGGACAACTCTTTTTGTTTAATGGTGCCAATTTTAAATAGATTTTATTCTCCAGGACAATCACAGTTACACTTGTTTACAGTACTTGTTCCCTTCTCTCCCTCTGCACACATTCAAGTTTTCAGAATGCCCAGATTTACACAGTAGCTTAAACTTTTAAACTGCTACTGTCTTGGCTACAAATTTGAGTCCTTCAATTTTTTGGAAAGCTATATGGAATGCTCTTTCTTCTGGTGAGTTTAGTTGACCTCTTCAGTGGTGGGTCCAGAAGAAGCACATCCAGATGGGGCTGCTCCACCCCCTGGGAACCCAAAAGACATGCCTCCTGGCATGCCCCCTGCACTCTGGTACAGTTTAGTGATGATGGGGTTGCAGACCTTCTCCAGTTCTTTCTGCTGCTGCTCAAATTCTTCCTTCTCGGCAGTCTGGTTCTTATCCAGCCAGTTGATTATTTCATTATCTTTTTCAAGGATCTTCTGTTTTTCTTCATCACCAATTTTGCCTTGGTGTTTCTCATTCTGTACAGTTGCTTTCATGTTGAAAGCATAAGATTCAAGAGAATTCTTGGAAGACACCTTGTCTCTCAGCTTTTCAATCTCAGCTTTGTATTTCTCAACCTCCTGGACTACATGCTCAATATCTTCTTTGCTCAGATGTCCTTTATCATGGGTGATGGTGATCTTGGTCTCTTTGCCTGTGCTCTTGTCCACAGCAGAAACATTGAGGATGCCATTTGCAGCAATGTCAAATGTTACCCCTGGGTGCTGGGGGGATTCCTGTGAACTCAAATTTGCCGAGCAGGTTATTATCTTTTGTCACTACTCTCTAGCCTTCATAAACCTGAATAAGCACACCAGGCTGGTTGTCTGAATAGGTGGTGAAGGTCTGTGTCTTCTTGGTGGGGATGGTGGTATTATATTTGAACAGAACGGTCATAACTCCACCAGCAATTTCAATTCCAAGGGAAAGAGTAGTGACATCCAACAACAGCAAGTCCTGCACATTCTCAGATTTATCTCCAGACAAAATGGCAGCCTGGAGAGCTGCACCATAAGCAAGAGCCTCATCAGGATTGATACTCTTGTTAAGCTCCTTGCCATTGAAGAAGTCTTGCAGAAGCTTCTGGATTTTGGGGATTCGAGGGAAACCACCCACGAGGAAAATGTCATGAATCAGTCTTATCTAGCTTGGCATCTCTGAAAGCCTTCTCCACAGGGTCCAGCATGCCATGGAAGAGATCAGCATTCAGATATTTGAAATGGGCCCAGGTGATCAATGTATAGAAGTCAATACCTTCATGGAGGGAGTCAATCTCAGTACTGGCCTGGGTACTGGAAGAGAGGGTATGCTTTGCATGTTCACAAGCAGTGAGAATATGGTAAACAACCCTCTTGTTCTCACTGATGTCCTTCTTGTGCTTTCACTTGAACTCAGCAATGAAATGGTTGACCATTCAGTTGTCAAAGCCCTCTCCACCCAAGTGTGAATCCTCAGCTGTGGACTTGATTTCAAAGATGCCATCTTCAATGATTAGAATGGAGACATCAAAAGTTCTACCTCCAAGGTCAAAGATCAACACATTTCTCTCAGCACCAAACTTTTTGTCTAATCCATAAGCAATAGCAGTGGCAGTCAGCTCATTGACGATTCAGAGCACATTGAGACCAGCTATGGCTCCAGCATCTTTGGTGGCTAGATACTGGAAATCATTGAAACAGGCTGTTAACTGTGACCACAACATTTGTGACAGTCTTTCCAAGATACAATTCAGCAATTTCTTTCATCTTGGTCAAAATCATAGAAGATACTTCCTCTGGATAGAAACTTTTGGTCTCCCCTTTGTACTCCACTTGGATCTTAGGCCTCCTTGCATTATCCACCACCCTAAAAGACCAATGCTTCATGTCTGACTGCACAGCCTCATCATCAAATCTGCAACCAATCAGACGTTTGGATCAAAAACTGTGTTGGTGGGGTTCATTGCAACTTGATTTTTTTCAGCGTCACTGATTAAACATTCTGTGTTGGTGACGGCAACATAGCCTGGGGTGCTCCTGTTTCCTTGGTCATTAGCAATGATCTCCACTTTCCCATGTTGGAAAACACCCGCACAGGAGGAAGTGGTGCCAATGACAACTGTGGGTCCCTTTAACATGGTTGCTGGGGAGTCGGGGGTTGTAACTGACCACTGTGGAGAAAGAAGGGCTGCTGCTGCACTGAGTAGCCAAAAGGAAAACTCTTAAGGAGGGGAATAGAGAAGGGGTAAAATAAAAGCATAAGAGGGGAAGGAATATCATGGAGAGAAAGAGACAGATAGTGTAATGCCAAGCAAAGTCAACTTCCAATCCTTTGGATTACCAGCATAGCAAACCCCATTTATTCAGCAAACATTCACAGAACAGAGAAAATCAAAATAAAGCATATTCATTTATCAAGTAAGTTTTCAATTCAATTGCAAAGTACCAAGGTCCAAGTATCCCACCCCTGGCCAGTACATTAGTCAAAGTTGCCCACACCTGGTCAGTACATTCATTTAGCTTCTTCTCAAATGGAGATTAGTTTCCAATCATAAACAAAGTACATTCACATTCTGTCAATCACAGAGCACAAAAAGTCAAAGGTTTCCCACCCCTGGATCACAACTTAATTACAATACCATCCATTAACGCCATGCACTTTCTCAAAAGGGGCAGGAGAGCACAAAAAGCCACCCACCCTTAAGCTACAACAAGGTTAAGATATCATCACAACATTCAGTGTTCAAGGAGAGGTCCTGTCTTCATCTTGACAAGAGGCAAGTACTCAGCAATCTCTGTTCCTGGGTAAACAAAGCTCAAGAAATCCACCATATACATTGTCAATGTCCTCATCAAGTCACTCTCTGCTTGCAGAACAGTCCCAGAACCCCTGAAAACATCGGCAAGACCATCTTCCAGGATTTCTGTACATATACAACAAGAAAATCCTCTCTCAGGGATTCTGCACCAACAGCAAGTTTCCAGGACCTCTATAATAGCAGGTGAATCTGGCAAAATAATATCAAAACAGACAAAACACGAGCATCACAGCAATGGCTTCTCAGGTCTCGGTAGTTTCAGATGGCAGTACTCAAAAGTCCTGGGCAGCTCCAGCAGGCCCTCTGCCATCTTTCTCTCAGAAACTCTGGCCTCCTTGGCTTGGGCCTTTTCTCTGCTTGGGCTTCTTTCTAAATCCACAGAACCATCTCCTCTCTGTTCAGCCCTCTCTCTTCATGTCAACAAGTCCATTCCACAAGTGAGATTAATAAGCTCTGGGTTTTTAACACAACCTGAAAACCAAGCCAATATAGAGGATCATTAAATTCCATTACCATTACTTTCCACCCCTGCAGGATCCTTGGCCTTACAATCTAAATATAAATGGCCATGGATTCTGTAACAAAAAGAAACACTATGCTTCGCAATCCTTGTCTACAGTGCACCAAGGCAGGAACACTGAATGTGTTTTCTTGCTGCATCCCACAGTTTGGGATCCAGGGGGAGGATGGACTTGTGACTATGGGGGGTAGGGCAAACTGCCTTGCACCCCCCAAAACTCCACCCTATTGGTTTTGTTACCCAGTCACCCCTCAGGACTTAGAAGCAAGGGCTGGAGCAGTGTTAAGACTGGGATATGGCTCATTAGAGCCTGCCTCACAAAGTGTCAAGAGGAAGCCTGCAAGAGCAGAAAGGACACCCCACCACACACACACACCATGGGAACTTTGTTTGGACATTTTTGTTTTGGATTGCTGGTAATGAGTTGCTATGTTATGTGTCTTGCAAATGTGATGTCTCTATTTTGTGGGGATTATGTTTTACTTAAGAGATGTTAATGCTAATTCAGATGAAAGTTGCCTATGTAATGCTCATGAAAGATCTTGGGGCCAAATATTATGGGAATCTGAAGATCTTCCCTGTCTCTAGGCTCTTTGATAGGATTAAGTGACTCTGAGAACCTTCCCTGATTTGAAAATGTACTCTGCCCCCTAATAGGCTGAATGTGGGAAGTTTGTTCTTCAGGAATCCTCACACCTTTTTGCTTTCTGATTAGACAGTTGGTCAAGAGGGTTGTGACATTCTCTGATCCAGTGGAAGGCTATATATTCCTTTATGTGAGATTTTGCTTTGGGGCTCACTTTGGAAAGAATTATGTGATTTAGCCAGACAAAACTCTGGGAAGCTGTTGAGCCCCCAGCTTTGAAAACCCAAATGATGGGGCTTTGCTCTCTGGTCACTAACTAGGTACAGATGTAATGGTCAGACAGTTGGAAGCCACCTGCTGATCTTTTTCTTTGTCTGCTTGTAACTTGTGTTTGTATTCTTTCTGTATTCTTTGACGTTCGGGGTGCTGACTTTTTTCCATGAACTAGGTAAGTGATATATGTTTGAATCAAGTAAGATTGTTAACTCTTTTTGAGTTGCTTTCCTTTAGAAAAGCAGATTTAAGAACCTGTGCTAGCAGCCATCCTGGGTAAGCAAAGGTGCATCCTGATGGAGATAGTAATCATAACTATTAATGTGAATGGAATGAACTCTCCCATAAAATGGAGGCAGATAGCAGAATGGATTAAAAACCGTAATCCTACAATATGATGTTTACAAGAAACACATCTGAAAGAGGGGCGGGGGCGTACACAGAGTAAAGATAAAAGGCTGGAGTAAAATACATTATTCTTCAGCAAAAGTGAAAAAAATGGGGTAGCAATCCTTATCCGGAAAAGAAACAGCAAAAATAAATGTAATTGAAAGAGATAAGAAAGGAAACTATATCCTGCTAAAAGGCAACACTGAAAATGAAGCAATATTATTACTAAATATTTATGCACAGTGTGGTACAGCATCCAGATTACAATAGGAGATGTTACGGTAGTTAGAGGAAGAAATAGATAGCAGAAGTATACTAGTGGGTGACTTCAAACTCTGCCTCTTTGAACTTGATAAATCTAAACTCAAAATAAACAAGAAAGAAGTTAAGTAGGTAGATGGAATCTTAGAGAAGTTAGATATGGTAGACCTCTGGAGAAAAATTGAACAGGAATAAAAAAGAATGGATCTTCTTCTTGGTGGTAAGTGGCACATACACAATAATTTACCATGTGCAAGGGCATATAACCTTACAATTCATTGCAGAAAGGCAGAAATATTAAATGCGCCCTTCTTAGATCATGATGCAATAAAAATTATATGTAAGAAAGGGTCATGGAAGGACAGACTAAAAACTAATTGGAAACTAAATAACTTAATCCTAAAGAATGAGTGAGTCAAACAACAAATTGTAGAAACAAGAAGTAACATCATTCAAGGGCATGACAATAAGGAGACAATATGCCAAAACTTGTGGGATGCAGCAAAAGTAGTTTTTAGGGGAAATTTTATGTACCTGAATGCATACATAAATAAAATACAGAAAATGGAGGTCAATAAACTGGCTGTGCAACTGAATAAGCTAGAAAAAAGAACAAATTGAAAATCCCCAATTAAATACTAAATTAGAAATAATGGAAAACAAAGGAGGGATTAATAAAATTGAATTTAAGAAAACTATTGAACTAATAAATAAAACTAAGAGATGGTTTTATGAAAAAAACAATAAAATTGAAAGACTTTTAGCCAATATGATAAAAAAGAAAGAAGAAAACCAAATTACTCATATCAAATATGAAAAGGGTGAATGAACCTCCAATGAGGAGGAAATTAAAACAATAATTAGGAATTATTTTGCTTAATTGTATTCACATAAATTTAACAATCTTAGTGAAATGGATGAATATTTACAAAAATATAACTTGTCCAGATAAACTGAAGAGGAAGCAAACTACTTAAATCACCCCTTCATAGAAAAAGAAACCGAAAAAGCCATCGATGAACTCATTAGGAAAAAAAAATCTCCAGGGCCAGATGGATTTACTAGCAAATTCTATCAAACATTTAAAGAACAATAGATTCCAATACTCTACAAACTATTTAGGAAAATTGGTGAACAAGGAGTACTATCAAATTATTTTTATGACACAAATATGGTCCTGATACCTAGATCAGGAAGACAGAAAATGGAGAAAGAAAATTATACACAAATTTCTCTCATGAATGTAGATGCAAAAAATTTTAAATAAAATATTAGAAAAAAGACTACAGAAAATTATCACAAGAATAGTACAATTCGATCAGGTAATATTCCAGAAATGCAAGGATGGATCAATATTAGGAAAACCATCAGTATCATTGATCATATCAACAGTAAAACTAACAGAAACCATATGATTATCTCAAAAAATGTAGAAAAGCCTTTTGACAAAATGCAACATCCATTTCTATTAAAAACACTGGAAAGTATAGGAATAAAATGAATCTTCCTTAAAATAAATGATAGCATCTATTTAAAGCCATCAGCAAGTATTATATGTGATAGGGATAAGTTAGAAGCATTTCCAATCAGATCAGGGGTGAAACAAGGATGTCCACTATCACCCCTCTTATTCAATCTGATACTAGAAATGTTAGCAATAGCAATTAGAAAAGAAAAAATGCAAGAATCAAATTTGGCAAAAAGGAGTCTAAGCTATCACTCTTTGCAGATGATATACCTAAAGAATCCCAGAGAATCAAGCAAAAAACTCCTTGGGACAATAAACAAATTTGGCAACACTGAAAGATGTGAAATAAACCCACATAAATCCTTGGCATTCTGATATATTTCTAAAGAAATCCAGAAGCAAGAGATAGAAAGATAAATCCAATATAAAGTTACTGTAGACATTATAAAATATTTGGGAATATATCTTCCAAAACAAACCCATGACCTATATGAACACAATTACAAAACACTTTTCACACAAATAAAGTCAGATCTAACTAAATGGAAAAACATCAATTGCTTGTGTCTGGGTCGAGATAATTTAATAAAAATGACAATTTAACCTAAATTAAATTACATATTTAGCATCATAGCAACCAATTTCCAATAAAAGTACTTTAAAGAGCTAGAAAATATAGTAATAAAATTTATTTAGAAGAACAAATTGTCCAGAATATCAAGAGAATTAATGAAGCCCATATCTCATTCCAAGCTATTTCCAGTAAGAAGGTGGGAGGGAGAGGGAGAAAATTTAAAAATTATGGAAGTGAATCTTGAAAACTAGAAAACTAATTTAAAAATTGAAAGTTAAAGAAAAAGTTCATTGAAGAAAACCGTTCTTTGAAAATTGGAATTATGTAAATGGAGGCTAATGAGTCTATGACACATCAAGAATCAGTCAAGCAAAAATCAAAATAATAAAAAAAAAGATGAAAATATAAAAGACTTCATTGGAAAAACAACTGACACAGAAAATAGGTCCAGGAGAAGTCATGTAATTATCATTGGACTACCTGAAAATAGTACCAAAAAAGAGACTGGACTGCATCTTTCAAGAAATTATCAGGGAAAGCTGTCCTCAGGTTTTAGTATCAGAGGGCGAAATTATCATGAAAAGAATCCATGAAAACTGTGCCCAAAGAGCAATAAATAATTGCATACTCTTTGACCCAGTAATATCACTTCTGGAGTTGCATCCTAAAGAGATCATAGAAATTGGAGGAAGAACCATATTTGCAAAAATTACTTATTGCAGCTCTTTTTGTGGTGGCAAAAAGCTGGAAATTATGGGGATGCTCATCAACTGGGGAACGGCTTAACAAGTTGTGGTATATAAATGTAATGGAATACTTTTTTGCTATAAGAAATGGGGAGGAGATGGACTTCATATTTACCTGGAGATGCTTAAATAAACTGATGCTAAGTGAAAAGGGCAAAACCAGGAAAAATTTGTACATATGCAAAGACACATAGTATGTGTGATGACCAACATTGATAAAATGGACTCATCTCAGCAATGCACAGTTATAAGACAACTCTGCAAGTCTCAGGATGGAAGAAGATATTTACATTCAGAGAAAGATCTAGAAAGAAGAGAGTTTAAATGAAGACTGAAGCAATCTACATGCTTTAGTTCTTTTCCATGTTCGGATTTGTTTCTTTTTTCCCATTGTTCACTCCATCAGTTACAACCCTTTTATACAACCAGACTAATGTCCAGTGTGAAAGCATTCGCCAATTCTATACTTGATTGCTTGCCACCAGGGTCAGGGCAGGGGGGAAGAGGGAGGAGAAAAAATCTGAAACTCAAGGAATTCTGGAACTGAATCTTGTAAACTAAAAGTAAATAAACAAATAAATTTTAAAAAATATACAAATAAAAAGAACCCATGGATCATCTCCTGAGAGAAATTTTAAAATGAAAAATCCAAGCAGTATTGGACTCAAATACAACTTCTATTTCTGTATCCCAAAGAGATGATAAATATGAAAAGGACCCACATGTACCAAAACATTTAAAGCAACTCTAGTTTGTGACTGCCAGAATTGGAAATTGAAGTGATGCCCATCAGTTGAGGAATGGCTGAACAAGTTGTGGTATATGATGAATGTGATGCAATACTGTTTATCCATAAGAAATGATGAGTCAGTGGACTTCAGAAAAAACTTGGAAAGACATGTATGAACTGCATAATTTAGCAATATAGTAGCAATTCTGTTCTACTAGTGTAATCTTTCCATTTTTACTTCTGTGCATATTAAAAAATTATTGATGATTGTTTTTCATATCTATCTCTTCCTGGTAAGGGATATGTGTAATCAAGAAAAAAGAGAACAATGTATTGGACAGTTTTTTAAAGGCCTGATTCTCTTTTCCATTTCCTCTTTGCCAGGAGAAAGAAGCAGAATTTATTACCATTCTTCTGAAGTTACTATTATTTGCTGCTTGATTAGAATTTTACAAACTTCCAAAGTTTTTCTTTCATGTTTTTATTGTTATTACATAAATTACTTTCTAGATTTTGCTGATTTCATTACACATTAGCTATTGAAAATGTTCCCATGTTTCTCTGAATCCTGTCACATTCATTTCTTATAATACTATGTAGTTCCATTACATTGAAACAAATTTTGTTTATCTCTTCTCTAACAGATAGACACTTCTTTTATTTCACCTTTCTACTGCTATTAAAAATGCTTCTGTATTCATGGATGAGTGGATCTTTTCCACTATCTTTGATCTCCTTGGGATATATAACTGATGATAAGATCATTGGGCCAAAAGGAATGCACATTTTTGTGTCCTAAGTGACTACAGATTGAGAAAAATTAATAATATGCTATATCATAAAATATTCAGAATTATTCTGTAATCAGTCCTAACCTGTTTTGTCAATCTCTGTTTCTCAGTCTAGTTCAACATATAGTTTCTCCCAGTCAGAAATAAAGGGATGGCTGAAAAATCTGATCACTCCTAACTTCTAGGTTATGCAATGCTTAACCATTTTAAATTGAGAATTTTGCTTGGTTTACAATTAAACAAAGAACGAGTTTGGACTGAGTCCCTCTCCAGGGGACAGCTTTCCTGTTCTTGCCTCTCCTTGTCAAGATGATGGGTGATTGGTTTCCAAGGGAAAGGCTAACTGGGGATAGTCCAGGAAACTTAATGTAGGTGTTTCTGATTTTCTGAACAAGATAATTAGTGGCAGCTGAGGCTTATAAAGCCGTTGTACACTGCACCCAGACTTCACAGATGGGGAGGACTAGCAAGAAAGGGCTAGTGCAAGGATTGCTGAACCCTTGGTCATGCACCATTATGGGTCATGGGTCCACCTTCACCCATTTTTTCTTGTGACTCCAAGATTCATTCACAATACCCACACCTCACTAAAACCTTTATCTTGGGGGGCTAAACCAGATTTAGGGTAAGCAATATTGGTGAATTAGGGTGATGTCTAACCCAAGTATATGAAAACTTCCTCATGTGGTGGAATGGGTAGATAAGAATAATTTATTCCAACAATCACAAAGTTTGCTGAAGCAAGTTGTCTGAAAGTCATCTACTACATCCTGGGCCATCACCAGCTGTCATAATTTTGTCCTGCCACTAGACTTTGATGACTCAGAAAGGAAGAGTGAGGTTGATAACTTGTGCAATTCTACTTCACCCTCACTTAAATTCAGTTCATGGTAAATTTACAGTTCATCACCCCATGATGCCCCTGGTCTTTTAAAAAGTCATATTGAAAGTCATATGTCATTTTCAAAGGTCCTATTTAGTGAAAACATTGTTTTTAATGGGATATGTGTGTGTTTGTGTGTGTGTGTGTATACACATAAATATTTTGTAAGCCATTTATTTGATCTTTCTAAATGAATATGACAATACAGTAATAACAATAATCCTATCATTTGAGGATCATTCCCAGCTTCCAAAGAGGAAGTAACAGCTAGAGTAACTCTTGATTCTCCTCATTAAAATATCTACTAATTGGGATTGTCTTACTTTTGCCAAGAATCGTCCAAATGATATACTGTCATGCCAATAAGAAGGAAGAAATTTTTTTGGTTTTTTTCTATGGTGATTTAATAAATTGTGGTCTTTTCCTGGAGAAAATCATGCCTCAGTCTGCCTCAATGTCATTTTATTTGTCACAAGATGAAGAAATTGAGACCCAGATATCATGGTCACACAGACGCAGTCTCATGGATCCTTGGTAACACATAACCAAAATCCAAAACCAAGTCCTTTGAATACAAACCCTGCAGCACTCCTTCCATCATACCGTGCTACCTCCTTCTCTTTCATTTTACAGGTTCAGAAACTGACTCCTTGAGAGTTTAAATGGTTTGCCCAAGATGACATTCTTCAAATCATTTTCTAGAACTATTGAATCAAATTATGGGTTCCTGAATTAGTGTCCCAGCCATTTAGCATTCCTCTAACAGCTGTTGTCATCTTTCTCAGTCAATTAGTGCAGAACCTGGCACTTTATAAGTGTAAATGGACTATTGAAAAATCATATGAATTTGAGGTAGAATCAAAATAGCATTTTAATTTATAATGCTCTAATAGTAAATTGGAACATTTTTCTCATATGTTTCTTAATAGTTTTTATTTCTTCATTTGAGAATTTATATACTGGGGAACAACTCTTGTTCTTATGTGTTTGTATCTATTGTTTTAAAAAAAAGATATTGAGTATTATGTCTTTATCAGATAATTTAGTTGTGAAGATTTTTCCCTAGTTGCTTTGCTTCTTATTTGAACTGCATTTATCTTCAACCCTAGAATTTAGACCTATAGAAACTCTTAGCAAGTATGTACACTGATTTTAGATTAAAGGTTTAAAGCTAGAAGTAACCTTTTGTGTCATCTGCTGCAATACCCTCATTTAAAGATGAGAAAACTGAGGCCAATAAATCATAGTCACAGAGACCCATAGTCATATGGAGCCAGGATCCAATTTCATATTTTTTGAATTCAAATCCAGCCAGAGTTCTTTCAGTATAACATGCTGCCTTCTTCTCTTTCATTTTACAGATTAGGAAACAAAATCTCAGGCAGTTTAAGTGGCTTGCCCAAAGTCACAAAGTAAGTAGCCAAGTCAGGATTTGAACTCACATTCTTTAACTTAAAGTCTAGTTATCATCACATTAAGCAACTCTAACCTTGGTATCAGTGCAGATAGCTAGCTAAACAGATAAATTAGGTGGATAAACAAATAATATATGTATATAGAAACTTTGGAAAATCAAGGGACCTTCTGATTTACATCTTCCTACTCTAGCTTAAGAAACCAACCCACCATCACTCTAAGTAAGCTTTATATCACCTTGAAGAAATAATCTTCAAGCTATGATTTCACTTATATATCAATTTCAATCGTCCTATTTAGTGAAAACATGGGTTTTAATGAGATATGTGTGTATAAATCCATATATATGCATTTTGTAAGCCATTTATTTGATCTTTCTAGATGAATATGACAAGAATACAAGAATCTTGATTTTAAATAGATAATGTGATAAAGCTATTCCCCACATCCGCAAATCATTGTGACCACATATTGCTTTATAAATGTGGCAGATCACTCCTCTTGTCATCCTTTTAGATGGGAACTATAACTGTTTCTACTATTTGATTAGAGTTTGAACTCTAGGAAAAACCTTAGAAAGAAATGTCATTGTTTAGAAAAAGAACAATAAACAGAGACAGATAGCAGAATGGATTAAAAACCACAATCCGACAATATGTTGTATACAAGAAACGCATCTGAAACAAGGGGAGACACACAGGATAAAGGTAAAAGGATGGAGTAGAATATATTATGCCTCTGCTAAAATAAAAAAAGCAGGGGTAGCAATTCT
>CM053601.1:62891887-62911314 GCA_028646575.1 Pseudocheirus occidentalis
AAAAGGGAACAGATTGTGGGAGGGGCCTTACAGTGGGATCAATGTTCTGGGCTGGGGAAGGGGCAAAAAGCGGAGAAAATCTGTAACTCAAAACCTTGTGGAAATGAATGATGTAACCAAGAAAATAAATTAAAATTAAAAAAAAATATCAGATTTTCTGTTGAGCTCTGGTATTTTCATCAGGAAACTCCAGAGGTTCCCTGTTTCATTGAATGTCCCTTTCCTCCCCTGAAAGATTATGCTTACTTTTGCTAGGAAGTTGGTTCTTGGTTGTAATCCAAACTCCTTTGCCTTACAAAATATCACATTCCAAACACTCTGCTTTTTTGATATAGGAGGTGCATAATCCTGACTGTGGTTTCATGATATTTGAACTGTTTATCTCTGGCTGCTTGCAGTATTTTCTTATTGATCTGATCATTCTGGAATTTGGCTACAATATTCTTTGGCATTTTCAATTTGGGATCTCTTGCAGGAGATGATCAGTGGAGTCTTTCAATGACCATTTTACCATGTGGTTCTAACTGCACAGGAACATTTACCTTGATGATTTCTTGAAAGATGCTGTCCAGGCTCTTCTTTTCATCATGGTTCTCAGGAAGACAAACAATTCTTAAATCATCTCTCCAGAATTTATTTTCCATGTCAGTTGTTTATTCAATGAGGTATTTTATGCTGTCTCCTATTTTCTTTCATTTTTTTGATTTTGTTGGAGGGATTCTTGATGCTTCATAGAGTCATTAGCTTCCACTTGCCCAATTCTAATTTTTAAGCCATTCTTTTTTTTCAGTTTGCTTTTGTACCTCCATTTCTATTTGGCCAATTCTACTTTTCGTGGTGTTGTTTTCTTCAGTGTTCTTCTCCCTAATCCACCCCCATTTTGTCAACTGTGTTTTTAAAGGAATTGTTTATTTTTTTCTTCTACCTCTCTTATTTGGCTTTTAAAAATCCTTCTTTAGCTCTCACCCAAGAATGCTTTTTGGTTTTGAGAACATTCTATAATTCATTTTGTGTTTTTGGATGTGTGTATATTGACCATGTTATTATCTCCTGAATTTGTGTTTAGATCTTTCCTGTCTCCAGGATATTTCTCTATGGTCATTGTTGACTTGTTTCTATTCTTGCTCATGTTTTTTTTTCCTTTTTCTGGGTTTTAAATTTGATCTCTGCTTCTGAGGCTCAGGGGGTATTATCAAACTTCTTTTTCTAGGGACTATGGGTCTGGTTACTGGTTTTCTGTGCCAGGGTCTCAGGTGCTGGCAGTTGGATCTTGTAGTGGTCTGGCAGCTTAGCTGGTGCTGTGCTGGAAAGGGTTGGTGGGGGTTGTGTGTATGGTGTTGATACTTGCTTTCTCCTCCACGCTAGCGGTCAGGATCTCCTGCTAATCTGTTCAGGCCATTGTCTGCTGATGCCTTCCTGGGATACCTCTCATGTTGTACTGTTCCTTTTGAGCCCTAGCAAGAGGGATCTTTCCCATTAATTGCCCTGGCCTCCTGAACAAAAAACTCCTATACCCCACCTTTCTGCTGGCTCTACTATTCCAGATTTTTCCTAGCAGAATATTATTTCTGTTTTTTTAGTTCAACAAGAGAGGGTGAGGGTGATTTACTGCTTGCTCCACCATCTTGGCTCCTGGAAGTTTAAATATGTGACTTTCTTATATTTAGTCTGTGGATTGATAGCTCCAGGAGCAACTGCTTCCACCAAGCCCTATGCAGGGCTGCACTTCCCTCTCTCACCCACTTCTGAGAGACCCCACTCCTGTGTTGAAAGGTCTTGGAATCACCACTGCTGCCAGAGATTCAGTCACTTGGCATTTGCTCCAGTTTTGTTATGGTCATGCTTCCATTGGTACAGCTTGTGTGCTACTCTGTGTAGTGCAAGGGACACTTCCTGCAGACCTTGAACGTTTTCTTGGCCTGGAAATCTACCGTACTCTGTCTCTTTGTAGCTTTTGCTACTTTAGAATTTGCTCCAATTCACTTTTTATAGGTATTTGAATGGTTTGGGGGGGAAAGTCCACGTGAATCTCTTCTTTTACTCTGCTGTGTTGACTCCACTCCCCCATATATTTGTACTTCTAAAAAGCTGTGCATAATACTTCACAATTTCTCCCAGGAGTCATACTTTCTTTTGTATATTAAAATGTTTGTGTTTGTTAAGGTCACAATAGAAAACAAAAACTCACACACACCACAAATCCTGTAATTCCTTCTTTCCTGGACTTGATTGACCTTGACTTCTTCATATTCATAAAACTTCTAGAAATAAGGAAATGGAAAGGAACTCAGGAGCTCTATATTTCAAGGTGACCAAGAATTTCCAAACATGTAGTCTTCTTGTTTCTTCTTAAGATCTCTAATAATTGGGAACTCCCTGCCTCTTCAGGTAATCCATTCTGCTTTTGAACAGTCCTAATTGTTAGTGAATGTTTTTGAAATATTTTTAAGTCAACCTGAAACTTGTCTCTATGTGATTTCCATGCATTGCTTTCAGCAACGTTTATGCCTCTTTTGAGTGTTATATTTGAAGATCAGAACAAGTATCATTCCTCTTCCACAGCAACTCATTAAACTACTTGAATGTAGATAATATCACTCTAGGTTTTCATTTCTTCAGACTAATTATCCCAAGGTCTTCCTACCAGTCCTTTAAGAGGCATGATTTTTAGGCTCTTCACCATCCTGATTGCTTTTTTTTGGGTATGCTCTGTCTTAATCATGTCCTTCCTAAGTTGTGATGCTTAGAGATGAATACCAGGTTTGATCTTGACTGGGAAGAGTATGGTGGTTCTTTTGCCTTCTTGGTGGTAGATAATATGCTTTCCAATATTGCTTAGAATAATGGAAAAATCCTTTTTCTTGTTTTTGGCTACTCATGTCTCATTTGTCTCATTTTTTGTTTGAGTTCCTGTAAACCTCTTAATTTTTTTTCATACAAATTATTAACTGGCAATAACCTACCCATTTTGGTATTTGGGAATGCAATTTTAGGACATAAATGCTGAACTTTATATTTAAAGCCATTAGATTTAATTTCATTCAATAAGATCTGATTTTGAGGTATTTTTGACACTGCCATCCATTAGCTTTACTCTTCATTTTTAGTGGTATCGCCCCACTCCACTAAACACAGATACATCTATTACCTGAGAGTAAAAATAAAATAAAGAAAATCTAATTTGGACACCACTCTAGAAAGGAGAGAAAGTTTATTCAGATTGGCTGAGGGACTAAGTTATGCCTTTTTAGTCCTAATTGGAATCAAGAATTCAAGAAACTGGGAAGCTGGAAGATAGCATTCCAACATACTTCTTTGAAATTTCTTGGGAGGAGAGAAAAACACATTCTCCACTCCCATCTTTGTCTTTGACTAGAGGTGGGTTTCATGAAATTTGGAAGTCCAGAAGATGTTTATTTCCCATATTCCCATTCCTGTACCAGCTGATGGTAGTGTCTACATCAGGACCCAGAAACAGATTTGACACAGTTTCAGGGCTCTGTACGAAAATCAGCAGAGAATTCCCACTGAATCCTCAATAATAACACTTTGAGAACTCCAGAAAAATTACTTCTAGGAGCTATATTACTCTTTTGATAATGTGCTATCCAAGTTTGAGCCCATTTCCCCCCTAGATTCAAGGTGTTTTTGTCTAAAAATGTGTCAAATTTTTGTAGGGATGTTTTCAAGAGGTTTCCTCTCACTATCTTATCTTAATAAATATTCTCTCTATGCATATACTGATAACCCCAATGGGAAGCTCACTGGTGGTGGCTTGGGAGAAACAGCAATAGCTAAACCAAGGGCTTGGAGTGTTACATAATAACCATGCTTTGGGGATCCCTAGTAAGTAGAAGCGGGAGTGGAAATAAGACCTTCAGAAGTTACTTGAACTAAACAAGTTTTATATCAACTGCAAATCTAGTAAATATGACATCTCTTTTCATTATCCAAGTCATTGAATAAACATTATCAACAGCACATGGCTTTGCCCTCCATATTTCTCTGTAAAGCGTGCTCTATTTTCCCTTTCTCTATTTTTGGTAGCTCTCTTGGACAACACTTACCTTATCTCCTACCTCCAAGTATTTCCTTCTATTCCCCTTTACCCTAACCTTTCTGGTGCCATTTAGAGTGGTGCTTAACTTATTTAGCAGAAAGTATCACCTAAGACAAGGAATACAAAGAAAAAAATAACATCAAAACAATTATTTAATTATCTGTGTCTCTTCTGTTTTCCTTTGTTTTTGTTTTTTAACAGGGTTGGCAGGAGAAAAATTTTGGGCTTGAAGTCAGAGCACCATAATTGAAGTTCCAGATCTGCAACCTCTGTGACCTTGAAGGAGTCTTTTAACCTCTATGGAGTCAAAATTCCTGATTTGAAAATTATGGAAGATCTTATGATCTATATGTTTTCTGCTGCTGCTGTTAAATCAGTGATCCTATGATTCCCACATACTTCCCCTACTTCACTGGGATATGAAGCCCACTGGTCCCATTGAAGGGTTCATTTTTATTTATTTAGCAGATGCAAGTGTATAAGAAATTAGAATAGTATGAAATAAAATAAAATTCACTTATATAATGAAATCTACTTGATCCCCTTTCCCTCCTCTTCCCTGGATGCTAGGTTCTTAGTGATCCTCTGTTTCCATTTCTTTGCAATAACCATTAGGCTAAGCAAATAAATCACAAATTTCAATGAAGACTCCTTAATTAAATAATTCAGGAACCCTGGAGTATTAACTCAGTAAATAAAAATTAAGTATCTACCATGTATGAGGCAATGTGCTCTATCTGGGGATATGAACACAAAAGTGATATCATCTTTGCTCAAAAGGAGGCTGAATTTTAGAATTAACCCAGAAATCCACTTATTATTCAAGCTCCTTATCCTCCTTTGTGTAAATATCTGTGTTTGTTGGTGGTTGTTAAAATCACAGCAGAAAAAAGAACTTTTAAAAAAATCAATAAATTCTGTGATTCCTTCTTTCCTTTGTTTTCTCCTCTTCATCTTTCCTGTTTTATCTATATCCTAAATGCTTTAACTCCAGGTTGTAATGTGCTAATACACTACTTATATCCTTTGGTTTATATATGCCTACATAATCACACAACCACATTAATATTGAACCTGTTTTATTTATTTATTTTTGTATTGGTATAAAGCGAATTTTTTTCTGTGAACATCATGCCTTATGTCTGTATGTGGAGAACAGATATGGGGGAAATCCTAACCATCAATCCCTTGCTTCTGTTGGGGAATCCAGACATTCAGATACCAGCAACAGAGGTCAGTTCAGGATGTTTCCTGGGGACGAAAGAGGTCAGGGTCAAGAAGAATGAGGGAAGTCACTGTCCTTTCAAAGTCACCCAGGGTCCAGGATGGGAGCCATTGAGCTTCATGGTCTTGGGCTGGTCTACTCTCAGAGTGCCTCATTATCCTTGGCCATTTGCTGCCAAGTGTAGAGGACCCAGAAATCCCAGCAGACCCAAAAGGACAGAGTGTGGGAGGAGAGGGACTGCATAGTCTCTACTTGCTCAACCTCTGACCCTTGCACCCCTCCCAGAGTCTTCTAGACCTGTTTTAGATTTGTTTTTATATTAGTGGTGTAAATAATTTGCTACATTTCTTTATAGAAAGAAAAAAATAATAATCATGGAATACTGAAACAACATTGTCTTTATAATCAGTTAAAAGAAAAGAAATTAAGTCTATAATCCACATTTTCTGAATTTAAAATGGTTCTTATTTTTGAGGGCATATTATAATCTTCATTACTTCACAATCTTCTCTAAATTTCAGAAAGCTTAGAAAAAGCTATGGCCTTGAAAACCAATAAACAGTAATTCTAACCTGTTTTGACCCTCAGTCTTTGTTATTGTATGTTTGGAACTAAACTTTAATTTTCCAAGTTATAATTATACTTACGAATTTTAATTCTAAGAGCATTTCTATAATAAGGGATTAAAAACAGATTAATGGACATTTTCTTTCATTACATTAAAGCATCAGTTACTTATTGGCAGCTTAGCTTTGTCAGATTTCCTATGGATATATAAGTAATGCTTTTAAAAAATTTGCTATCCCTGAATAATAGTGCTTTCTGCCATATCACTTCCTAGCATGGAAATGATCTTTTGAAAGTCATTTAACAAAATTTTAAAATACATCAGCGAATAAAATTTGCGGCAATCTCTGATAATGTAGAGAAAACTTAATGATTCAAGTTGATATAATGAATAAATATATATTCCCTCTGATGCCAATTGGAGGAGGCTACGTTTGTGGGTTTGTCATAGCTTTGCATGTGCATACACGTATGTGTGTGCGCATATGCATGCATATGTGTGTGCAAGAAGTAATAATGTACTTTTTGTTGTTGTTGTATGACTCCTGACACAATTTTTAAATATCTTGAGTGGAAGATAATAAACAAGAATGAAACTTTTGAAAACTGTTGTAGTATACAGAATATATTGTTTCAAATAGACTAATAAACATTAGGGAGATATTTTATTTTTTCCTGTTGATTATGGAATTCTTTTACAATTTCCTAAAACTAATATTAAAGCATCTCAGAATGTTTTCTTTCAAATTCGATTTAGGATATATATATCATACAAAGAGGTTAAATTTTGTTTTAAACAACATCCTATGCTGCTCTGTTTGTAGCTGCTAGAATATAGTTCCATTTTTGTCTAGAATTCTATCATTTCTCATATCTATCTCCTGGATTCTATGGTTTCCTTTAAGACCATACTTAAATATCACCTACTACAAAACATTTTTGAAGATTCTCCAACTTTCTCTCCTAGCTACCCAGCCATACTTCTGACTCCCCAATATTTGCCACCATGACTCATTTGTCTTCTTATGTTGGAATTTCCTTCAATATGTGGGACCTTCTTAACCTGGAATATCCCACTCCCTTACTGGCCTCATTCTATTGCTTGAGTAAATTCTGGGGCATTCCATTTTGGAAAAGGGCCCAATTCTGCCACACTTCATTCTCATCCTAGCTGTGTTTCTGAATTTATCTGTTTCATTAGAGTGACCCAATTGCCTTCTCAACATGGATATTTCCTCTACCACAGCAGCATTCATCTCCCATTAGTGGATTCTAACTAGCCATCTCCATTTTGGAGGTGAAACTAGGCCTACTTGACTTCATTCTTCAATTAATTGTGCTTCTAATTCTCTGAACTTTGATACCATACCCCTGTAAAGGTACCTTCTCTGTCATACTTTCCCATTTTAGCTACTTTGTATGTGTTGCTTTCCATGGTAGAGTATAAGCTTCTTTTTAACTTGTATTTGTTTTCTCAGTACCTGTCAGTAAAGTACTTAATGAATACTTGTGGCCTTATAGTCTCTTCTTCCCCTTCATCATATTTAGCGCCTTCTCTGAGATTCCCTTCTTTTTGTATATTTTATATCATATATGTCTTGTATGTACATTCATATGTTCTCTTCTCCATAATAATGTCAGCCCTTTGAGAGGAAGGACCATATTTTTTGCCTTTCTGTACCCCAAAACTTATCCTAGTGCCTGTAATGTGGTAAATGATTAGTATGCTATTAATTGAATAAATGATTATCTTTAAAAATGCTGAGTTACAACAATACATTTTTTATTTTCTTTCTTGTCCTGATGCACGATTTTTCCAGTGTCTGGAACTGCCCCTGAAAGCTAAAGACACCAAGACAATTAACCTGGGCCACAGGACATTAAAGAACCCTGATTATCATGAAACAACTAGTTATGTGAAAAATACAAGAACTGAATCCAGGTCCTTCTGAATCCAAGACCATACTACATTTGTATCTTCTTTTTAGATTAGTCATTTCAAAAAGAATCTTTCCATGTAGTTAGGTCTGAAACAATGTTGAAAAAGTATGATGTTTTCTTGCTGAGTAGAGCTGTACTCAATCATCTCCAGCTGAGAGTAAGGAATGGCTTTGGATAATACACCGCAGCATGTCTCTGTTAGTCAGATTGCATGATTAAGTATTTAACAGGTTAGGTCTGCTAGGCAACAAAGATAAGCATCTCTTCCTATTCCTGATGCTTAATTCATATTGCTTATAACATATTTTGTTTAACTTAGAGAAGTATGGAATCAAGGTAAGTTAAGCAATAGTTAACGTTCAGGGTCTAAAAGCAAGAAGCTATACATGTTCTAAAAATGAAGGGACAGGGAATTTTGTAAGTGGAAGGTATCCTATTTCAGTCAGTGGTCCATCAAACTTTGTTATGTGAGCACACATGTGCCCCAAATAATAATTCTCTTTTGTGTCATTGCATAACATGTTTTCTATTCACCGTAGATTTAGATTACTTTGCTATTTGCCTAACCACTCTCCCAATTTCCCTTTAGTGACACCTGAATTATTTAAAATCTTTAAAAATGTGAGAGAAAGCAAGTCTTCAGCAATGGCTTTCACTGTCTGATGCTGACCATTACCATATAAATAAAGCATGGTTGTTTTAAGTTTTGTAAGAAAGTATTAGATGCATAAAGGTATTTGACCAAATATTCTTGTTATTTATTCTTCATCTTTGCAGAACTAATCAAACTAGCCCTGGGCCTGTGAGAGATAAACTAATATAAATCTTAATAAGAAATGTAGTTTACCTTATTATTTACTTTGGGACTGCCATGGCTGAAGAATATATATTAAAGAAGAAAATGTTGATTGATGCCTCTTTTACTTAAGTGTAAACACAGGAGTTGGAACCAAGATGGAGGAGTAAAGGCAGGGACTTTCCTGAGCTCTACCCCCAAACCTTCTGAACACCTTATAAAATTACTCTAAAAAAATCTAGAGTCGCAGGAAGACATAATGAAACAAATTTCCAAAAGAAGACAATTTGGACAGTCAGCAAGAAAGGTGTGTTGTACCTGGATGAGTAAGGAGTGCAATCCAGTGCAGGTCATGCCAGCCACAGATCCAGACTTAGCAAATTAGGAGGAGGCCTTGGGATATCTGAATCGGTGGCAACAGTAGCAGTTTCCATACCTCTCAGTTCAGATAAATCAAAGGCAACTTGGAAGGTCAACAGGAAGCGTCTAACACACCTGGGTTAGAGAGGAGTGCAGTTTAGCCCTGTGCCACCACAGCCTCTTTCATACCAAACCACAAGCAGTCCTTGTGATTGACTTAATTAGCAGTGGTATTGGCAGTAACAGCACCTGCTTCGAGAGCACTCAGCCTACTGAAATCAAGGCAGTCAAACAACTGGTCAAAAGGAGATTACAGGCTTCTTTTTCCTAGCTCTGAGGCAAGTCTCTATTGCTTTTGCCATATTCAGATCCAGATCACAGTCCTCAATGACAGTCCCAGTGTGAGGAGGAGCACTAACAGCAGAGCTTGCAAGCACAGAAAAAGGTGGAACCTCCTCACAGTTATAAGGCAGAAAATAATGCTTGTGATCACATAGACCAAAGCACAGGCCAGGGGAGGAGTAAAGAGCTCTCCTTAGATCATAAAGCCTTGGAAGAATTGAAAACTTAAAGGTCCCTAGAAGAATTTCTGAAAACAGCTTCACAAAACTCCTTTTCTTTTCTAGATCTCATTATTTTTTTAATTTAAATTTATTTATTTGCTTTTAGTTTACAATATTCAGTTGAACAATCCCTTGAGTTTCAGATTTTCTCCCCCTGTCTCCTTTCCCCCTCCCACCCCATCATGGTGGCCTGCCATCAAATATAGGATCTACAAATACCTTCAAATTAAACATTAGTCAAGTTGTAAAGAAGGATTATAATCAATGGAGTGAAGAGTGAGAAAGAATAAATAAAATGAAACAACAAAAAGAGAGCAAGTAGTTTGCTTCAATCTGCATTCAGACTCTGTAGTTCTTTCTCTGGATATGGGTATCTCTTTCCATCATGAGTCTTTTGGAGGTGCCTTATAACCTTACGTTGCTGAGAGGAGCCCCATATATCAAACTTCGTCATCACACATACAATGTGTCTGTAGCTGTGTACAAATTTCTCCTGGCTCTGCTCTTCTCACTCAACATCAGTTTATATAAGTCTCTCCAAGTTATTACAAAGTCTGTCTGCTCCTCATTTCTTATAGCATAATAATATTCCATTAAATTCATATACCACAACTTGTTAGCCATTTACCAATTGATGGACATCCCCTTGATTTCCAGTTCTTTGTCACCTCAAAAAGAGCTGTTATAAATATTTTATACATGTGGGTCTTGTTCCCACTTCTGTGATCTGAATGGGATACAACCCTAGAGGTGGTATTGCTGGGTCAAAGAATATGTACCTATTTATAGCCCTTTGGGCATAGTTCCAGATTGCTCTCCAGAATGGTTGAATCAGTTCACAATTCCACCAACAATGCATTAGGGTTCCAGTTTTTCCACATCCTCTCCAGCATCTGTCCTTTTCCTGTTTTGTCATCTTGAAATGGTAAGTCTTAATAGAGTGGCCAGAGTCCAAATAAAAGTTTAAGGAGCTTTTTACTTTACCAGCTGGAGCTACCTCTACGCCAAATTGAAAGGAGAGCAGACCCTAGCATAGAAATGCAGCATCTTATATACCGTCCACCTTCATTGTCCAACTAATATAATTTGTTACTAAACAGGTGTAAACAGAAGCTGTTAGTAAGGCAAGGGGAGGGGTGGTGGTGAAGCAGAAGTTGATATATAGACAGAGGGGCACAGGGCCATGATGACCTGAGAAAAATGAAGAAAAAGACAAATTACCCCAGGATGGATCCCAGGACTGTTCACTGACTTCTAACTCGAGTTCATGAAATTTCTACTTCACTAGTTCCTGGCCATTTGAACCTTAGCCAATCTGACCAATGCCATGTGGTACCTCAGAGTTGTTTTCATTTGCATTTCTCTAATCAATAGTGATTAAGAGCATTTTATATGCTAACAAATTTCTTAAATATCTTCCTCTACAAAAAAACTCCTGAAAAGGACATTGTGTTTTCCACTCCGGAAGCAGAACCTTTCCTTAACAAAGAGTTGAAAGTCAAGTAATAGACTGGGAAAATAAGCAAATAGCAGAAAAACTCTGATGATACTATGTGACAAGAAGATCAAAACACACACTCAGAAGAGGACAATTAAGTCAAAGCACCTATATCCAAAGACTCCAAGAAAAATACTTATTGGTCATGGAAGAACCCAAAAAGGATTTTGAAAATCAAGTAAGAGAGACAGAGGAAAAGTTGGAAATAAAAATGAGAGTTATGCAAAAAAATAGTGAAAAATGAGTCAACAGGTTGGTAAAGGAGACATGCACACACAAAAACATACTGAAAAAATAACACCTTAAAATAGTCTAGACACAGTGGTAAAAGAAGTCCAAAAATGAGAAAACAATTGCCTTAAAAAGCAGAAAGGAGGTTCAAAGACTCATTAAAAAAATAATTCCTCAAAAATTAGAATCAAGCAAATGGAAGCTAATGACTTTATGAGAAATCAAGAAATAAGACAAAAAGAATGGGGGAGGGAGAGGAAGACAATGTGAAATATCTCATGGTAAAAACAACTGACCTGGAAAATAGACCCAGGAGAGAAAATTGAAAATTTATTGCACTACCTGAAAGCCGTGATCAAAAAAAGATACTAGACATCATCTTTCAAGAATTCGTCAAGGAAAACTGCCATAATATTCTAGAACCAGAGGGTAAAATGGAAATTGAAATAATCTTCTGATCACCATTTGAAAGAGATTCCACAATGTAAATTTCTAGGAATATTGTAGTCAGATTCCAGAATTCCTAGGTTAATGAGAAAATATTGAAATCATCTAGAAAGTAAGAATTCAAGATGGAGTCACAGCTAGGATAAAACAAGGTTTATCCACCTCTACATAAAGGATCAGAGTGATAAATATAATATATTTTACTGTATTGTATTAGAAATATAATAATAAAGTATAGTCCTGCTCTACCTGCTGGACAAGCTCCTCCTACCACAGAATAATATGACTTAGGCTTCCCTGTGACTCAATCAGATCACATAGGTTTATTGATGGATAGGAAAGATCCTCCCACTAAGCAAAAATACATTAACAATACATTCAACCCCAAGATCTTTTGTGTCTATTAAATAAGTCAATGGGGCAACTGGTATCAACAGAACTTTCCAACAATAAAACAAGGATAACACAAAATAAGCACATAACACAATATCGTATGGTGGTGCTTGAGCAGAAGTACCCCATCATTACCCTCTTGAATGAATGGGGCCCAAAATCTTGGGGCAAGCAGTAAAGGTCTCTTCTGTAGGGGCTTCCTGCTGAGATTGCATGAAGAGCTGTTCCTGCACCAAAAGGTCACATTTGAGAGCCCAGTTCTTTAGCTGGCATCTGGAACTTCTTTAATGTCAGGTCCAGGGCAGACACATCACAGTTGTGGACAGGGGGTGACATCTAGCTTAAGTGATCATGCACCTGCAGGTGGAGAATATTAAGCCTGCAAGGAAACAAATCTAGCAAACAAGTTTAACAGAAAAAAAGGCCAAAAGAAATAAGGAGAAAATAACCAGAAGTAGGGTAGATATAGGGTCAGCCATGCCTCTGGAGTCCACGAAACCACTATCACAACCTGACTCCTTATTGTTTACTATTTTCTGATTTACAGTTTTGGGGTCATCATTTTGACTAGAGATATACTTTCTTTAATCTGAGCTGGGGCCTGACCAATTTTCTAACCTCCCTACAGGTGTGACAAACTTGAATACAATGTTTCAGGAGGATATGTAGGGGGCGGTTCTTACTTCCCTGCTCAGTCTAATATTAAGCCACTTTTCTCATTACATTTTATATAGATCATTATTTGGAATACCATCTATTCTTCCAAAATCTACTCTTGCTCTCAACAGACCAGTAAGCAATTCTTTTCTTGTCAATCCATTCTGAGGTTGAATCCACTGGTTATTTACTCTTCTCTCTTGAGAAAATTTATCTTTTGCCCATTTTTCTAAGTCATTTCACTGTGAAATCTTATCCAGCACCTCCAAAAGAGAGTGCCTTTTCTCCCCAATTAGTAGAGTTAAAATTAAGTGCTTAGAAGCAGGAGGAGCCATTTTCACTATTATATTTCTATAAGAAACTACTAAAGGGGTACCAGGATCGGCCATAGTGTCTCCAATTATTGTTATTGCCTTCATTACCTTGCCCTTTAACTTTCTCATGCAGTTTCTAAGTAAATACCAGGGTCTATCTTCACTAGGTCATATAGAGGCAGCAGTAACTTGTCTGTTGTATCCCTCAGCGGCTGAAGCTAACAGATTAATCATTGCTACCTCCTTACACATGGTAATTACTAAAAGCTTGCTGAACAAAAGGATTCTGACTAATACCTATAAATTTCAAGCAATCTGCCTTATCTATGGATACTCCTCTGGACTGATTCTCACCATCCAACATGCTAACAATTCTCCCATCCTTTGAGGGAATCAACTTAATGTATTAATGACCAGCTGCTGAGTAAAATCTTCAATTGTTTCCCTAAAGACTGCAGGACCCCTCTGATTCTCCTGCTTTCTTCTTAGCATTAGGTGAACATTTGCACTCATAAAATTCTCCCCATATAACTTAGTTTCATTTTCTTTCCATGACAATTGTTGGGACCCCAACTAGGCCCAGTCTGTGCAAGGGCTGCATGCATATTCCTTTTGTTAGTTTTTTTTAAATAAATTGCTTCCTCTTAGCTAAAGCAATATTATCTTGTTCTTCTGCCACCTGAGACCCCCAACCTTGCTCTTCCAAAGGAGGGCTGGAATGTTGTGGAACAGAAAGGTTCCCATGCAAACCAGTCAACTCCCTTTTCATCTGAACTTTCTCCTACAGCAGTTTGTCTCTGCTTTTTACACATAAGGCAATACTTGATTAGCAAGGCCCAGTCTCTCCTACAGACCCCTGACTGTTCTTTACCCAATTCTGTTGGTATTCCTTGCAAACATCTGACCAAATCTCTGGATTCTCCCTTCCATAGCCTTGATTCCCAGTTTGCAAGGAGCCATGTGCTTTTAGCCCATTATCCTGTGTAAGGGTAATTAATTTAACAGTTACTTGGTCCTTAGTAATTAAGGGCTAAGTACTTCTGAGAAAGAGGCAGAGGGTATGACCTCTGTCTCCTGTGTGAACAGAGGGCATGAACTCTGTCTCCTGTTGCTGAGGGCAGGAGGAGGTTGGTTGAGACAGGAGGCCAGTGTGGATATATAAGAAGAATTACAGAGACAGAGAATCAGAATCTGGAATGTTCTTCCTGATGGCTACTGGTGGAGGAAGAATCTTGGAGACTGAATCCAGAAGAAAGAGAGAGAGAGAGAGAGAGAGAGAGAGAGAGAGAGAGAGAGAGAGAGAGAGAGAGAGAGAGAGAGAGAGAGAGAGAGAGAAATTTCTCTCCCAGCATCTGGAAGCTGACTGAGAAGTGAGTGGGACTTTTAATCTGGTGAAGGCTGAAGTTGCCTGGAAGGATGAAAGGGCCACCTGGAGGGCTGCCTAGAAGGACACATGGAAAGCCTCCTAGAAGGCTGAGATTCCTTCTGGGTCCTTGGGCCAGCTGAACTGCTGGAGGACTGAAGAAGCACGATTGAGATAAGCCTTTGTTTGTTTGTGGCTTGGTGGACCCTTGAGTTCTTGGCAACAGAAGTGGTGAAGGGTTTGAGATGTGCTGAACCATGTGAGCTTCAGTGTGTAACTTGACCCTGAATCCAGGTGACTGTTTGTTGGATTCAGGTCGGAGCTGGGACCACAGAAGGGGATCCAGAGAATCTGAGAGACCACCCCAAATCATGATGAAGAAAAGACCTCTTCTTGGATGTGTGATGAAATTGAATTGTACTAGACACTGAGGCGTGGAGGGTTTGTGTAATTTTCTAATGATTGCATTTAGTGATTAACAATACTTAGTGACTGATTGCTAGATAAGTGACTGATTAAGTTAATCTATAATTGCTCCATGAATGGAAGATTGATTATTGTATTGTGAAATGACTGAATAATTAAGTAAGGAGGGTTTCCCCTCAGGGAAACCAGATGATTATTCTTTTGTTCTTTGTCCTAAATATTGTGGCTACTGTGGTAAAAACTGTGTGGCAATTCTAACGTTAAGCTGTTGTGAACAGTATATTGTGATTTGCTGTGATAAGATGTAATGTGTGAACATTATATTGTGATTTGTTGTGAATGCTTGCCTTGATTTGTAATGGAATAAATGGAGTGTTCACAAAACTGTGTAATCAGAACCTTAAAAGCTGTTCACAGTAGCATTCTTTTAGGAATCTGCTAGTGCATGGCGTTACATTCTACTAGGGAGGAAAAATGTAAATTCTCCCATCCTGGAATATCCATTTCTCTTCCTAAAGCCCACCTGCCTCTAAATAGACATTTGATATTTTGAGATCTCATCCTCATCACCAAATGTAAGGCCAACATGAAATTCACAGCACCTACAGCAGCTATGAATATGCTGGTGAAATTTTGAATTGTGAAATGCAACAGATTATCTACATAGAATACAAAAACAAAACATTTATTCAAACACCAGAAAGCTGAATCCCAACACCAGAAAGCATGGGACTTCCCAACCTTCATGATGAAAAGACCAGAATTCAACAAAAAAATTTTATCTTCAAATACAAGACTCAAGACAGGAACAAAAAGGTAAACAAAAAAGAATAACAACACCAACATGCTATTAATAAGGGCAAGCTATTTACATACTTTCAAGGGAAGATGTCAATTGCAACCCTAGAGAACTATGTTGTTATTCTACCTTTTAATGGGGGGGGGTATACATAGATCGAAGGCATTGTTATAAATTGACTTTGCTGTGATGATAAAAAAAAATCTAACTAAGTGGTGTAAAGGAATGGTAGTGGGAGTATAAGAGCAGGCAGACAAGGGTAAATCACATCACATGAAAAAGCATTACAAAATTATTACCATAGAGGGAACAAAGGGAGAGAGAAAAACATTGTTTGCATTTTATTCTCATCAGCTTTTGCTTAAAGAAGGAATAACATACTAAGTTAGACATAGAAATCCAACTTACTCTATAGGAACTAAGAGGGGAAAGAGTTGTGGATAGAAGGGAGGAAAGAAGTAGTAAAGGAAAAGGGGAAGAAAAAGGAGGGACCTAATAGAAGGAACATCAGACAGAAATAGCCAGTAATTGCAAGCAAAACTCTGGTGAGGAAGGAGAGGGAGAAGGAGAGAGAAAAGCATAAATGGGAAAAAATAAGAATGAAAGACACAGATAGTAATCATTACTATGAATGTGAATGGCATGGACTCTCCCATAGAAAAAAATGCCAGAGTGGATTATGAACTATAATCCTGCAATATGGTGTTTACAAGAAATGCATTTAAAGCAGGGGAATACACACAGAATAAAGGTAAAAGACTAGAACAAAATATATTATGCTTCAGGTGAAGAAAAAAAAGTATAGCAATCCTGATCTTAGACAAAGCAAAAGCAAAAATAGATCTAACAAAAACAGATAAGGAAGGAACTAATATCCTGCTAAGTGGTACCATAGACAGTAAGTAATATTAATACTAAATATATATTCCTTGAATGGTATAGCATTCAAATTCTTAGAGGAAAAATCACAGGAGTTGCAGGAAGAGAAAAATAACAAAACTATATTAGTGGGAGACATCCTCCTCCCCCTCTCACAACTAGATAAATATAAACACAAAATCTATGAGAAAGAAGTTAAGGAAGAGAATAGAATTTTAGAAAAGTCATATATAGTAGACCTCTAGAGAAAACTGAATGGGGATAGAAAAGAATACACTTTCTTAGGGCTGGTATATGGCAGACACAAAATTTGGCTGAGCACTAGCTCATAAAAAACTCATAATGCAGTGCAAAAAAAGGAAAAAAAGTATTTAATACATCCCTTTCAGATCATGATGCAATAAAAGTGGCATGTAATAAAGGGCAGTAGAAAGATAAACTAAAAATGTATTTGAAACTAAAAAACTTAATCCTAAAGAATGAATGTGTCAAAATAAGGAAATCATAGAAAAATCAACAAGATATGGCAATAATGACACAAGATACCAAAATTTATGAGATGCAGAAAAAGCAGTTCTTTCTGGAAATTTTATATCCGTAAATGCATATGTGAATAAAACAGAGAAAGGTATTATCAAAGAATCAAACATGCAACTAAATAAGTTAGGAAAAGAACCAATTAAATATCCCCAACTAAACACCAAATGAGAAATTCTGAAAACCAAAGTAGAAATTAAGAAAATTGAAATTAAGAAAATTATTGAGCTAAAAAAATAAAACTAAGAGCTGGTTGTAAAAAAACAATAAAATAGATAAAGTTTTTGTTAATTTCATTTAAAAAAGAAGAAAATCAAATTACTAATATCAATTTTTAAAAGATGAATTCATCAGCCATGAAAAGGAAATCAAAATGGTGATTAGGAGTTATTTTGCCCAATTAGATGCCGATAAATGTGAAAATTTTAGTGAAATTGATGAATATTTACACAAATATAAATTGTCCAGATTAATAGAAGATGAAATTAAATGTTTAAATAACCACATTTCAGAAAAAGAAATTGAACAAGCCATCAAGGTACTCACTAAGAAAAATTCTCTAGAGCCAGATGAATTTACAAGTGAATTATCTCAAAAATCTAAAGGACAACTAATTCCAGTACTATCTAAAGGGTTGGGAAAATAGGTGAAGAAGGAGACCTGCAAAATTCTTTCTATATAGTGCTATCTTATATATACATACATATATATGTGTATATGTGTGTGTGTGTGTGTGTGTGTGAACTGGGAAAAGCCTAAAGAAAAACAGAAAATTATAGACTAATTTTATTAATAAATATAGATGCAAAAATTTTAAATAAAATGCTTGCAAAGCCAACTATAGCAATTTATCTCAAGGCTAACGTGCTATGGCAAGATGGGATTTGAACCAGGAATAAAGCGCTCATTCAAAAGCAGGAAAACTATCAGAATAGTTCACCATCTCAACAACAAAACTAACAAAAATCATTTGACTTTGTCAACAGATGTAGAAAAAGCTTTTGACAAAATAGGATACTCATTCCTATTAAAAACAGTAGGCAGCGTACTAATTAATGGAGTCTTCTTTAAAATGATAGGTAGTATCTATCTAAACTCACCATAAAGCATTATATGTAATGTGGATAAGTAAATTCTCTCTTTTGTTTATCTCACATTTATCACATATCTATCTTGTTTGTACATAGTTGTTTTCATGTTTTTTCTTTCATTAGCCTGTGAGCTCCTTGATCGTGGAGATTGTATTTTTGTTTTGTTTTCTTTTCTTTTTTGCATCCCCAGCACATAGCATAATGCTTGATATGTAGTTGATTCTTATTAAAAAGATGCAACTTATGATGTACCAATATTTACACCAATTTCTGCACTGGGTCCTTTAAGGAATCACCATTATCTCTTAAGGCACCGTGAGGGTAGGGATGTGTCTGTCTTCTTTTTTTCTTTTTTGGTTATCATGGCACAATGTTGACTAACATTGTCCTTGACAAACACTAAAACTTTCCAGATGTTTTTTGATAGTAATTACTGGCTAGCCATACTTTCCACCAATTATATGAACAGAACAGACTTTTGAAAACAGGAATCCCGTCAGTCATTTATTTATCTTTATTAAATTATATCATACTTCATCAAACCTCTGTCAAGATTATTTTGAATCCAAACTCTGTCCTCCAGCATATTACCAAATTCCCCAATTCCATGTTATTTTCAAATTTGACAAGAATGATATTTACGCTTTCATTTAAGTCATTGATAAAATTTTTGAACACCATAAGACTAAGGATTGATTAGTGGAACACTCTACCTGAGAACTCCCTTACAACAACATAGATTGACTAATGACTACTCTTTGGATACATTCATTTAAGTAGTTCTAAATTCATATGTTATCATTTATTTCATACATTGCCATAATATCTACAAGCATGTAAAATTCTTTGTTGAAATACAAGTATGCAGAAGATGGCAGCGTAGAAGCAGCAAAGGGCCACAACTCCCACACAAACATGCTAAAAAACTCATAAAATGGGACACTAAACAGATTTTCAAGCTCCAAAACTCTCCACAAGACAGATAGCACTACAGGCAGCGCAGCAGGCGAGGCTCTTCACAGCAGTCTGGGACCCGAGGCTGAAACCCAGCCTGCTCAGGCCCTGGGGCATCGGGCGGGGAACCAAGGCTACAGGAGAGCAGATCAGCTGAACTGGAGCCACAGTTACCACATTTATCAGGCCAGAAGACAAAAAGGCTAAGAGAAAGGTCAGTGGATTTTGCTAACTGGGGAGGAGAAGAGCGGGTGTGGCCAAACTGCTCCCAGGGCAAGGAGGCAGCTGGAGGCGGCTGGATAGCAGCAGGAATGGAGCAGCAGCAG
>CM053601.1:62911814-62933116 GCA_028646575.1 Pseudocheirus occidentalis
TCCATTGGCTATAATACCTATACAACCAGACTATTGTACAGTGTGAAAGAGTTCACAGATCCTATACATGATTGTATGCCACAATGGTGGGGGTGAGGGGTGGGGAGGAAGGGGAGAAAAATCTGAAACTCAAGTGACTCTGGAACTGAATCTTATCATCTAAAAATAAACAAACAAATCAATAAAATAATTCTTTTTAAATGTTCTATTCTTAGGATAAGTTGCTGTAGTGTTTTTGCAAATATTTTATTTAAAATGTCTGCATCTATATTAATGAGGGAAGTTGGTGTGTAATTTTCTTTCTCCATTTTGTCTCTTCCTAATTAGGTATCAGTATCATATTTGGATAATAAAAAGAATTTGGAAGAAGTCCTTCTCCAATTTTCTCAAATAGTTTGTAGAGAATTAGAATCAATTGTTCCTTTAATATTTGAGAATTCGGTAGTAAATCCAACTGGCCTTCAAGATTTTTCCCTATGGCTTGTTCAGTTTCTTGTTCTGAGATAGGACTATTTAAGAATTTTATTTACTCTTCAGTTAAATTGGGGCTATTTATACTTTTAAAAATATTCATCAAGTTCAGTAAGATTATCAAATTTATAGGCCTATAATTGGTAATTATTGTTTTAATTTTCTTTGGAGGTTAATTCACCCTTTTCATTTTTGATGCTGGTAATTTGGTTTTCTTCTTTCTTTTTTTATGAAATTGACTGAGTCAATCAATTTTGTTGGTTTTCTCATAAAACTAGTTCTTAGTTTTATTTATTTACTAAATAGTTTTCTTGGTTTCAATGTTATTAATGCTTTGATTTTCATTATTTCTAATTAAGTATCTAATTGAGGATCTACAATTTGTTCTATTTCTAGCTTTTTTGGTTGCATTCCTAATTCAGTGATTTGCATTTTTCTATTTTATTCATGTATATATTCAGAGATATAAAATCTCTCCTAAGAACTGGTTTTACTCATCCCAAAAGATTCTGTATGTTGTCATTCTCTTGAATGAACTTATTGATTGTTTCTATGGTTTCTTGTTTGACCCAATCATTCTTTAGGATTAAATTATTTAGTTTCCAGTGTTTTTGGTCTATCATTCTATGGTCCTTTATTACATGTAATTTTTATTGCACCATGATCTGAAAAGGAGGCATTTAATATATGTGCCTTTCAGCACTAGATTGTGAGGTTTTTGTGCCCTAGTGCATGGTAAATTTTTGTGTATGTGCCATACACCCCTGAGAAAAGAGTATATTTCTTTTCATTCCCATTCAGTTTTTTTTTTGCCTTCTCTAAAATTCTATTCACCTCCTTAACTGCTTTCTTATTTATTTTGAGGTCAGATTTATCAAGTTTGAAAGTGGGAGATTGAAGTCCCCATTAGTAAAGTTTTTTTTTTCACTCTGAATTTATTTATTTATTTTCTTCTTTACGTCACTCATTTCCATGAGATTTTGAGTTACAAATTTTCTCACCATCTTTCCCTACAGCCCCACCCCAAAACAGCAAACCCACTGTAAAGCCCCTCCCTTAATAGGCTCCCTCCTATGTCCTCCCCCATTGCCACTCTAACTTTCCAGTAGGGCAGGATGGGTTTCCCTACTCCAGAGCCTGTATATCTTAATTCCCAGTTGCATGTAGTTAATACTAATAATAATCTTTATACATATATATTTTTAACATTTGATTATAGAACTTTAAATACTAGATTCTTTCCTTTGCTCCCTTGTCACCCACCCCCACTGGAAGGACAAGGAGTTCAATACAGGTTGTACATGTGTAATTACACAGAATATCTCCACAGTGGACATATTGTGAAAGACGGATTATATGTTTTCCTTCCTATACCACCCGCACCCTTGCCCTATTTTCTACCCTGTCCCTGTCCCTTTACTGATGTGTGTACTTCCAGCAACCCTCCCCCTCTGTCTTCACACCTCTCATCCCCATCCCCCCCTACTCTCCTGTGTGGCAAGATACCCAGTTTAGAGTTTATGTCATTTCTTCCCTAAGCCAAATTCAATGAGAGGAAAATTAACCCTTTCCCTTTTGTCTTCCTGTTCTTCCCCTCCATTGTAATAGTTATCCCTTGCCTCTTCTATATGAGATGATTAACCCCATTCTGTCTATCCTGTCTTCTCTCATTCTGATCCTCTCCCACCTGAGAATTTCTCCTTCTAAAGTATCATCCCTTCCTATTAAGTTGATCTTATGCCATCTTTGTATGCATATATATACACATACTCAGATATGAATTCATATGCATATTACCCTTCTATATAGACATATGTGTATGTATATGTATATAAACATTTGTATTCCCTTTATCTATCCTCATAGTGAGAAAATGTTCATAAGTTATCATTGTCATTTTTCCATGTAAATAGTTCAACTTTGATAAGTTCCTTATGATTTCTTTTCCATGTTTGCCTTCTTATGCTTCTTGTATTTTAGTGTCAAATTTCCTTTTCAATTCTGATTTTTTTCAGCAAGAATGTTTGAAAGTCCTCCATCTCACTGAATGACCATATTTTCCCCTGGAACATTATACTCAATTTTTCTGGGTAGATGATTCTTGGTTTTAATCCTAGCTCCCTTGATCACTGGAGTATCATGCTCCAGGCCTTTTGATTCCTCAATGTAGAAGCTGCCAGATCCTGGGTTATCCTAATTGTGTTTCCACAGTATTCAAATTGCTTTCTCTTGGCAGCCTGTAATGTTTTCTCCTTCATCCGGGGATTCTGGAACCTGGCTATAACATTCCTAGGAGTTTTCTTTAGGGGATTTTTTTAAAGAGGTGATGGATGAATTCTTTCAAGTTCTATTTTGCCCTCTGGTTCAAAACATCAGGGAAATTTTCCTTGAGAATTTCTTAAAGAATGCTTTCTAGGTTCTTTTTTAGATCATGGCTTTCAGGTAGTCCAATAATTTTTAAATTGTCTCTCCTGGATCTATTTTCCAGTTTATTGTTTTTTTCAAGGAGATATTTCACATTGCCTTCTATTTTTTCATTTGATTTGATCTGTTTAATAGTATCTTGATTTCACATAAAGTCATTTCCTTTCATTTGCTCCACTCTAATTCTGAAGGAATTATTCCCTTCAGAAAACTTTTGGAATTCTTTTTCCATCTGGCAAATTTGACTTTTTAAGGCATTCTTCTCCTCCTTGGCTTTTTGGGCCTCTTTTGCCATATGAGTTCATCTATTTTTAAGGTGTTATTTTGTTCAGTCAGGTTGTTGATTCTTTTTTCACAACTGTCTTGCATCATTCTCATTTCTCTCCCCATTTTTTCCTCCACTTCTCTTATTTGGTTTTCAAATTCCTTCTTAAGCTGATTTGTGTCTTCTAGACAGTGTCCATTGTTCTTGAAAGCTTTTGGTCTGGGAGTTCTGACTGTGTTGTCTTCTTCCCATTCCATGCTTTGATCCTTTTTGGCCCCCAAAACGGATTCTAGAGTTTGGTTACTGTTCTCACTTTGCTTCCTTTTCCTGCTCATGTTGCCAGTGAATTACTTGTATTTTTAGCTGTGTTTAGCTCTGCTTCCAGGGGGGAAAGCTTTGTCCCAAATCTCTGGAGTTTTCACAGTTGCCAGAGCTATTAGGAGGCTGGTGAAGCCCCTACCAGCATTGGTTCACTGAAGATGCACCCCAGAACCACCACCCAAGACCAGGATCTGGTTCCAAGCAGCTCAATGGAAGAGCACTTGGCCTCTGAACAAAAGCTTGCTCCCCTTGCAGTCTGAAGGCTGGAGCTGTGAAGCAGCCATGTAGAAGCCCCTGCAGGGATGCTGCTTCTGCTGCTTCCTTGTCCTGGAGGCAGTTTGGCTGGACTGCTTTTCTCCCCCAAATTTAGGTGAGTTCCACTGACCTTTCACTTAGTTCTTATTCCTTCTGGCTTGATAAATCTGTAAACTGCCACAGCTGCTGCTGATTGGCCCTCCTGAAAGCTCCAGCTGCATCTTGTCCTGCTCACCCCAGGGTCAAGCTGTGGTTTCAGGCTGGCCTGGTTTCAGCTCCCAGTGCTGCAATGAACCCCACCTGCCAAGCTGCCTTTAGAGAGAGGTGTATTTTTGTGAGTTTGGGGGTCCTAAAATTTGTTTAGAGTCATATTTTATGGTATTTGAGGTGGCCATGTGAGAGCTGTGGCATTTTCTTGCTTCTATGCTGACATTTTGGCTCCACCCCCATAGTAAAGTTTTGCTATCTATTTCTTCCTCTAACTCCCTTAACTTCTCCTCTAGGAATTTGGATGCTTGGTGCATATATGTTTAGTAATAATATTGCTTCATTTTCAATGTTGCCTTTTAGCAAGACATGGTTTCATTCCTTCTCTTTTAATTATATCTATTTTTCATCCTATTCACTTTCACAGCTATGATTGCTATCTGTGTCTTTCTCTCCTTCCTATTCCATCCCCTATTCATGCTTTCTTTTTCCCTTCTCCCTTCTCCTCCTTCAGAGTTTTCCTTTTGAGCACCACCTCCCTCAATATTCCCTTCCTTTTCCCCCTCCCTTTCCTACCTTTCCCCCTTACAATTTCATCCCACCCTTTTTAACCCTCTCCCTTTTCTAATGCTTCCCCCCTCCTACTGCCTGTAGGGTTTGAGTAATTGTTATTTGTAACGTAGTATGTTATTTTTTCCTTGAACCAAAACCAATGAGAGTGAATCACATACAGTGCTTCTCTCCATCGTTTCTTTTCCCCTATTATAATAAGTTTTATGTTTCTTCATGATAGAATCCTGTACTTAATTGATTATCTTATTCTCTCCTTGAACCGAAACCAATGAGAGTAAAATCCATACAATGTTCATCTTACCCCCTTCTTTACCTCTACCTAAATCAGTTTTGTGCCTCTTCATGTAGCATAATTTGCTCTTTTCTGCCTCCTCCTTTCCTCTTCTCTCATTACAGTCCCTTTGTACCCCATGATATGGACTTTTTGGTCATCATTTTAGTTCAGTTTTATCCAAACCTATATCTATGTATATTCCATTAAAATGTATAAGTATACAATTTTCAGTATTAACGGGTATGAGCTTCCCATATAGTAACGTAAACAGTTTGCTCTTATTAAATGACAAGCTGTATGTGTGTGTGTGTGTGTGTGCATGTATGTTTTCCCTGTTTGCCTTTCTATGTCTATCTTGGGTCTTGTATTTGGATATCAAATTTTCTATTGCACTCTGCCTTTTTCATTAGAAAATTCTGGAAGTCCCTTATTTAACTGAGTGACTTTCTCCTTGCCTGAAAGATTATGGTCAGTTTTCCTAGATAGCAAATCTTTGGTTGTAGTCCAAGCTCTTTTGTCTTACAAAATATCATATTCCAATCCCTCTGATCTTTTAATGAACAAGCTGCTAGGTATTCTGTGATCCTGACTGTAGTTCCATGATATCTGAATTGTTTCTTTCTGTTTGCAGTATTTTATTCTTGACATGATAATTCTGGAATTTGGTGACAATATTTCTTGTAGTTTGAAATTTGCGATCTTTTTCAGGAGGTGTCCAGTAGATTCATTCAAAAACATTTTTACCTTCTTCTCCTAGGACCTCAGGGCAGTTTTCTTTGACAATTTCTTGGAGGATTTTGTTGAGGCTCTTTTTTCATCACAGTCTTCCCGTCGACCAATAATTCTCCAACTATCTCTCCTAGACCTGTTCTACAGGTTAGTTATTTTTCCAATGAGTTATTTTACCTGTTATTCTATTTTTTCATTCTTTAAGTTTTATTTGACTGATTCTTTATGCCTCATAGAGTCATTAGCTTCAATTTGACTGGTTCTAATTTTTAGCCAATTATTTATCTCAATTAATTTTTGAAGCTCATTTTCCATATGTTCAGATTTAATTTTTAAGGATGTGATATCTCCAGTTAGATACTGAACCTCTTTTTTCAATTTCACAACTTTTGCTTTTTAAGGAACTGTTATCCTTAGTGATTTTATTTTCTATTTTTGGCAATTGTAATTTTAACATAATTTTTCAGTTTATCTTCTACCTCTCTAATTTGGCTTTTAAAATCCCTCTTGTTTTCTTCCAAGAATGCTTTTTGGACTTGAGACCAGTTTATATTCTGTTTTGAGGCTTCAGATGTGGGTATAGTGTCAATGTTGTTCTCTCCTGAATTCAGTGCTTTGTGTTCCCCATAATAGGATTCTAAAGTGTTTTTCGAATTTTTTCCCCATTGTTATAGCCTATTTCCTCACTTTTAAAGTGGATTTCTAGTTCTGAGGTATAGAGAGCTCTGAGCCATGATTCTTATGCTGGGTGCTGGGGACCTGGCTATTGACTTTGTGTGCTGTGGCCTCTGGGTTTCTAGACTGAGGTCAAGAACAGGACTCCTTTGCACACCCTCTACTAAGCCCTTCCTCTAGGACTTCCAAACCTTCAGTTGGTTCCAATATTTTGGTGTTTTACACTGGGGCAATATTTTCTGTATTTTCAGGGTCAGAGGGGGTGGGGAGAATAATTGTTGATAGGATTTACTGTGCCATCTTGGTTCCTGGAAATTCAGGTAAGTGATTTTTAAATATTCAGACTATAAATTGATATGTCTAGGAGTAACTGCTATCACTGCTGTGGGGTCTGCTCTTGTCTCTTATCCAGCTCCAAAAGATCCCCTGGCTTGTAGTGAGAGGTATGAGAACTGCCCCTGTTGTGAGTGAATCAGCTTTATTGGAATCACTGCAACTCCTTGATGGGACAGCCATCTAAATCTGCACACTGCTAAGTTTCTTGTCCAGCCATATAGCCAATATCTGTAAGAGGTAGGTTTTCAATCTATATCTTTCTCATTTTGAGACTCTCTGTTTACAATGTAGTTCCTCTTCCATTTTGGTGAATATGGGCAGAAGCTGGACCTGTAATTTCATTACTATAGGTAAGTTCCTGGTGATGAAACTCCCTCTATCAATGACGATTGTTGCCTTCTCTGCCATTCATAGTCTTACAGAATGGCCTGGGGCCCAGACTCACAAAACTACTATGTATCAAACACAGGATCTGAACCCAGGTCTTTTGGGTTTTGAAGCCATCTCTTTAGCCATTACAACATGCTGCCTCTTACGTATTTTAATGAAGATTCTAAAGATGCTTAGGTGGAGGACAAAAGGGGTAAAAATAATTATTTACAGTAATATCAGACTTTAAGGTTTATTTAGCACTGCATAATTCTTTTAAAAATACAATTGACAAAATTTTTTAAAAGTTTACTGAAGAAAACAAATTCTTAAAAAGTAGAATTGTCCAAATGGAAAAGAAGGTATAAAAGCTAACTGAAGAAAGCAATTTGTTAAACATTAGAATTGGGCAAGTAGAAAAGAATGACTTTGTGAGACATCAAAAATCAGTCAAACAAAATTGAAACAATGAAAAACTAGAAAACCTAAAATATTGAAGAAAAAACTGCCCTGGAAAATAGATCCAGGAGATATAATTTAAGAAATATTGTTCTACCTGAGGACCATGATGCAAAAGAGATCTTGGATACCATCTTGCAAGGAATAATCGTGGAAAACTGCCCTGAAGTCCTAGAAAGAGAGCATAAAAGGCCATCAAAGAGTCCACAAATCACCTCCCTAAAGAGATTCCAAATTTAAAATGTCATGTAATATTGTAACCCATTTTCAGAATTATCAGATCAAGGAAAAAATATTCCAAGCAGCTAGAAAGAATCAATTCAAATATCATGGCACCACAGTCAGAAATATTAAGTACCTTCTACATTAAAAGACTGGAGGACTTGGAATATGATATTCCATAAGGCAAAGTAGCTTGAATTACAACCAATGACCCAGTGAAATTGAGCATAATCTTTCAGGGTAGGATATGGATATTCAACGAAATAGTGGACTTCCAGATTTTCCTGATGAAAAGACTAGAGTTCAATGAAAAATTTGACCTTCAAATGTAAGATTCAATAAAGTCATTAATATGTAAACAGGAAATAAAAGAAAAGAAAAAACATATTGCTCCATAAGGAAAAACTGTTTACATCCCTACATGGGAAGATGATACTTGCAAATCTTGGGAATTTTATCTTTATTATGACATTTAAAAGATATATACATAAAGAGTTTAAAAGTTATAAGAGAGAAAGAGGAAATCAATTACTTGGGCATGTAGCAAAAAAGCAAGTAAAATAACTAATTAAAAATCTCCAATTAAATACCAAATTAGAAATTCTGAAAACCAAAGGAGAGATGAATAAAACTGAAATTAAGAAAACTATTGAACTTAAATTAAACTGAGCTAATTTTATGAAAAAAATAAAAGATAAGCTTGTTAAATTTTATTTTTTAAAAAGAAAGTATAAAACCAAATTACCAGTATCAAAAATGAAAACAGTAAATTCATCCCTAATGAAAAATTAGTCATGGAATATCATATTTCAAGTCTTTTTGTTTGTTTGTTTTTGTTTTTTTTTTACAGGGCAGTTGGGGTTAAGTGACTTGCCCAAGGTCACACGACTAGTTTTTGTGTTAAGTGTCTGAGGCCAGATTTGAACTCAGGTACTCCTGACTCCAGGGCCGGTGTTCTACTCACTGCGCCACCTAGCCACCCCCATATTTCAAGTCTTGCAATCTTTTAAAGTAGAAGCTGCGAGGTCCTGCATAATATTAACTGTGTTTCCATGTTTATATAGTATTTCAGAATTTATAAAGCACATCCTTCATGATTGCTCTGTGAATTTAGTCCCCATTTTCCAGATGAGGATAATGGGGCCTACTTTTACGCAACAAATATGAAGGCACCATACTGTAGCATCCTTTCCACTACACCCTATTATAAGAACCTTGATCCTAGAGTCAAAAGACCTGGGATCAAAGTTTGCTTCTGATGGTTATATCTTCAATAAACTGAGGGCAGTATTACTGTAAATTTGACCTTACCGAGTTGCTTTTGAAGAAGGTTTTTTGTAAACCCTGATGCTTTATAGAAAGCTAAACATAAATTAATTTCTACAGGAATCTGTTTCCCTTCTCTGTTTAAGGAGAAAGTTGATATGCTTGTTCTTCAAGATGACTTGCCTTTTCTAAATCTTGAAGTTGAAGGGCTTTTGTGTGTGGAATTGTCATTGAAAAGTTTTTTAAGAATGAAATATGTAGAAATGGAGTTAAATATAAGAAATGGTCTTTTAAAGTACATATGATTCATGTGATGCTGATATAGAATAAAATTCATCTCTTTCTTAGCACATTGTCCTCCCAGTGGACTTTTTTGCAAAAAAGGTTATTTTATGTTAATGCTAAACATATATTCACCTAGTGGCATAGCATTCGAATTCTTAGAGAAGTTATGTGAGTTATAGAAAGAAATAAACAGCAATATACCTCAACCACACTCCCTCAGAACTAGATAAATCTAACCACACAATAAAAAAGAAAAAAGTTAAGGATGTAGAAAGCTGAGATATGGTAAACCTCTGGAGAAATCTGAATGGAGATAGGAGGGAATATGCTTTTCTTCTCAGTGGCACATGGCACCTATGGCATAAAAACATCACAATCCAAAGCAGATAAGCAGAAATATTAAATATGTCCTTTTTCAGATCATGATGCCATAAAAATTGCCTTTAATAAAAGGTTATGGAAAGACAGAATAAAAATTAACAAGAAATTAAATAATCTAATCCTAAGGAAAGAGTGGGTCAAACAACAAATCATAGAAACAATAACTTCACCCAACAGAATGACAATAATGTGACAACATACCAAAACTTATGGGACGCAGCCAAAGCAGTCCCTAGGGAAAATTTCATGTCTCTAAATATTTATGTGAATAAAATAGAGAAAGAATAGATCAATGAATTGAGCATGTGACTAAAAAAACAGAAAAGCTAGTAAAACAGCATATTAAAAGTCCCCAACTAAAAACTAAATTAAAATTTCTGAAAAATCAAAAGAGAGATTAATAAAATTGAAATTAAGGAAACTTTTGAACTAATAAATAAAAGAGATGGTTTTAAGGGGAAAAAACTTTGGTTAATTTGACTAAAAATAGAAAGAAGAAAGCCAAATAAACATTAGTAAAAATGAAAAGGGTGAATTTACCACCAATGAAGAGGAAATTTAAACAATAATTGGGAGTCATTTTGCTCATATATATGCCAATAAATCTGACAACCTAAGTGAAATGGATAGATATTTACCAAAATATAAATTGCTGTGATTATCAAAAGAGGAAATAAAACTCTTAAATAACTTCATTTCAGAAAAAGAAATTGAACAAACCATTGATGAACTCCTTAGGGAAAAAAATCTCTAGGGCCAGATGGGTTTACAAGTGAATTCTACTCAATATTTAAAGAAAATTTAATTTCAATTCTACAAAATTACTTGGGAAAATAGGCAAAGAAGAATTCCTACCAAATTCTTTTCATGATAGAAATGCTGATACCTATACCTTATAAAGAGTTAAAATAGACCAACTTCCTTAATGAATATAGATGCAAAAAATTTTAAATTAAATATTTGCCAAGCTATAGCAACTTATATGTATATTATCTTGAGGATAATACATTATGGCCAGGTTTACACCAAGAATTCAGGACTCAATATTAGGAAAACTATCAGCATAATTGATTATATCAATAACAAAATTAACAGAAATCATATTATTATATCAATAGATGCAGAAAAAGCTTTTGACAAAATACAATACCCATTCCCTTTAAAAACATTAGAGAGCTTTGGAATAAATTGAGTCTTCCTTAAAATGATAAGTAGTATCTATCTAAAGTCATCAGCAAGCATTATATGTAATGGGGATAAGCCAGATGCGTTTCCAATAAGATCAAGGGAGGGGCAGCTAAGTAAGTGGTGAATACAGTACCAGTCCTGAAGTCAGGAGGACCTGAGTTCAAATCCAGCCTCAAACACTTAACACTTACTAGCCACATGATGTTGGGCAAGTCACTTAACCCCAATCGCCCAGCTTCTCCTCTCCAAAAAGCTCAAACAAACAAACAAAAAAAAATCCAGTAAGATCAAGGGTAAGACAATGATGTCAATTATCACTCTGGCTCACAGAAAAAAATTTGTGTTAGCTGTAAGATTTGAACTTCCTGTCTCTAAGGCCATTTCTCTAGCTACTATCCCCTGTTTTAATTTGTGTTGTTTTTGGTTTTTGTTGTTGTTGTTGTTGTTGTTGTTGTTTTTTGGGGGGGAATGAGGTGATATTGTTTAGTTGCTGGAGTCAATCAGGATTAAGTGACTTGCTCAAGGTCACACAGTTCCTAAGTGTCTGAGGATTTGACCTCAGGCCTTCCTGACTCCAGGGTCTGTGCTCTGTCCACTGTTCCACCTAGTTCTCTTCTATGGTAAATTTATTAATTCTAGATGAAGTCCCTCAGGAAATGTTCCTACAAAATCCCCTGCATATAGAAACCACCTGACATAATTATCAGGAAAACTGAAGCAATTGAAAAGCTTTTTTAATGTAATTATCCAGGTAATTGGGGGAGGGGAGAAAGGAAAGAGTTTGCCTAACTTCAAAAAATATTTATAGCTGTGAAGTCCTAGATAGATTATGGTTCTGGGTCATAAATAATTTTTCTGGGCTGCCTTCACAAGACAAATGCAAATTTGTCTAATTTCATGGCATGCTCACATCTCCTGCCACTAATATGCAAATTACCTCTTGAGCTGGGCTATAATTCTGGAATGTTAAGCCAGATCCCAGAATAATAGCAATTCAAAGACAAATAATCCAAATGAGAAATAAGAGCAGGAGACTTTTGGGTAATTCACGAAATATGCTTTACTGTATAAAATAAGACTTCAGAGAGAGTCTAAGATGTGTAGGAATTAAAGAAGTAGACCTTTTCTGATAATAAAAGAAAGAATTGGTTCATTTACTGTCTCTTGCAAATGATCAGTTTCCTACTTCACTGAAAGATATAAGGAGTTATAGAACTGTGAGGACTTTTTTTTTAATAACCAAAGCCCCAGAGTCCTTTTTCTACCTGATATCTAGATTTAAACTTTGTCCTAACAAATGTCAGCAGGATTATTTTTCTCATTATCATTACCTATCCCTTTCCCTCTAATCTCTGCTGTCAGTCACCTAGCCTATTTGAAATAGCTCCCATTTATAAACCCATTTAGAATTTACAAATCAACCATTATTCACAATGACCCTGTAGGTAAGTAGTATGACTTTGTTGTTTGTTGTTCAGTTGTCTCAATCATGTCCAATTCTTGATGACTCCATTTGGGATTTTCTTGGCCAAGACACTAGAGTGGTTTTCTATTTCTTTTACCAGCTCAGTTTACAAATGAAGAAACTGAGGTGGATGGAAGTAAGTGATCCAGGGCCACAGTGCTAGTGTCTGAGGCTGGATTTGAATTCAGCAAGATGAAACTTCCTGACGTCAGGCCAGGCACTTGCCTGAGCAGTGACTATTTTCCTGATATTTTAAGGAAAAAAAATCTGAGCATTTAAAAGGTTAACTAAATTGCTTATGACCATACTACTAGTAAATGTTAGATTCTGGTTCAAATTCAATTCATCTTTAACAAGTGCTCTTTTTGGGAAACCGTGATGTTTCTTTAAATGCAACCCTTCTGGATCTTTTCCTTTACAGGTTCAACCTAGGCTATAGCAATGCTTACTTAATCCCTGACCCTTTCAATAGTCTACATTCAGTATCTGCCCCAAATACTTTCCTTTCAATTCTTCTCAATTCTTGGATCTCACATTGAGGTACAGAAGTATGCTAGTAGGATAGGTAAGTATTATCCTTTACCTAGGACTTTGCAATATCTAATATGCTTATATATTATATGTCTGACTCTCTAGTAAAGGTGAATATTTTTCTTGAGTATTGTCCCACTTCCCTCTCAGGGTCTTATCCATTGGAATCCATCTTCCCCCTTCTCTTCACTTACAGTATTAACCTTCCCATCCTACATAACGGTGTTTTCTCTACTTCTTTTCTTATTCTTCTTCCCTAATAGTATATAAGATCCTTAAGGGCAGGAACTATCTTCCTTGCATTTGTATCACCTGCTTCTAGCATAGTGCCTTTCAAGTAGTAAGTGATTAATGAATGCTCTATCTTTCTAACTGTCATCTTAGTTACCATTCTATCTATATGCTGGATCCAGTTCCAGTGGAACTTTGGCTGTAAAATTTTCAGTGTGAGAATTTACATCTGAGAAATCAGGTCACAAATCAGGACTTGATTTACTTTTGTGGTTGTTCATAGTCTTCTAGACTTAAAAAAGTTAATGGTTCTAATGAAATTAAAATTGTATGACATGTCCCCCTCCTCCTAAATAAAAAGTCCAGTTGTTAAATATTTACTAGCACACTCCTGTATTGCTCCACAAACATTATTTCAGCTCAGCAGGAGTTCAGGAAATGGTTCAGGGGAAAAAATCATCACCACACTGGAAGCCTGGGGACTATGAGATAATGGGGGTAAGAGGAAGAGGAGGAGTAACTGTTGTTTATATGGCATTTTTAGTTTTGCAATCTGCTGTACATACATTACCTCACTTGTGCCTAATAGCTTCTATCTATATTTACCTATCTTATTAATGTCTTTTATTTATCTATCTTGTTAATCTTTTTTCTTTCTTCCTTCTTTGCTTTTTTCGTTCTTTTTTCTTTCTCTACCTATCTCCATCTATTTTTCTACCTATGTTTTGTACATCTATTCCTAACTGTGCCTATGATCTGTATATTTTTTAACCTACTTTTCACCTTTGTAGTCACAGGAAAATGTTTCCTAAGCAAATTCCCTCTATGGTACTAAAAAGAGAAGATACCTGTAATTTATAAGATGAACTCCCCTCTAGGAGCTTTTGCACTTTAACACCAATCCAAGAGATTTAACTATGGTGCTGATTGAATGCCTATCATGATTATACATTACTATCATGTATTCCCATGTATTTTTGGCTTTGGACTGTTTCTCTTTTCCTTGCTTTCTTCCATGTGGTGCCCTCTGAACTTGTCCAGCTGACATCAAAGTCATCACCCTGAGTTCTTTATATTCTGATCCCTAGTACAAAAGGATGTAAATTTGTCATTTCTCTCCCATCCAGATGTTTCTGAGCTGTTTGTACAGTCTCAGACCATCACACTTACAGAAATTAACACAGATGTCTTTTTCTACTGTTTCATTATTGTATAAAGGTAAACTTGGGTTCTTGATGGATATGCCACCAGAATCCAAGGCCTGGCAAGTCCTACCAAGCAGAAAAGATTTCAAACACAGTCTTCTAACATCATATAGTGAAGTGAAGTAAGGAAAGTGCTTCACTTAGAGTCAAGAGACCCCATTTAAAATCCTGGCCATTGATACTTCCTGAATGACAAAGAAATCACTTAATCTTTCAAGCTTTAATTTCCTTATCTGTAAAATGGAGAGTGCTGGACCTGATAGTTATTGAGGTTTCTTCCTGCTCTCCATCACAAGCACAGAATGGTTCCTTGCTGTTATGGTATCCAAAGAATCAAATTATCTATAGAGCTGAGGGGAACAAAGTAGACCTGGACAAGAGCCTAGATGAATCCTGTGTCTCCAAGTCTAAAGACATAGATGGTGACTAAGGGGAAGCTGACAGCATTCTGGCCCATTTCTTTTTTTAGGCAGGAAATTTGGCATCTCTGCAGGGTATCTCTGGTTCACCTAAAAGTAAGGTAGACTGTTAAAAATGGGGAAAAGAAGTTTTGGAAAGTAGGGTGAAGTGGTAGCAAGAAATTTTTGGTTATTAATAAAAGATGCAGGGAAACTGCAACCTCTCAGTGGAAAAAAGGTATGGGATGATGGACACACAATGTGGGAAAGTCTGCCATGAAGGTTTTCGTTTGGTTGTTGTGCTAGTTGGCCCCAAATTGGTTTGTGGTGCGTGTGTATGTGTGTGTGTGTGTGTGTGTGTTAAAAGTTGTTACAAGGAAGAGCTCAATATTAAGAAGACCAATCATGTTTCCAGAGGAATAATGAGAAGTGATAGATTTAAATTGTAAAATAAAACATGCAATTTTAGTCACAGGCAATATGGGGCTTTGTTTAGCTTTATTTATGCATATTTCTTAAAATAATTTTGTTTTCCTTTTACATTGGGTGTGTATGAGGGGGAGGGGGAGTAGAGAAGAAGAGAAACAAAGACCTGTGAACTGGAAAGTAAGAGAAATTTAAAAAAAACACTGAAAGAATCACACAGGAAGAGGAAGTGGATAATGACTTGTCATATAGTTGTACTCCTGCAAATGTGATCACATGTTCTTCTTTGTAGTTCAGAGGCAAAGACAGAGATTTGAAGGAACAAGCACAAAATAAATTGACAGAAGTAAGAGGAGGCTTAAAATAACTTTGATCTTCAGTGGTATGTAAAATGGTCTAGACCTTTTTATTTTGTATTTTGAGGTTCCTTTTACCCTTCATTAATTCTTATTTAACTCCTCTCACAAATGTTAGCCCTATGCCAAGTTTCTATGTTTTTTTTCTCTCCAAGGAATAATGTTGTTAAATTTTTCAAGCAATAAATAAGAATCTCATAACCAACCACTATGGGCAAGGTACCAGGGAAACAAAGACAAAAGTAAAACAACACCTATCATAAAGAAAATATGTAATTTCAGTGTAAGTGAGCACTTTCTTCTGTGATGTATTGGTGAAGAAGGACAACTATCAATGCCTGATTCTTTTGCAAAATTTCTATTCTTTCAATAAATCTTCTGCAGAGGAAACCCAGCACAATGTTGTCCTTTCTCTTGTTCTATTACTTTTCCAAAAGTGCCCATGCAACACTGGTATGAAAGGACTGATATTTACTTATCTCTCAACATCATTCAGGCATGTAGCTTAAGATATTTCTTTTTTCTGAAAAGCATGGAAGCTGACCTCAGCACTTAATTTGCTTTTGTTCAAGTGGTAAAGTTCTAGAATCCCTTCCTCCTCCTTGAAACCAGTAGCATCTTGGTGGCCTCTAGCTATACTGATGCAGCTTCCTTTCACCTAAAGATATAAAAGACCCACCCATGAAATCAGAGCGCTTCAGTCTTGATAAAGGATGCAAAGCTATGAGAGTCACAATACCCTGCCCTACTGACTAGATGAGTGAGTATGTGGGGAAAGAGACTGTGCCTACTTGAATCAAGTGCTACACCACCCTTGTTGAATATTCTTTCTATACAGTGTCTAAATACCCAACATTTTCTTAACCTTTGAAAGACCTACAAGTGTCTCGTTTCATTCTAATACTGAACCCAAACTAACAGAGTCCAATCAATCCCATTAGATTTGAGATAACAAATGAACTGCCATATTTTTAAAATATCATGCCTGAAAACCTGTGTATATAGGCAATGGCACATAATCATCCTAAAATTATACACGTGGGGAAGCATGAGTCAAAGTGGTGAATGAATGGAGAAGATGGGTATATGATGGTAACAAGGGATAAGCAAAAGACAGCATGCAATGACAGCTAATTGGTCAACAAGCATTTACTAAATGCTTATTATCTGCTATATGCTGAACTAAATTCTGGAGATAAAAAGAAAGTTAAAAGATAGTCCTCACTGTCAATGAGATCACACTCTTGTGGGAGAGAAAACATGAAGACAACTATATATAAACAAGCTAAATAGGGGATAATTTGAATACAATCTGCAGAGGGAAAGCATTAGTCTTTTTTTTTTTGCTTTTTGGAGGGCAGTTGGGGTTAAGTGACTTGCCCAAGGTCACACAGCTGGTTTTTTGTGTGGAAAGCATTAGTCTTAAGGAGGATCAGAAGAGGCTCCTTGGAGAAGGTAAGATTTTATCTGGGATTTAAAGGAAGTCAAGGAAGACAACAATAGAAATAAAGACGGAGAATATTCTAGTCATTAGGGACATCTTTTTAGGAGAACAAGTGCAAGACACCCACACGTTGGATGGAACCTCAAGAAGGTGTTATTAGAAGACAGACACAAGCCAAGTAAAATGAGATACAAGGATGAGCTGTGGTCTGCATCACTGGATGGAGTATCCACAGTAATGGAATCACACTTATTAAAATGGTCTTAAGAACCCAAGAAAAAAACTGAAGATATAGGCAAGACCTATGATCGTTTGTTTAGTGACAAATAACTCCTAGATAGCTAAGTGTGAGAAAAAAATACATGTAAAGCTCTTTGTAAACTTTAAAATACAAATAAATATTGATCATGACTGCTTATCATCATCATCACCATCACTGATATACTTCTTACTCATTATTTTGACCATTCTAGAAAAAGTCTGTGCCAAGGGCTACAGTTAAATTTCATCATTTTGTTCCCTTTTAAGAGAGTTCTGTTCAACTGTGATATTGCTTCCTAAAATATCTGAAAACCATTAACACATAGAAATATAGCTAAACCAATATAATGATTCCACTCACTGAGGAGCTAAGGAAGTGTAGCATCTCTGGTTAAATTTCAGGACAGCAGCATATAATCATGAGGATTTTTCACCCCTGGCAACTAAGCACTTTTTATTCAACAAAACTTCAGAGAGAAAGAAGGAACAGTGAAATAATTTTCTTGATCTTTTGTGAAGATGAAATAACTAGTGAAATGAAAAAAGATGGAATAACCTGGATCATAAATAATAGCAAAGGATGATAAAATGATGTCTGTAATGATGTAAAGATTAAGAAAGGCCAAACGAGGGAAGAAACAAATGTTTTAAAAACGGTTGCTTCTTAGTTTTTGTTCAGCATTTTGTGTCATAATTCTTTGAAAAGTAGCATCTTTAAATGTTGTTGGATTATCATCTAATTAAACAGATTCTTTTTCATGTAGGATAAATGCAGAGTGGGCAAAAGAAAATGATAATCCATTTTTCCAAGTGCTTTTCCAAGTGGGAAGGGAAAGATACAGTGATATAACATAGATTATCTTTCATTACCCACATACATACCACCTCCATTGGCATCAGGCCATTTTATTCAACATCTTATAAACAGAGAACTAAAATGCCTCGTCTTTTTTTCTAGTGGTAGAGTTCTACAACCCCTCCCTCCTCCACCTGTGTCAATCTAATTCCTTTGTACCTCATCTTTCAAGGATCATATCCTTTGAAAAGATTTTTTTGACCACCCAATCCCACAGTGATCTGTCTCTACTCAAAATTTTTCTTGTATCCATTACTTATTTGGCCGTTTGTCACTTACTGTTTTATATTGCTATTTTTCTATATGGATATATCTTAGCATGTCATATACATTATAAAGCCTTTTAGCAGAGAGACCATAACTCATTGCTCTTATGTTACTTTGCATATAGTATGTGCACAAAATAATAATTACTGATGGGGTAAAACTGTACCCTGGCTAGAATATGTATATCAGCCATGTTCTTTCCTCATCTTTTTCTATAACTAATCTTGTTCCCAATGTTGGAAATATCACTGTGAGAGTTGAAAAAGAGGGTAGCCTTAGGTATAAGTTTAAAATATCAACTGCATCTGTGATTTCAGTGCTGTAGGAAACTCCCTATGAGACAATTGTCTTCTTTTTACATTTTTCAAGGTCACTTTCCATGATAATAGTGAAAAATTTTGATATCATATAGCATCACTTTTTTTCCTCTTAATGATAGAGGACTTTTGAACAATGTGATTTCTGTTTATATCTGTCAAGGAATCTTTTGTAGTCCTAAAATATGAATAAGACACTTTTTCTGGAAAAAAAATAACTATTAATTTTACTAAGTTAAAGAGTTTATGGAAATCAATGAACAGTGATATTTTGCATTCCCTACAATTTTCAGTCAGCTATGTTATTTTAAAAGTAAGACAGGTGACACAGTTTCTAGAGCACTGGCTGTAGAAACAGGAAGAGTAGAGTTCAAATTTGTCTTCAGAAATTACTAGCTATGGCAAATCACATCTCTTGCCTGCCACAGTTTCCTAAACTTCAAAATGAAAATAATAATAGTATCTACCTTCCAGGGTTTTTGTTTAGATCAAATGATATTAAGTGAGATAATATTTATAAAGTGTTTAATATAGTCCTTGGCAAACACTTTGTGTCCAATAAATTCTTATTTCCTCCCATTCCCATCCCATCCTACCCCTATTAAAAGATGTAGACTACCAACTGGGCATGAGCTGTAAAAGCTTATGTTTCTCTCATGCTTTCATCAAAGATCACTTCCATACATGTGAATACCATTCTTATCAATAATTGTAAGGGATAATAATGTAGGCATAAAGACTGCTAGTTAATTATTTTGGTTAATCTTTTTTCCTAATAGCATAATATGTAATCATTCCTTCAGTGACATCAAAATTGTTCTAGCGCTAGAATAAGTTTCTTTGGCAAATTAATGCAACTTACATTTCATAGTGCTTTTAGTGATGTTATTATTTTTATCATTGTTACTATTATTTTCACTGTTACTATTATATATTATAAAGAAAGGCCACTTATGTGGTATTTTAAAGCTTGCAAATTATTTTCTGACAATTCTGTGAGTATTAATGTCTCCATTTTAAAGATGAGAAAAATTAAGCTTAGAGTGGGTCATTCTTTTTGCATAGATCAATAAGACCGTATTTGAAGTTTGAATGCAGGTTTCCTGGTTTACATATCTCCATTTTACATGATACTTAGAATATCATGCCCCTATGAGAACTTAATGACTAACATGATGTTGATGACTGTAGCAATATTTTATGCTATTATTTGGAAATAAAAAATATATTTATTATATGGCTCATTAGAATTTAGGGGCACCATTTCAGTTGGAATGATGTTCATAACTATTTTCTCCCCTATTTATATTCAATTTTTTCTAAGATAATATTTTCTAAGCTTGCTTCTCTCCTGGCTCATCTTTCCCAGCTACCTTCTCACTATGGAGATACATCATAACTCATGGCCATCTCCTTCCTTTGGTGAGTTCCTGCCTAAAACATCTTTCTGGGAAAGTGTCCAGAATGGCCACATTCACTTCTCTTCCTGCTAGGTTCTTGATTTTTTAGATTTTCATACCTCACTCCCTCCTCACTTTTCTGTTGCCTTTTATGTATTGCTTTTCCTCATTGAAATATAAACTCCTTGGATGGTGGCATAGAAGTAGCAAGGTCCTGCAGCTCCCACACAGCCAACCTAAACACATACAATATGACTCTGGACAAGTTCTAGGTCTCTGAAGCTCACAAAAATGCAGAAAACGCATCTCTCGCAGGACGTGAGCCAATGCCAGACCAGCCAGAAACCAAAACCATGGCCAGCCCAGGGTGGTAGGAAGGAACCAAGCCAAGCCGCTGCAGCCAGTCTACAAGAGAAAAGATCTACAGCCTCCAGCAACTCAACATCTTGCAAGTAATGAAAAATAGGGATTAGAGAAAAGCAGCTCGGCAGGAGGGGCTCATCATGCAGGTCTACAGACAGGGAGCCAAGAGCAGCCCAGCCTGAAACTGCCATGCGGCCATGGTTCCAGGGTGTGGTGAGGAACCGAGCCTCCCAAGCCACAGCCTGAGTCTACTTCAGAGAAGATCTACTGCACATCGAGCAATCTTCATATCTACTAAGCCAGGATTAGAGGTCAGTGAAAGTGAGTGAAGCTTTCAAGCTAAATTTGGGGGAGGAAAAGCAGTTTGGCCAATCTGTCTCCAGGACAAGGAAGCAGTGGGAGAAGGACAGGAACTGCTGTAACTGGCGGTTGCCCCCACTGGGCTGCTTCAGAGCCCCTGGCCTGTGGATCCCGCAGGGGGTCTGAGTTGATTGATCAGGGCCAAGTGCTCTTGCATTGAGCAGCCTGGATCCAGATTGTGGTCTTGGGTGTTGGTCCTGGGGAGCACTTTCAGCAAGCCAAAGCTGAGGGGGGGGTGCTGCAACACCCCCCTAATACCTCTGGCAGCTGGGAAAACCCCAGCGATTTGGAACAAAGCTTTCCCGCCTGGATGCAGAGTTTCACAAAGCTAAAAAAAACCAACCAATTAATTGACTGGCCAAAATGAGGAAATGGAAGCAGGCTAGGAACAGCAGTAAAACTCTAGAATCCTTTTTCATGGACAAAAAAAACCAAAGCATGGAGCAGGAGGAAGACAACTCAGTCAGAACTCCCTCACCAAATGCTTCCAAGACACTGGAAGAATGCCTACTAGCTATACATCAAGTGAAAAAGGACATTGAAAACCAAATAAGAGAAGTGGAGGAAAAATTGGAAAGAGAAATGAGAATGATGCAAGAAAATCATGAAAAGAGAGTCAACAACCTGACTGAAGAAAACAACACTTTAAAAAATAGATTAACTCAAATGACAAAAGAGGCCCAGAAAGCCAATGAAGAGAAGAATGCCTTAAAAAGTCAAAT
>CM053601.1:62933616-62952557 GCA_028646575.1 Pseudocheirus occidentalis
AGAGAACAGAATGAGGAGGGAAAGGATAGGAAAGAGGAACATATGATCACTGTCACAATATGTCCACTATGAAGATGCCCTGTATAATCACACCTACACATCCTGTATTGAATTGGTTGTCCTTCCAGCGGGGGTGGGTGACAAGGGAGGAACCAAAAGACTCTAGAATTTAAAGCTCTGCAGTACCTGCAACTAGGAATCAAGATATACAGGCACTGGGGTAGGGAGACCCTCTCTGCCATACCAGAAAGTTAGAGAGCAGACCAGGGGAGGGGCTTTACAGTGGGATTGCTGTTTTGGCGTTGGGGTAGAGGAAAAACGGGGAGACAATTTGTAATTCAACAATCCCATGGAAATGGATGATGTAAACAAGAAAACAAATAAAACTTATTACATATATTTAAAAAGAAATATAAACTCCTTGAAAGTATGGGCTCTTTCTTTTTGCTTATGTTTATATTTGCAGTGTGCAGCTCATTGCCTGGCATACAATAAATGTTTACTAAGTGGTTTATCCTTTATTAATCTATCTAGATACATCCAAGTAAAAAAAAATGGAAATTGTGTATGCATTTATTGTTAGCAGGGTCAGAAAAGTAATCCATACCATCACTTGAAACTGTACCAAATCCAAGAGCAGCTTGATCATTTAGCATTGAAGAGGCTGGAAGTCATCCTTTGTTCTTGAAGAGGACCAAAATGACATCACTATGTTAGAGTAAAGATACAGTGTGGCCGATGAGACTAGTATGAGCTCAGAAGGCTCCATTATCAGTTGTGCACATTTGGGGTGGAGATGTCTCTAAATCTGTGCATCTCCTATTTCTTTTGAACTACTGCAATTCTACTTAACTCACAGAGCATAGCACTCTCTTTGATGAGGACACACTATACTGGGCAGTACTGTGCCAGTGTCTTCCATGTCACTCAGTTAATTCCAAAGTTCTTCAGAGACACCTTGAGAATGTCCTAGTAGTATTTCTTATAACCTCTATTTGAGCACTTGCCTTGTGTGAATTCTAACTGAAATAGTCTTTTAAACAAAGAAATGTTTAGCATATGAACAACATGACCAGTCTATCAGCATTGTGCTTTCTGCAGTAGAGTTTGAATGCTTGGCAGTTCAGCTTGGGAAGGGACCTCAATGTCCAGTATTTTGTCAGGTGATCTTCAGAAGCTCCCTAAGATAATTCACATGCAAGTGATTTAGTTTCCTGAGATGGCACTGATATACTGTCCAAGTTTAACAGGCATACAACAGTGAAATCAGCACGATGATTCTGTAGCCCTTCAGTTTGGTAGGCAGTCTAATAACTCTTATCTCCCACACTTTCATTTGGAGCTTCCCAAACACTGAGCTACCTCTGAAAATGTGTGTGAACATCTCTGGAAAGTATATTGCCAAAGTCAGTGAAAGTCAGTATACTGCCCCAGCACAGATGATACTGCCTAATGATACATAGTTCAAATGTGGCTTCAGACACTAGCTGTGTGACCCTGGGAAAGTCACAGAACCCTATTTACCTCAGTTTCTTGAAGAAGTAAATGGAAACCACTCTCCTATCTTTGCCAAAAAAAAACCTAAAAGGGATCATAAGGAGTCAGAAATGAGCAGAATGACTGAACAACATGATTTATATTAGAATCCTACAACTAGAACAATGGAGCAACATTATAGGATATTTTCAAGCAACAGGAAGAAGTCAATAATGTTTATAAAATAGGCTGGCTGATCTTTACACTTTTAGACATTTTGGATTGGTAATGAAGCTGAGTCTTAGTGGAGTGGGAATGGTGTTGGGACTATGTAATTTCACTGAGGATATACCTTCCTTGTCATTTGTGTGTCAGTTTGGTTTGTTGATGTTATTGTTGTTCTTCTTGTTACTGTTTTATTTTGTTTTTCTTCTGAGGACCAATTAGCAGGAAAAGATTTAATGAAAGTGTGTGTCTCTGCACCTCTTCAATGAATATTGACTGTACATGTACAAAAATATTTATAGCAGCTATTTTTGTGGTGGCAAAGAATTGGATATTGAGGGTATGTCCATCAACTGGGGAATGGCTGAACAAGTGGTCATATATGAATGTAAATGGGATACTATTGTGCTATAAGAAATGATGAGCAGTAGGACTTCAGAAAAACCTAGAAAGACTTATGTGAACTGATGCTAAGTGAGGGGAGCAGAACCAGGAGAATAGTGTACACAGTTACTGTCAAATTGTACAATGACTAACTTTGATAAACTTGGCCATTCTTGGTAATGCAAGTTTCTAAGACAAGTCCTAAAGGTTCATGATGGAAAGAAAATGCTATCTACATACATAAAAAAAAATTTCAGAGTCTGAATTCAAATTGAAGTAAACTACTTTTTCTCTCTCTTTTTTGTTTTGTTTTGCTTCCTCTTTCTCATGGTTCATTCTGTTGGTTATAATTCATCTTTACAACATGACTAATGTGAAAATATGTTTAATAAGAATATATGTAGAGCCTATATCAGATTGTATGCTGTTTTGGGGAGAGATAGAAGGAAGAGAAGATTTAATACTTAAAAGCTTTTGGAGCTGAATGTTGTAAAGCAAATATATATATATATTACATACACATATATAATTTTTAAAAGAAATAAAAATAATAATATGTTATATTTTATAGTAAAGTACAAAGAAAAATAACTTCACTTGTACATTTTCTAATTGTATAAAATTCAGTGTGGTTTCTTTTTTATGTTCATAGAGTTAAAAGATGTTTAAAGAAGAGAAAACTTTCCCTGTTAGATGGAATATTCTAGCTCATTTTTATTAAGGATATAGCATTCATGCTTTTGCCATTGTCAGAAGAGCTCAGCAGGTACTAACTTCTTCCTGGAAACATAATCATTTCTCTATCCATATGAATTTTTCTTGTATATGAATAAAAACTCAATGGGCATGAGATTTTTAAAAATTATTTTCATATCTCAAATATATTTTAAGTTTTGAAATTTAAGGCATAGAAGATATACATATTTATAATGAGCTTACATTTATTAGTGTCCAATTACATCTATATCACAAGTGCCATCCCACTCATTTGAGCCCCTACAAAATTTATTTTGTATTTGCTTATCTATGTATGATGCTTCTTTCTAAAAGAAATGGAAGCCCTTTAAGGAAAGAGGTTACTTTGACATGTGTATTTATATCCACAACTCCTAGCATTTTTTCCTTTTTTTTCCTTCTCTGTTTGTTTGTTTGTTTTATCATTTAGTTTTTTAACTGGGACAAATAACTCTTTTGTCTAATATAGTTTTCGTTCATGGTTTCTTGAAATATACCTCTGACAAACCAGTCTTTGATAAAGGCCATTGGGATTCAAATAGAGCTACTTGACAACATCTTCAAACCCAAATCACTCTGGCTCTCACTGATTGGGTTTTGATGACTCACAGTGAGTATAAATAGCAATTTTTTTCCTGTTCTGGGAAAACTCTGAAGGTCTCCCCCAAATTAATTCTCTCTCTCTTTTTTTTTCTTGCTTTTTGGAGGGCAATCAGGGTTAAGTGACTTGCCCATAGTCACATGTCTAGTGAGTGTGTCAATTGTCTGAAACCGGATTTGAACTCAGGTCCTCCTGACTCCAGGGTCAGTGCTCTATTCAATATGCCACTTAGCCACCCCCCCAAATTAATTCTTTTGTGAAGTCAAAGTAGACTATATTTTGCCTCCATTCTTACCTAGCCTTTTGGCACTGGAAGGCTGAGACCTAGGAAAGATCTTAGCTTAAAAAGGTCAATGTCTTCCACCTAATCTGGGACCATCACTAGTTGTCCTGACCTATGTCTTGCCATTGATCTCTGACCACTCTGGGAGAAAGAGAGAGATTGATGACTCTGCACAGTCCTGCTTCACTTAAATCCAATTCACTTGAAAGTCAAAAACATCACCTCCTGATGTCATTGGATGAATAATGACAACAACACTTATCATAGTGCCTGGCACATAATAGGTGTTTAATAAATATTTTTTTCTGAATTGTCAGGCAAAAGAGGTGGCATTTTTTTAAATCCCCTCCTGATTCTGCTACCAGAGCTCTCACGTGGTTCCAAAAGAAAGAAATAGGTACTACAGGCAATATTGATCCTAGCTAAACAAAGTCCAGTCTAGGGAAACGATGTTGTAGCATACTGGTTATATTTAACTATGACCCATACTGGGTTAGCAACATGTTTAAGAGTTTACAATAATCCTCCCTCTAAATTTAAGTCCCTTAATTAAGCCACAATTTAAATGTGTGTATATGTATATGTATGTATGTATGTGCATATATGTGTGTACATACATACATATGTATGTGTGTGTGTGTATAATCTGAGACAGAAGATATACTTACCGTGCAACAATTAAATTGTCAAAATATTGGGGTTGCAGTTTACATAATAAATCCACAAAAATCAACATCACTTTTACCTAATAATTACAAAATCAAAGAGTCAATATATTCAACCATTGTCAATACCTGTATAGAGTCAGTTACAAAAAGCTCCTTAAAGAAACAAAGATCTTTAATAGTTAGAGGAATGGTCAATGCTCATGACTACGGTATACCAGTGTAATAAAAACGACAATACTAACAAAGTTAATTTACAGATTTGGTACTATACTAATAAAACCACCAAAAATGGCACTTTGCAGAACAAGATAAAATGATGAATGCACATTCATTTAGAGAAAAAAAAACCTGTAATTTCAAGGGAAATAATGAAAAATACCTAAGAATGATGGAAGAATAATATGTTCATACCTTAAGGCATATTATAAAGAACCAATCTTCTAAACACTATATACTTGTTTAAAAGATAAAAAGTAGATAAATGACACATTGAATATAGAAGAAGCCAAAATAACTGAATTCAAAAACCCACTATCATATATTTTTCATGCCTTTTTTTATGGTGATTTTTTTTCAGCCTAGAAGTGTGTTAGCAAAATCTCCTATGGGCATTATCCCCAAACCAATTTGCTTTTCCCTAACTTGTATCACTTTTCCTTCAAAAGAATAAAAGAATAAGAATAAGAGAAAAAGGGAATCTGGAAGATTTGGAAAAAGGTCCTAGGTATGAAATTACTTCACACTCCATGTTCACTACTTCAGGAATAATAATTGGCACTTAATACCTGACAGATTGGAATCACATTTTATAGTGTAAATGTTAAGGGCAGGTCCTGACAACTGCAAATGTCTGTTGGCAATGACTTTCTAATATCTTAGAGGGAAAATCCAGCCTCTATTTGAAGTAACACATAGACACATATCCAAGAGTTCACAAAATAAGTGACATTAAAAAAGATTCTTCCCAGTCTGAAAAACTGCTAATGACTTTGTTTTTTTCCTATTTAAGAAATATTTTGGTATATTTTTAAACTTTTTTAAGACTTTTTTAAAATAATGGAAAAATGCAGTGAGGATACTATCAGCTTTCTCCAAATTTTTCCAAGAAGTCTGTATCATACTGCTTTCTTGTTATGGGGTCTGAAAGGGAAAGAAATTTTCTGTTCCTTTACTTACAAGAAGGAGCTCTTTTTTGCCAAAGGGTTTAGTTATCATTCTCAACATATTTATTTGTTTGTTTGTTTATTCATAAGTCCATTTATTTATTTGTTTTGTCAACAAAGTTTGAATCCTTGAAGCTCTGATAAGACTGCTTTGGGGCATTCTGCAGGACTTCTGCTGGCATGCCAGCATTAACATTGATTACCATTCATAGTCTAAAGATGAAGTGGGTTAGTTTTTTAATATTTTCATTGTGACTTTGTAGATTTTAAACAGGTCTTCTAACATGATATTGAAATAAACTAATATTTTTCCTAATATCCAAATTACTTTTTAGTTCTTCCCCCTGGGGGAAAAAAAAGTTTTCACTGCTCTAAACAGTGGAATATCTATAGAGTATACTGTAAGCTTCTATTGGTAGAGTACAGGCTCTGGGAAACCCCTAGAACTCTGATTGAATCTTCCCACTTGAGGCATTTGCCTGAGACCATAAGCCTTTCTTTATTGTTAGGCCCACATCTATTACTCTTAACCTAGCCTAGCCTTCCACTCTCTGTCATCTCTAGGTAACCTTCAGCTGTTTCCCATTCTTTATCCCATTCCTAGAGTGTGACCTCAGTCCCCTCCTTAGACTCCTCCTCAAGACCTTCCCCAAGCCTCTCTTCTAGACCACCCCTAGATCCCTCCCACAATCTTTCTGTATATAAGATCCATCTTGCCTCCATGAAGGTGCTGAGATTCAATCTAGTGCAGACTCAGTCTGTGTCAGACTAGTCTGGCCTACTTGTAAACACAAGCATCAAAATACTTAGGCTCCTTAAGAATCTACCCATTATGACAAATCTTTAAAAATTGTTTTATTTTGACTGAGTGCAGGCCTGAGTCGAATTCATTTGACAGGACCTGGCATGTTGTTGTCTCAAGCACCTCTAAGCCCTCAAACCTCAACACTACTGTGGGCTAGGCACTATGTCCAGCAATGGGAATATAAAGAAATACAAAAGGTAGTTCTTGCCTTCAATGAATTCATAATCTAATGGAGGAGCTTGTAATCTTGAAGTGAAGTTCAAATAAAGATGAACTCATTTTTTCCAAATACAAAAGATCTTCATCCCTGTGTTCTATATTTTGTCACTATATAACTACTACCAAAAAAAATGTTACTAGACTATTATTGTATACATATCTACTTATTTGCATTTATATATATTTACTATGTATATGCATGCACATACCTGTATTATACATATATTTATTTACATGAACATATCTATGTGTACATATATGTATGCATTTAGATATATGTTCAGCAAAAAATAGTCAAAATTGTCAAGGAATTTTAGGAAGAAAAGATGGGCTTCTCCTTTGACTAGGGTGAAGAATCACACAAACCACCAGCCAGAGTGCTTTGTTGGTTATCTTTGAGATTTCAGGAGAAAACAAGAAAGGCATTCAGCTAGTTAGGTGCATGAATGTATTATGATGTATGACAAGAGCAGTGCAATAAAGGCATAGTTGGATAAATTGCTATTGACATCATTGAAGTGAATTGTCAAATGGGGCTGTGGGTATAGTTCTGGGTTCAGTCAGAACACCTCGGATTTGGGTTCTACCTCCGTCCTTTAACAGCATTGTGACCCTGGGCAAGTCATTAGTGTTTTAGATTTAGAGGTAGCAGGGACCTCAGAGCTCACCTGGCCTAACATATTCATAGTAGAGATTAGAAAGAAGTCAAGGTTAACCGGGTACCTCCACAGCTTCCTCCTCCTCCTCCTCTTTTTCCTTTTCCTCGTCCTCCTCCTTCTCCTCTTCCTTCTCCTCCTCTTTCTCACCATCACCACCATCATCTTCCTCCTCCTGCTCCTGATCCTGCCACTGCTGCTTCTCCCTCCATTTCCTTGGAGGGGACCATCCCAGTGCCTATTTTGTGAAGTGGAGGCTGAGGAGATCTTTGAACTCGCCATGGCAGACAAAAAGCTGAAGAAAGGAGTCAAGACTGAAAACAATGACCACATTAATTTGAAGGTGGCAAGGCAAGATGGTTCAGTGGTGCAATTTAGGATTAAGAGACACACACCACTTAAGTAAACTAATGGAAGCCTATTGTAGATGACAGGGTTTGTCAATGAGGCAGATCAGATTCCAATTTGATGGGCAGCCAATTAATGAAACAGACACACCTGCACAGTTGGAAATGGAGGATGGAGATACAATTGATATATCTCAGCATCAGACAGGAAGTGCTTACTGAAAAGAGAATCTACAACTCTACTCCAGAACTGTGCTCCCAAGGAGAACAATACATTCACAATTAGAATATAAAGATTTGGTTCATCCATATCCTGACTACTGCAGTATAGTTTTCTCTCTTTTTTGATTCCCTTCCCCATTCCTTTATGGTACATAAACTAACTGGTATATGTGCACAGGCATAATGCCAATTTGTTTTAGCTAAATGGTCAATGGTGTGTTTTGATCAACCTTAGATGGAGATAGGGGAAAAAATAAACTGGTTCTGTGAAAATATCTATTTTCACCATTGGTGGCATGTTCATTCAACTTTTATATTTTTATTCCAATAAGTTATTTTACACTCACTGTTTAACAACAACAAATCACACACACAATCCTTGCATACCTTGCTTGATTGTATAATTTCAATAGTTTTCTTTTATTGCTGTAAAACCAAGGACAATTTTATAACTTTTTTGTACATAGCTGTTACATGTAGGGCAATCTCTCTCTCTCAGTAGGGTAAATTACTATAAAGAAATTGATCATAGATTTTTTTCCCTTCAAGTCAAACATATTGTTTAAATAAACTTCTTGTTTAAAATAAATAAAAAGAAATCAAGGATAAGTAGCTTATTCAGAGTTGTACAAATGATACGCAGCAAAGCTGTATTCAAACATAGGTCCTATTACTAGAGATCCATTGCTCTCAAGTAAATTAACTTCTACCTGCCTTAGGCAACTTATCTACAAAGTTCAGAAAAGATAATTGGAACTTATTAGCTCAAAGGTTAGAATCATAAAAGCAGCTACAATCTGGATTGGTGATAAGAACACACACTTTTATCTGTATACAAAGATCCTCCACATATAGTTTTCCCACAAACCAACATAAGTCTAACTGTCACAGCAGGTGGCAAACACCAACTTTTACTTGTCTGTCTCCCTCAGAAGCATCCTCTCCTCCCAACTATCTAGCTGGATTGGAATCCCAGCTTCCTGCAGGTTCTCTTCTTCTCTCATTGCAGGCTCTATGTGATTTCACTCAGCCTATTGTGGGCAGAGTATAGTTTCAAAGCAGGGAAAGTCTTCAAATACCCTTAGGCTTAGTATGGTACAGGGAAGATCTTCAAATTCCCATTACCATCACATTTAGCCCCAAGATCTTTCCTGCCCCCAAAATACATTGACAACACATTTCATTACATAGATCAATGGGGGTTAGGAGTAACTGGTGGGATAAATGGTGTCAACAGAACTTTGCAACATTGTAACAGGGATAATAGAAAATAAGCACAGAAAATAATATCTTAGGGTCAGGGTTTTGACACCCCATCTTTCCCCCCTCAAACAAATGGAGCTCAAGATTTCGGTGTAAAGGGTGAAGTTCTCTTCTCCATAGCTACCTCCAATTGAAACCGGATGTAGAGCTTCCCCTGCCACAAGAGGTCCATTTCAAGAAATAGTTTCTTTATCTGGCTTCTGGAGTTCAATCCATGCCAGGACCAGGAGTGGTGCATCACACTCATGGACAGGGAGTGACAAACAGCTTAAACAATCAGGCATCTGAAAGTGGAGCGTACTAAACCTGCAGGAAACAAATCTCAGAAACAAATTTAACAGACAAAGAGATTAATATAGGATCAGCCATGCTTCTGAAGCCCATTAACTCACTATCATAACCTCATTCATGGTTACATGAGGTAAGTAAGGGTAAAATATGGTAATCATCTTTTCCTAAATCTTTTGTTAGGCTTGTAGAAAAAGTCTCTCACAGTCCCTTATTCCATTGTATACCACAAAATTTTACATTTTGAGTTGGTGCTTGAATCTTTGCAGGGTTAGTTTCTAACACTTTGCTTTTCATATGCTCAATTAAAAGAGTCAAGCTCTTTTTTGCTTCTTTTATACTTTTCCCTGTATCATAATATCATAAATGTAGTGGGTAAACTGTGTATACCAGGTAGCTTTGATTCACCTAAATGTGTAGTCACAATCCTGTGCCAAATAGTGGAGCTATGCAGATACCCTTGTGGCAAGCTGGTGAAAGTATATTGCCTGCCCTGTCAAGTGAATACAAACTGGACCCATTGTGTAGAGTCTATTGGGATGGTAAAGAAAGCATTAGCTAAATCCATAACTGCATACCAAGTCCCATCATATTTCTGGACCATTTCTATTAAGGTGACAATCTCTGGAATAGCAGCATAGAAGGGAAGAGTCATCTTATTCAATTTTCTATAATCCACTGTCATTTTCCACGTCCCATCTCATTTTTATACTGGCCATACCAGATTATTCCATCATGTAGTTGTAGGGGTTAACATACTTGCTTCAACATATTCCTTTATAGTATTGGTAATTTCATCTTACCTTACCTGGTACACCATACTGCTTTAAAGTAATTACTTTAGAAAGTTCAGGTAAAGTAAATGGGTCAATTTTTATTTTTCCCACTAAAACTTTATTAATTCCTGTCTTCCTTATTACAAATTAGTATGTTTCTTCAGGTAAATTCATACCTCTCAGTATATATGTTCCAGTGATGTATTCAGTAATGGGTATAGTAGCCACAGTATATTCTTTCTTAGGTAATGGTTCCATTTTCATTGTTATTTTGACTTGTTTAGCTGATATTTCAGCCCCTCCCAGGCCTGTGATAGTAGTAGAAGGTCCATGCCGGAATTTTTCAGGATTCGTATAAATAAGAGAAGCCTCTGCCCCAGTATCTATCAATGCCCTGGTTACAGTATTTGATCCCTTTTTCCAATATATAGTCAAATTGACATGGCGTCTGCAATTTCATCTGTATATTTCTTTAATCTGAGTTGGGGCTTGGCCAATTTCTTATTCTTCCTAAAGGTGCGATGAACTTGCATACGATGTTTCAGGAATATCTGTAGGGGCATCCCTTGCTTCTCTATTCTGTTTGATATGAAGGCCATTATATTTTATATAGTTCATTATATAGATGGAACACCATCAATTCTTCTAAAATCAACTCCTGCTCTCAATAGAGCAATAAGCAGTTCTTTTCTTGTCAGTCCATTCTGACTTTGAATCTGCTGGCCCCTTACTTTTTGCTCTCAAGGAAATTTATCTTTTTCCCATTTTCCCAAGTCATTTAGCTGTAAAATCTTATCCAACACCTCTGAAAGAGGGTGCCCTGTTTCATCAATTAGTAGAATCAGAAGTAGGTGCTTATAAGCAGGAGGAACTGTCTTCACCATAATATTTCTATGAGGAACTGTTAGGGGGATATCATGATACTTATATGCATCTCCAACCATGATAGCAGTTTTCACTACTTCTTTCAACTTTCTCAAGCAGCCTACATGAGAATGCATGGGTATGTCTCCACTTAGGCCACATAGAATCAGTCATATGCATTCTCTTGCATCCATCAGCAGCTTGAGCTAACAGATTGGTCATATTGTTGCCTCCTGCCAAATGAAAATCTCTCAAAGGTTACTGGACAAATGGATTCTTACAAATACCTATAAATTTCAAGCAGTCCACGCTATTTACCCATAGTCCTGCAGCTCCTATATCACTGATTCACATCATCCAAGACACTAAGGATACTCCCATTCTTTGGGTGAATCTGCTTACTAGATTAATAATCTCCTGTTGAGTGAAAACCTCAATTATCTCCCTGAACAGTTTGTTCTCCCTGATTTTACCTTCTTTCTTCTCAGTATGGGGTGAGCTTTTGCCCTTATAAAAGCTTCATCATGAAACATTGTATCATTGCTTTGTACACATACAATCTCCTGGCAGCTGTTCTCATAGCAGCTAGGCTCAGACTCTACCAAGACTGTGTGAACTTTCCTCCTGTTACTCGTCTTCTTTTTCTGAGCCAAATTCACAACAGCCTTCTCTTCTATCACCTGAGATTCTCCCAAATCCCAAAACCAGTAAGCTGATTCCATCATAGTAGCAAATAAGTTGATGAGTCACAACAACACAGAGAGCCACAGCATCCTTTAGCCTTCCAACAAACCAACACAAGTCTAGCTGTCACAGCAGGTGGCAAACATCAACTTGTTCTCACAAGCCTCTCTGTCTCCCTCAGAAGTGTACTCTCCTCCCAACTGTCTAGCTAGCTCAGACTCCCAGGTTACTGTGGGCTCTACTCTATCCTTCAGCAAACTCCTCCCAGCACCAATTCCATGTGATTACATTAAGCCTATTAGGGGGCAGAGTATATTTTCAAAGCAGGGTAAGTCTTCACATTCCCTTATACTTATTAAGGGGCAGGGAACATCTTCAGATTCCCATTACTATTACATCAGGCACCTTCACATTCAACAACTGATTAACCCATACCAATTATGCAAGCTAATTTTAGCATAGTTAATGTTAACCTATTTAATTATACTATTTTAATTGTGTTCTTCTATTGTTAAGCAATTAGCTTTACATTATGCCCATCCTAAAAGTCTTTAGGTTCTAATGTAAGTTATAATAGATCTAGTTATCAGATAAGACAGATTTATTGGGCTAGAAAGTCTTCTGTTGCAGTTGTTGTTGTTTTGTTTGTTTTTTAGTTTTGATCCAATTCAGTATCCAATTACTTCTTGGGGAAAAGGACTTTAGTCTATTTTTCTTTCCAGGCTTACTATATGTGACTGTCCTTGATGCACTGACTTTACATTCCAGACCAACTGGCATACTTGCCATTCCTCAAACTTGGCATCCTGATGTTGTCCCCTGTGCCTTTGGACAGGTTTTATCCATGTCTGGTTCTCTCCTTGGGTCCACTTTTCCAAATCAATAGCTTCTTTTAAGGTTCAGCACAAATCTCAAAGTTTCCTCATCTGTATTAGCATCCCGTCTCTCACTCAGAAGTTTTCATATACAGATTTATCTGTTTATAATTTTTATTTCCCCACAAACAGTGTAATGTAAGCTCCTTAAAGGCAGGGACCATTGTGTGTGTGTGTGTGTGTGTGTGTGTATCTCATGTACATAACAGTGTTTGGAACATATTAAGCACTTAATAAATCCTTGTTTAAGTCATGAATTCATTCAATAAGCATTTATTAGGTACCTTTATGTGCCAGGTGCTACATTTATTACCAAGGATACACTGACCTTTTAATCTACTGATAGGGGCAACATTCACAAAAACATGTATAAAAGACAAATACAAATTAACTTAATTGAAAATGGATAATTGTTACTAGCGTAATCAGAAAGATCCCTTGTGGGAGACAACACCTAAGCTGTATAATCAGTCACAAAAGATAAGTTGGAGTCATACTGTGAAGGGCTTTTTACAAACATCCTTTCTTCCCCTAGAGGTAATAGGGAGCCACTGAAATTTCCTAAGCAAAAATCAGTTTAGCATCAATGTAAATCCCAATAAAATTGACTGGGCAAGGTTCTTCATTTCAAACAGCCTAAACATATCATATTCAAGATGGCACTGCATGATTATAGTTGCTATGTTTACAAGAGTGGGAGAAATTTGCCCTAGCAATAAGCTGAAATCTTTTCCACATTTCATACTTGTAAATACTTTGCTTCATTATTGTTACTACTATTTACAAAGAATTAGTTAGTTGTTTTCTTTCTTAATCCCTAAACCTATGTGACATTTATATGTCCCTGCCTCAAAGGATACTCAAACCTCCTTATTCTGTGTCAACATCACGTACCAGTTGCTGCCACTCAAACTGAGATTAAAATTAAGCCCCACAGATCTAAAAAGCTATATTGGACCCACTTTGGCATGCAGTAAGCCTAAATAGCTCCTTGGATTTGGGTTTCTTTTTGTCACTGTATCTGGAGAGAATTTGGCCACATCATCCTGTACAATTACAGTAGAAAGAGATTGAACTTGATATTTTCAGAACTTGCTTTTCAATGTGCTATTTGCCTAAGGACCAGAATAGAAAGTATATTAGCTCTCCTAATGCCTTAAAATGGCATTTTGTGAGAATATTTGTTAATAAAATTCATTTTAAAAATCACAGGTTTAAAGCTTAAAAGCATAATAGAGATCATGAAGTTCAATTACTTCATTCAGCAGCTGAGGAAACCGAGGCTTGGAGAGTAATGACTTTCCCAGGATCATACAATAAATTTAAGGAAGAGGATTTAGACCAAGTTTTTTTTTCTTGTTTACAAATCCAACACTATCTACTACACCGAACTGCATCCCAGTGTAAGAGTATATGGAAGAATATATGAACACCAAAGCATAAATGAGTAGGAGACAATGTAGCATAGTAGATCAAAGACTGGACTTGGAGTCAGAAAGAACAGTGTTCAAACTTTGTTGATCATTACTATGTGACCCTTGACAAGTCATTTGACTTTCAAGCCTCAGTTTTCTTATCTTTAAAATGGAATTATACTCAGTTATATCCAAGATCCCATCTGGTACCAAATCTATGATCAATATACTCATATTGCTTTAGCAAGATGAAATGGTTCATAATCAATCCCAGGTTTCCTTTGGAGTCTGGAAAACGTGTTTTCAAGTCCTACCTCAAATACAGACTAGCTGTGTGATCACTGATAAGTTATATGACCTCTTCATTGCCCCCAGTCAATTCTTTAGGACGGTAGTTGCTAGTGAGTTTCCAGTCTACATTACTAGAGAAAGTGCTATATCAAGAATTCCCAACACTCAGAAAATGAAAATATTAGACCCCAAAATATCAATTGATGGCATAGAACAAAAATCAAATAATATTTCTAAGAGGCAAAGTGATAGATGACCTCTTTGATTCAGGGAACTATGCAGAAGATATAATACTTCCCAAACTTTACTCTATTATTAAAAATAGACAGATTTCATGAGAGTAGAATGGACTCTACCATTACTTGGAAGACTTTTAATTACACCAAAATATATTTTTGTCCATTTGATACCAGACAATTTTACATAAGCACGCAAAAAAGTGACACAGATGACTTTTACTTGCTCAAGTAATATTGTTGATAAGTTAAAATATATTTTGTTATTGTTTCCTGGTGATAATAATGCGTGGCAAAACTAATTGATTTCTCATAATTCATTATAATCTGAGTTCTACTAAACAAAATACACTACAATATTCTTAGTATTGGCACCAATATTGCTACTGGAAATAAGATTGAGAGAGATGACATAGCCTTAGAGCTGGTTACACCTGGATTCAAGTCTTGCTTCTGACACATATCCATATCATTTATCATCATCATCATCATCATCACATCATCACAATGAGCATTTATTAGTGTCTATAACATGGTAGGCACTGTGCTAAGCACTTTACAGATATCATCTCATTAGACCCCCACAATAACCATTTCAGTTAAGTACGGTTACTATCCCTATTTTACAGTCAAAAAAACTGATAACAAATGGAGGTTAATAGCTTACCAAAGGTTACACAGCTGGTAACTGTTTGAAATCACATGACTCCCACTCTGATTGTCTAGTCATGGGGCTGCCTGCTCCCTCAATTACCATGAGCAAGTTACTTGAGGAAACGGAAACAGAGTTGAGTGACTAATCCAGCATTACACAGGTAGTGTCAGAGATAAGATTTCAATTAAGGAAGATGAATCTATCCACTATGTCACCTATCTGCCCTAAAGTTAAGAGTTTAGAATGCTATCAAATGAATGGATTCATTCTATATTTGTCTTTTACATAAGTAACTCTGCCAATCACTAACTAGGAGACCTTCAGCAGACCATTTCAACTCTCTAAGCCTCAATCTCCTCATCTGTAAAATAGAACTAATGGTACCAATCCAACCTACATCACAGAATTGCTGTGACTCGAATGTATATCAAAATATTTTATAGAGGACTAAGAGGTATAATGATGACTAAGATATTAACTTTGCAAACTCTTAAGTTATTTTAAGTGCAATAAGTGTTTTGTTTTATTTGAAATAATGAAGTGTAATAAATGTAATAAAAATATCATTAATTATTATTATCTTTATTGCTACTGCTGATGTTGCTATGCATTTGAATAAGGAACTTAAAACTAAATACTATCCCTGCCTTAAACTTTTGCTATTTAAATAAACTGTTTGTATATACCTCGACAAGTCCTAAAGTACTCTTTGATTCATGGGATTTATTGTTTTTTCATTATAATTGTATTCGGGTGGTAATGAATGTCATTCCTCTGGGCACAAAAATGAAGGAGACTGCATTTTTTTAGAAATTAAGGATAGTGGGTGCACTGTGCTTAATGTTCTAGCAAACACTATGATCTTACAACTCTACAGCTACAATTGAATACTCTTAGAAACTTTGGACGATATTTGTATTTGCCTCCATCATAAAACAAATGAGATCAGATTTTGACAAATCATGGGATTTTAGATCATCTAAGACAAAAGATTAGATATTTTTGTATTTTTATTTTTATTGTTTATTTTTAGTTTTCAACATTCATTTCCACAACATTTTGAGTTACAAATTTTCTCCATGTATTTCCCCTAGCCACCCAACATAGTGAGCTTACTGAATATCCCTTCCCTCAATCTGCTGTCTCTTATATTCTCCCCCATTCCCCATCTGACTTTCTAGTAGGGTAATATGGATTTCTACACCCCAGTGCCTGTATATCTTATTTTCCTGTTGCATAATAATAATAATAATAATGTTAATAATAATAATAATAATAATAATTTTTTAACATTTGATTGTAAGACTTTGATTTCCAGATTCTTTCTCTTCTTTCCTCCTCACCCACCCCTACTGGGAAGAAAAGCAATTCAATATAAGTAGTAATGTGTAGTTACCCAAATCATTTCCATAGTAAATATATTGTGAAAGACTGACTATATTACTCTCCATCCTATTCTGTCCCCCATTTATTTTATTTTCTACTGTGACCATGTCCCTTTTCAAAAGTGTGTCCTTCTAAATACCCTATACCCCAATCTGCCCTCCCTTCTATCATCCCCCCTTTTATCCACCTCCCCACTACTTTCTTATAGGGTAAGATACACAATTTAGTGCGTATATTGTTCTCTCCTTAAGCCAATTTAAATGAGAGTAAGGTTGACCCATTATCTTTTGCCTTCCTGTTATGCCCTCCATTGTAACAGTTTCCTCTTGCCTCTTTTATATAACATAATTTCTGCTATTTTTCTCTCCCTGTCTCCTCTCATTATATTCTTCTCTCACATCTTAATTTTATTTTTTAGATGTCATCCTTTTCTATTCAACTCATCTTGTGCCCTTTATCTATGTATACAGTGTACACATATATACACACCCTCACATATGTATTTATATACACATAAACCCTCCTATACAAACACATATATGTATGAATGTGTATTATATATGTGTGTGTGTGTATTCCCTTCAACTATCTTCATACTGAGAAAAGTCTCATGAGCTACAATGATCATTTTTAAATGTAGGAATGTAAATAGTTCAACTTTAATAAGTCCTTATGATTTCTTTCCTCTGTTTACCTTCTCATGCTCTTCCTGCTTCTTGAATTTGAATGTTAAATTTTTTATTCAACTCTTTTTTTTTTCATAAAGAATGCTTGAAAGCCCTCTATTTCATTGAATAACCATATTTTCCCCTGAAATATTATACTCAGTTTTGCTGGGTAGAAAATTATTGGTTTTAATCCTAGCTCCTACAACCTCCAGAATATCATATTTGAAGCCCTTCGATTCTTCAATGTAGAAGCAGCTATGTCTTGTGTTATCCTGATTGTGTTTCCATAATACTCAAATAGTTTCTTCCTGATTGCTTTCAGTATTTTCTCCTTGACCTGGGAATGCTGGAATTTGGTTATAATGTTCCTAGGAGTTTTCTTGTAGGGATCTTTTTCAAGAGGTGATTGGTGAATTCTTTTAAGTCCAATTTTGCCCTCTGGTTGTAAAATATCAGGGCAATTTTCCTTGAGGTTTTCTTGATGGCTTCTAGGCTCTTTTTTGTCATGGCTTTCAGGTAGTCCAATAATTTTTTAATTATCTCTCCTGGATCCATTTTCCAAGTCAGTGGTTTTTCCAATGAAATATTCACATTGCCTTATTTTTTTTTCATTTGTTTGGATCTATTTTATCCTATGTTTATTTCTCATAAAGTCATTAGCTTCCATTTGCTCCAATCTAATTCTGAAGGAATTATTCTCTTCAGTGAGCTTTTGAAATTATTTTTTCCATCTGGTAAATTCAGCATTTTAAGGCATTCTTCTCCTCATTGTCTTTTTGGGCCTCTTTTGCCATTTGAGTTAGTCTATTTTTAAGATGTTATTTTCTTCAGTCAGGTCGTTGACTCACTTTTCATTATTTTCTTGCCTCCTTTTCATTTCTTTTCCCAATTTTTCCTCCACATCTCTTGCTTGATTTTCAAAATCCTTCTTGAGTTCTTCTATGACTTGTAATTAGCTCATACTTTTTCTTGGAGGCTTTTGATGCAGGAGTTCTTACTTCTTTTTCTTCCTCTTGTCCAATGCTTTGATCCTTTTTGTCCCCCAAAAAAGGGATCTAAAGTTTGATTGTTCTACTTGCTTTGCTTCCTCTGCTTGGTCATGTTGCTAGTCAATTACTTGACTTTTAAACTCCTTCCAAGGGTAGAATTCTGCTTCCAGAGAGGAGAACCTTGTCCCAAATGGCTGGGGGTTTTGGAGCTGCTGAAGGTGTTAGGAGGGCACCCTCCCGGCTGCCCCCACAAGCTCTGGCCCAGTGGTCAAACACCCCAGGACTTCCACCCACGACAGTGATCCAGATCTGAGCAGGTTAAAGCAAGAATGATTACCCTCTGAATGATCACTTGTTCCTCCCTACCATCTGCAGGCCAGGACTTCTAGAGGCAGGCCACACAAGGCAGCAGCTTCAGCCCCCTTGCCTCTGCCACCTCTCACCCTGGGGGCAGGCGCCAGACTGCACTCTTTCCTTCCAACAGAGTTCCCTACTGACCTGATACTTTGTCTTTGACATTTATGGCTTGAGAAATCTGGAAACCACCACACATGCAGGTGATTCACTCTCCTGAAGTCTGCTGTCTGCCACTGGTCAGGGTCACCCTGAGGCCAAAACTATGTGGCTCATTGTATCAATAATGAGATATTCACAACACCCATGATGGTTATGAATATGCTGATATAGTTTTGGATCACAAAATGTAGCAAACTCTCCACATGGAAGGCAGAACCAAGGTCTTTATTCAGAAACCATAACACTGAGTC
>CM053601.1:62953057-62972039 GCA_028646575.1 Pseudocheirus occidentalis
TGTATTGAATTGGTTGTCCTTCCAGTGGGGGTGGGTGATAAGGGAGGAATCAAAAGAATCAAGAATTTAAAGTTCTGCAATACCTGCAAGTAGGCATTAAGATATACAGGGGCTGGGGCAGGGAAACCCTCCCTGCCCTACCAGAAAGTTAGAGAGCAGATCAGGGGAGGGGCTTTACAGTGGGATTGCTGTTTTGGGGTTGGGGCGGGGAAAGACGGGGAGAAAATATGTAATTCAAAAATCTCATGAAAATGAATGATGTAAACAAGAAAACAAATTTAAAATTTATTTTAAAAAACTCATGGAAATGAGTGATGTAAACAAAATAAATTAATTTTAGGAAAGGAAAAAAGAAAAGAAAGGAAAGAGGCATATAAGGCATAGTTGTTTTCTTGGTCACCTTTTTCAGAATCAATAAAGATCAAAGTTTTTTCTATAAAAAAAAGAAAAATGATGAGTACGCAGACTTCAGAAAAATCTGGAAAAACTTGCATGGCCTTATCCTGAGTGTGGGCAGTAGAACCAGGTGAACACTGCACACAGTAAGAGAAATATTATGTAATGACCAATTTGATGGTGTTAATTCTTCTCAGCAATACAAATATCTAAGACAATTACAAAACATTCATGATGGAACATGCTATCCACACACAGAGAAAGATTTGTGGAGTCTGAATGCTGATTGAAGCATACTGTTTTCTCTTTTTCCTTTGTTTCTTCTTTGTCATGATTTCACCCATTTTTTTTAAATAATATGACTAGTGTTGAAATATATTTAATATGATGCCATGTCACGTTGGGGAGTTGGGTGAGAAAGGAGGAGGAGAAAATTTAGATCTCAAAATCTTATAGCAGTGAATGTTGAAAAATAAAAACATATAAATAAATAAAATTTTAAAAATCCTATAGAAGAGAATATGGAAAACTAAGTATATTATATGTGTGCATATATGTGTGTGTATGTCTGTATCTCCTTGTAGTCAATTAAATAATTGAAGAGCCAGATGGGACTTAAAAATGGCTAGACAACAACAGTCTTTGCCAAGAAAAACTTAAATGGTTCACAAAGAGTCAAACACAACTGAAATGACTAAATAACATTCTCCCTTGTCTGCCTTGTATCATTTTAAAAAATCTAAATAGCTTTTCTACTATTATTTTGTTACCATTATCCTTGTTTGCATTATTTGTTTGCCTCTCTTAATTTCTTAATCAGTTTCTCCCCCTCATCCCCACACTGTTACCCATCACAATTCCCAGAGCCCTTGATGAAGTGTTGGCCACTTCAGTTAGTGATTCATTGAGGAGGCTACACCTCTCATTAGAATCAGATTGAGGCATATGAAAATATTTCATATTTTGAATTTTTGCACCTCTCTTAATCATTAAAAAACCTCCTGCCATTGTTTCATGATCTCTTTGGAATACACATTTTCCTCTACCTTATCAAGTCTTAACTCATTTTCCTTTGTCTCTGTATATTTAGCATTATCTGGACAGTTTTTTGTTTGCTGATTTGCAGGTCATTGTCCTTTCTGGTAATATTTTCTCTGTTGTTTGCTTAAACAAAAGATTTTTAGCTGAGTTTTCTTCTTTCTGAGATCTTTACTAATTTTATTTTTTTTTCCTTTTTCCTATCTCCATTACTTTCTGATCCCTTCCTCTTGGATGGCAGTTTCCATGGAAACAAGCCCTCAAAACTATCCCAGTTTCCTCCTACATTGGGTAATTCAGTTTTGACTGGCCTTTATCTCACTCCAAAAGATTTCTGAGTGTATAGAACTGGCCCCATCTGGATGTTAGGTTCTTTCCTTCAGTCTTAGAGCAGTGCTACACATCTCCTCCTGCCTCTCAGTTTTCTGTCTGAGCTGTTATAATACTCATGTAATTTGAAGTTCTCCTTGTATTGGCAAGCACTCGGCTTAAGAGAGTACTGAGTAGTGACTGATGAAATTGTAACTTACTTGTGACCTAGGGGTGGATGACCTTACTACTTTCCACTTCCCCTTAAGAGGGCACTGAGTAGCAACTGATAATATTGTAACTTAATTTCACCCATGGGTGGAGGACTTTGACTTTTGTACTTTGTGACTGAATTAAGGACTTTGTGATTGACTAAAGGAATGTACTTTGCTTAAAACTATATGACCACTTTGATGAAAACTATGTGGCTATTTTAATGATAAGTTGTAACATTGTGAATCCTGTACCTTGATTTTCTTTGAATGTTTTGTCTTAGTTTGTAACTGAATAAGTAGAGAGTTTACTCTACTGTGTAATCAGAACCTTGAAAACTGATCACAGCAGCAGTTCTCCGGAAAGTTGTTTGTGCTTGGCTTTACAGCTGTGTTGCAACCAGAAATCTTGTCATGCAAGGGTCTTCATTTTGGTGTCCTACTGCACTGAGAGGTCAGAGGTGTATAGATGAGTTCTCTTACAAGCCCATAAATTGACTCATGCAGCCCTGCTTATGTGGTGGAGGGTAGATGATAAAAAGCTGAGTGAGCAACAATTAGGGATTAGGGATTAACTTTGTCAGCTCTGAGTTCATAGGGTCTTTTTTCCCCTTCCTTTGTGGTGGTTCTTCGTGTCTTAGACCATAGAGAAAGCTAAAAATTGTATATGATTATTTTGGGGGGAGGTTTAAGAGTCTGGGAGAATTGGAGAAAATTTCTAGTCTTTGAATGCATTGGTCATGCACAAAGAGTTTTCAGAGACATGCATTAGAAAAACAATTTGGGGATACTGGATTAAATATTCACTACTATCAACCTGCAAAGTTTAGTCTAAGAAAGAAAAACAGAATTAGGTTGCATAGTCCATTGTTTATTTTTTCTTAAAGTGGGGGGCATGTATATGCAATGGAACTGTAGTGTTGGAATTGACCTCATTTTGGGATTAGGGTGCATAGTTAATATAGGGTACAAAGAGTTGAGGTCACTCCATCATCATTTTACCTCTGAACAGAGGAAATACCACTTTTATCAGACAACCTCAATCGTACCTGAGCACTCACAGCTTTGGGCTATCTAGAAAGAGTGCTTCCACCCACTCCTAAACAGAATATAATAGGGCTTCTCTATGTTAGATAAAATTACTTGTGAGCTTGGATAGGGGCTGACCAGGATAAGGATTATAAATGCAATATCATTATCGGTAATGTCCCTCTGGAGAAAAATTGAATTTAAAGTCAGGATTTTGGAAGAAGGGGATTGAGGGAAGCTCTAAGTCTCCAAAATATTGGTTATTAATAATTATTTTTCATATTCCTCCATCTGATTCTAATGACAGGTGTAGCCTCCTCAATGAATCACTAACTGATATGGCCAACACTTCATCAAGGGCTCTGGGACTTGTGATGGGTAATAGTGTCAGGATGAGGGGGAGAAATTGATCAACACATTGACAAATCAAAGGTGGCAGTCTCCCTTACTAAATAGACCTTAGAGATAAAAGACACAGAGGGAAAAGAAAACAATGAATAAAATTGTCCTTTTAAGGTTCATAAATCTCATCTCATCATATATCTGTCTGGTTTTCTGAACACCGTCTAATGGACTAGTCTGAGTGTGTTCTCAATAATTTCCAGCTGACTCTCTTCTTACACTCAGGTCAAGTGCTGAGAACCTCTTTCTTCAATAAAAATCTCCTACAAAATTTGTTTTAAAGCAATTTTAAATTACTTTGCTAATAACTAGCTGAAATAATGACAGCTTTCAGTTAGCCTATCTCTATTATTATAAAATGAAATTTGGAAATTTGACCAATTGTCATGTTAATATATCTACAAAACTCAAATATAAACAGAAAAATTAGAACCCAGTTTTATACTTCACATTATTCATTATTTACTCCCACATTTGGAGGATGAGATTCTGCTAAGGAATTAATAGCAGAACACCTTTCATAAGAAGATGAACTCTAATATATAAATAAATTCATGTAAAAGTTACCAGATTAACTGGTAATTAACAATCATAAGGAAAGGTTCAGGGAAGGTATACATAATTACACTGAGTAATCAGTTTTAAAACAGTGCATATCAAGTAAAACATTTCTAACTTATGACCATATTCAAATAAATAATCCCTGATTAAAATGGATGTTTCTTTTAAGACTACAAGCCATTCTTAACTCATTCTAACAGAACTGAGACAGTTATGATATTAGCTAAATAATAGAATCATATCCTGGTTTCACAAGTTTTTGACCTAATTACCTCCATACCATTATGAGGAATTAAAGGACCCTAATTTATACAGCAATATATTTCTGACCTTATTATAGTAATTCAGAGATGTTCCAGTATCTATCTATTATTTAGTAGGTTTAATATTGTTTTTGCAAAGCTTTTTGATTATAGAAATTTACCATAGAAGAATAAGAAAATAACTAATATTGTAAGGGAATAATGCTTCCCTAAGTTTATGTCAATTCAAGGTAGAATTTATGTATATGGCCTATTGCATTGAGCTAGGCTTAGAGTCAGCCAGGTGTCATATTGGAGAAACTGAGTCAGAAGAACCCTACTATAGCTCATGTGAATAGTAGTTCTCCCAGGCTTTCCCTTGAGAACATCTCTGCAGTTCATAGATATAAAAGCCCTTAGGGTTTCTGACATCTTGGATTATTGGCTCAGTAGTATTCCTTGATGATCATACTTGGAGTCAGACTCAGAATAATATCAGTTAACAGTCCCATAAGGTCTTGAACAGCAAGCTTCAGTAATCATTTTCAAGTGGACTCTGCTCTCAATGATCACATATCTGATGATAATGCCACAATGATACTAGTAAAAAAAATTCATCACAGAAAAATACTACTGCTCTCAGAAGCCTTTTAAACAATGGGAACATTTTTAAGGTGAGTCCTAAGTAGTTTACATACATGTCTACACCTGTTCTAATTCTAGATTAAATACCAAACATAAGTAAAATCAGATTTCCATACAGACAACATAAGAGAGCATATAAGTTATTACTCTTCACTAGCATAACTGTCTGTACTGAAATCCTATTCCTTAAAACAAAGCAAAAAGAGGTTCCTGGCTCTATGTGTGTATACATACATACATACACACATACACACAGATACATACATACATATGCGTATGTATGTATGTGTAATGTTCAAACACTAGTTTTGGCTCTTCTTTACATGATGGACTGTCTATAAATTCAGATCAGAACAGCAAGATCTTTCCCACTTACAGATTATTAAAGTAATTTAGATGCTTAGATTCATCACTAGCCTTAGAATTCTGCTGTAGCTTCCATTGAGCTGCTGACTTTGTTTCTCTGAAAGTATTCATTTCCAGCTGGCACAAAAACACAATAAACCTAAGAATGAAACTCAGAAATCCACAATAGGTTTGGACATAAATTGTTAGTAATATCAACTGTTATTGCAATAAACTAACTTGCAAATGAAATTTGAAATGTCTCCTAAATATATCACACAAAAGATTTTTACCAGACATTTCCTTTTAAAAGTATTTTGATTAAAAAAATTGTGCTTACGAAAACCTAGTGGGAGGCTCTTCCAACACTGGTGACTATGGGTCTGAAAATGATTGGAGGAAAATGGTGCCACTACAGCTAGAGGGATGGTGGGGCAGGAGAAGGAGTTGACTATCCACTTTGTCCCTGGGAGCTGCCAACTGATGGAAAATGATATTAATATCCCTAGTAGATGTGCTTTGATTACTGATGCCACTGGCATAGTTGGTAAAGTCATGTACAAAGAGTTTGAGCAAAACAAATGTGATGCAATTGGCTGTGGATACAGTAGAGCTCGACCTAGATTTGAACAAGTCAATCTTTTGAATACTCACGCACTTCATGATATCATTCAGGATTTTCATCTCCATGTCATAGTACATTGTACAGCAGAAGAAAGCCCAGATGTTGTAGAGAATCAACCAGATGCTGCTTCTCAGTTTAATGTGGATGCTTCAGGGTATTTAGCAAAGGAAGAAGCAGGAATTAGACCATTTCTGATATAGATTAGCTCAGATTATGTGTTTGATGGAACAAATCCACATTATACTGAAGAGGACTCTCCAAATCCCGTAAATTTGTATGTCAAAACCAAACTAGATGGAGAAAGGGTTGTCTTGGAAGACAGTGTTGGTGCAGTAGTCCTACAAATCTCTGTTCTATATATAGAAATTGAAAACTGGAAGAAAATGCTATCACTATTATGTTTCATAAAGTTCAGTTCAACAACAAAGCTGCTAACATGGATTGTAGAGGACCACAGGCTAGTGGGACTCTGACCCTGAAAGCTAAATAAGCACTCTCAGCTGAAAAGCCTGCTTATCGGGCCTGGATTGGTTCCCCACACCCCAGTAAGGAGCTCAAACACACAGATGTGAGCATTATGTCCTTGAGATAAGTGTGGTATATACCCATGGCCTGGGAACAAAGAAGTGTGCAGTGTCCTTAGGGGAAAACAATTAGAAAGTGTCCCAGAAAAGCTTGTATGTGGTATGTGGGGTAATAAAGATGGCTCTACTTTCCACCACTCTTAGAGTCCCATCTCTTTTATGCATCCTTTTCTCAGCCTCTGGGTAAACAATTCTTTTTCAACCCTACTGCAGGACAGCAGGGCTCCTGACAATGGACCACTGGCAGCAGAGGTTTCCCACAAGTGTTAAGGATGTGGCCAGTGTTTGCCAGCAACTGGAAGGGAAGAGGATGCTGGATCCTACAACCAAAGGAACCTTCCATTGGTCTGGCAATGAACAAATGAACAAATGTGAAATGGCATGGGCTATTGCAGATGCCTTTAATGTTCTTAATATAGTCACTTAAGACCTATCACTGACAGCCCAGTCTTAGGAGCTCCACATCCAAGAAATGCTAAACTCAGTTGCTCCAAATTAGAGACCCTGGGCACTGGCCAATGAACACCATTTGTAGTTGCTATAAAAGAATCACTCTAGCCTTTTCTCATTGACAAGAGATGGAGACAAATGGTCTTTCATTAGTTTATATTTTTTAGTACAAAAAGTACAGTATGTGGCACTTTTTAAAGAAAAAGAAATATGAGTGTTCTTCAGTTGTGACACTCAATAATCTTTTGGGTAAATGATATTGCTCTTGCAATAGTGAAAGGGATACCTAAAGGAGCTAAGTGACAAAAGAGCCCTGATTGAAATAATGATCTTTCCTTTTGTCATTTTATTTCTACTGGCTTAACTTCTTGGAGTATGTCAAATTGTGAATCTTAAAATATTTTATGGCCAGAAAAAAGCAGGTCTACCACAAACTTTATTTTGGATGCAATGCATTGTCCATGTTATTGCCCTCTGCAACTACTGAGTTTGAGCACCTGAGTTTAATCAATTTCTCATCACTAAAAAGGAAAAAAAATCATTTTTACAGTTATTGTTCTAATGTGAGTTAAACTGATGTGAAAATCTTTGGCACTCATTATTTCATTGCTTTGAGCTCAGATCAACTTTGTTTTTAAGTAAAACCATATATTTTCAGAATGTTACGTATCTTGAGACCTCTGTAGCTCAATGCATCCTACATTAGTAGCAAAATGCAGTGGACACCGATATGAATGGATTCCTTTGTGTGTTTCTGTAACTCTTTTTTCACTCCATGTCCCTAAATGATGTTTTGAATCTGTAGCTGTATTTGAACATTGTTTTTTAGTCTGATAATGAACCATGTAAGCTTTTTCACTAGTCATAAACAACAGTAAATCTATATTACTAGCAAAAAATGCTTGAAATTTATTGTGTTGATGAAAGGGAAAATCACTAAACTTTAATGAAGTAAATTAGTTGGAAACCTCTAAAATTGGAACTTAACAAAATGAGTTAGTGTAAAATGTTTTTGAAGTAAGATAAATCCCCAAAGTACTATAATAAACTAAATTCCCAATTACCACAAAATTTCCAGTTAGCAAAATTCTGTAGTCTAAGAGTTATTTGTAATGGGGAGAAGAAATTCAGTTTTTTTATAAGCCAAGAACATATGCAATCAAATTAGCCTTATCACAATAACATAATTTATGAGGCCTTTAAAAATTTATTCTGTATCTTTTCTTCTCTTTGTCTTTAAATACATTACTAGAAATTAAGAAAACAATTTCATTCTGGAATCTCATATAGATAGTGAACATGGTAGTTCACAAATCATCAAATTAAAGACATATATGCATATTTATATACAGATATATCCTTAGATGAAGTGGATTGGAAATCATACCCCCTATTTTGTGCAAGGATTCCCATTTACTTAGAATTTCACAACACAAAAAACTCTTTTACAGTGTTGATAAGAATTAAAAAGGAGATTTTACAAGGTCTTTTCTTTCTATAATTACCAATTTTCCTTTTCACAAAAATACCTTTATAAACAATAACTCCAAATAGCCTAGTTAACAATTTCATAATTTTTATAAGTGATAGCCAGATATTTTTAGCTGAAACTACCTTTTAAATATAGACAAAACTTGGAAGTTTATGGTTTCTTAAGTTATAGTGCTTCAGAATATTGCAACATATGGTCAGTAGGGCTGATAATGACCTAACAAACAGTTTCTACCTCATTCATTCTCTTTTTTTTACAGTATAATTCTTAATCCAGCAAAATCTAGATTATAAGAGAAATTGCCTTTATAACAATATAGGTAATATAGTTGTTTATCAAATTACACAATATAAGAAAATTTAGAAATACCATTAACAATATAACTTTAAAAAAATCACTTTAAAAAAACTTGAAACAAAAATTTACCAATCAGATGACCCTAATTTAGTTGGATGCTCTTCAAAATTATCTTACACAGAAAATCATTAATCTCATCACCATTGGCATTGTATGCTGATCACATCTAAAAACCCATATAAAGGTACCAAGTATGAAGCAACTGCATCTAATTAAAATATAATAAAAATAGTTAGCATTCAGATTGCATTTGTCCTATGCCAAGCACTGTGCCAAACACTTTATAATTACATGATCCTCACAACAACCCTACTTTTCCTGGACTATAGAGTTAATTTCAACCCAGGGGATTTTCCTTATTAATCTGCATATCACAAAATTCAGGTGTTCTCTAGGAATTCAAAGAACTGCAAATTTCTCATAGAAACGTGCACTGTCTTTTCCTTGTCCCAATAAAGGAAGAAGCTTGTGTTATGTTCCTATTGAAACACAATAATGTCATTCCATCCCAAACTCTGTTAACAGATTACAAAGGCTCCATTGCCTTAATTAGCACAGTATTCCAAAGTAAAATCTGTACTCCTCTTTTTATCCTATTTCTCTTTACCTATTAAAAGCTGGACACAGTTGACACTTTTTAATTTACAAATCAAAAGACCTGTATTTCTCTCACACCCTTCACAAACATATATGTATATATATATATATATATATACACAGCTTTTGCAATGTTAGTAGATTTTAAACAAATCACTGAAATCCTAAAGTGATTACATTTAAGGCTATGATATAAAAACCTCAATCAAAGTGTCTTAAAAGGAAAAAAAAAACCCTTAGTTTTGCAATTTTAAGCACATTGCTCTGATGTCAGACATACTGGGGGGAGGAGTGAAAAGATAGTTCTCTTGATTTAGTTTAAACATAATCTACAAACTTTAGTTTTGGGATCTAACTAAACCTGATTTCATGTAATTTTGGAGTAACAAAAATCTCTGAGCTTTCCTCATCAGCCCTTGCTGTCTTTGGGCTGCTTAGTCTAGAATCTTTATCAGTATAAAGATACTGCTTGAGCTTCATCCAAAGGAGGAAAAAATGGCATTTTTATCAGAGAGAAAGATCTCTTCTTTGATTCTGATAGTGGATAGAATCTTGAACTCTCCTTGACTCTTCCTACTGGATCTGATGTTCAGCTGAGGCTATAAGCCTTCCATTATCTCTATGATTGAATCTTTGTTACCTTTAACCTAGCCAACCCTCCATAATCTATTTCCCATCCTTGATCCCATAAAACTCCCATTCTCTTGGTTCCTGGAGTCTGACCTCAGTCTCATCAAGGCCCTCCCCAGTCCCACCCTTCCAGACTACTACACTACCTCTAGATCTCTCCCACAATCTTTCTGTATATAAGATCCATCTTGCATCCATAAAGTAGCTCAGATTCAATCTAGCTCAGACTCAGTCTGTGTCATATTGTTCTGGCCTGTTTGTCAATACGAGTGTCACAAATGCTCAGACTCCTTAAGAGTCTACCCATTATGGCAAATCTTTGATAAGCTTTACTTTTCTTTGGCTTAGAGAAGACTTGAGTGATATTCATTTGGCAGGACCCAGCATATCAGTATTTTGGGGTCTTGAGCACCCCTAACCCCAAACTATTCCACCTCCCAAACTAGCTCCTGAGGGAGTCATCCTGTTTTTTTCAGTTTTTTTAGTTATTATCTAATTTTATTCTGGTAACCCCAACTTGGCCAGTGTTGGGACCCACTCCTGTGCTCTCCCTCAAAAAAAAAATCACTCTCCAACTGAAAGTCTAAGGTGGGAGTTCTTTCCCAGTGTTCTCTCTAAGCACAACATTTAGAAGTCTTCTGGCTGGCTACACTTTAAATCTTTCAGCACAGACATAACAGTCATTATACACAAGCACAGACAAATTGACAAGACAAAGTACATAAATCTAATTTTCTTGTTGACTTTTTAGACAGTTTATTTTTTAAGAAAAACCAATTTAGATTTGGAAACCAATTTAGATTTAGACTGGTCAAAATCCATGGTTACCTTTAGTTGCTCTTATTTTCCCCCCATATCCTTCTAAGCATCAACTTCAGATTACAAGACACTTTGTCACATGCTACTTACTTTTACATAATTGCAGGGGTTTTTCCCTTCACAGAAGACCTATGCAAGTGATCTTTGTTCCTGGAGTCAGCTCAGAGAGAAGAATTCAGAATGTACTGAACATGCAGGAGTTTGATGCTAAAAGCAGGGGATAAAGAAGGGACTTAGTCCATCCTGGATGGACCTTTCAGGAGAGTAAGTCCTGGAGTCTAGTACCAACACTAAAGGGAGAAGAGTCCAGTTTCTAGTTCACTGTCCTAATCTGAGTAATGGCACCAAAATGGCAACCTGCAGAATGGTCAAAGAATGACAAACATTGTTTATTTCTCTCAAAGTGGATGGCATGAATATGCATGGCAGCTACAGTGTTGGAACTGAGTTCATTTTGGGGTTAGGGTGGACAGTTTATATAGGATGCACAGGACTGATGTCACTCCGTCATCATTTTACCTCTGAACACAGGAAATGGGGCTTTTATCAGATAGCCCCAACCATACCTGAGCACCCCCAGCTTTGGGCTATCTAGACAGAAGAATCTGTCTCAATCCAAGCATAACCAGAACACAATGAGCCTTCTCTACCATTACTTGTGATCTTGGATGGGGGCTTACCAGGATAAGGATTGTCAATGCAATATTATAAGTAAAATCCTTCTAAAGAAAAACTGAACTTAAAATCAGGACTTTGGAAGAAGGGAACTGGGGGAAGCTCTGAATTTCCAAGATACTGGTTATTAATAATCATTTTTACACTACAAAATAATGCAACAAGGCAAAAAGTTTAGAAACACACAAAGAAACTCCTTAGCTTTAAAACAAACCAAGTACTGAAATACCAGCAAGGGATAATGGTTAGTCAAGAGATCTGAGTTCACTGAATCCAAGAGTAACATTAATAATAGGTTAAGTCTCACTTATCCTTAGCCTTTTCTCTCCTATACTTTCTCTTTCTATTTGAAAAATTCCAACATTTTTAGAATTCTTCACAAATAATAACTGGTTATTTATTAATTAAAAGTTTTCAAACTTGTAACTATTACATTATGTCATTTGAGCATCCTTTCTGAGTAAAGATGTGGTTAGAGTTGCTCTGGGGACCCCAGAATACCAACATGCCACGTCCTGCCAAATGAATTCACCTCAAATCTTCTCTCAGTCAAAGAAAAGTAAAGTTTATTAAAAGTTCACTGGTATTAATGACAGAGTAAATCTGTTCTAGCTCATTCTATGGCACTATCACACACATAAGGGCAAGAAGGAAAGGGATATTTATATACAGGAAGGTTGTGGGAGGAATCTAGAGGTGGTCTGGAGGAGGAGTTTGAAGAAGGTCTTCAGGAGGAGTTAATGATGTCAATGAGTGATTAAGGGTAGGAAGTTGTTGGAGTCTACCTGGAGCCAACATACAATAGTGGGCTAGGCCAGTTCAAGGGTAGATTGATATTCTGAGAGGCTCAAGGGTGGGAAGTAGATGGACAGCCTAGTAAGAGAGATTTGGGCCCTGCCACAATGAAAAGCTTATGGCCTCTGCACATGCCTCATCAAATGGGAAGATTCAGTCAGAGCTCAGGGGGTTCCCAGAGCCTGTACTTCATCAGGTAATGCCACTATTGTTTTGGAACAAGCATTTCTTTGTTTATTAACTGCCTACTATATGCCAGTTACCTTGCAAAACATTTTACAAATATCTCATTTGATCCTTAAAACAAAGAGGTGGGTGCTGTTAGTATCATCGCCCATTTTACAGTTAATCAAAATGTGTGACACCTACTCAAATAACTTGCTCTTACCCAGGTGATTATCAGAGACCAATATTGAACTCAAATCTTCCTGGCTTCAGGTTCAGTCTTTTATCTTCTATTCCGTGTATAATTGAGAAAGCTGATGTTAAGTAATGGTTTCAGCCACACAACTAATATTTAAGTCAATAGTCAGTAGTACATAAATATTAAGCACCCACTACGTACTAAGCATTTCTATCGCTGTATAAAAATATGAAAAAGAAAGACAAGGCCCTTCCCTCAAGGAGCTTACAATCCTTTGCAAGAAGGCAAAATAACAAAAGGAAGCTCTAAGTTGAAGAAGGCTAACGAGTGGCAGGGAAAGAGGCATGAAGGGAGGGTGGATACTTGTCTAAGGAATGAAGCTGGCTAGAAATGAAAAGATGAAAGGATTTTGAGGCAATTTTAAAAAGAGGCTTTGGGACAAATTTTTGCCCTGTCCCTTGGTCCTCTAATCAGAGGATATTGAGAGTACTGATGAAGTCTGAGTATCAAAGCTGATGCAATCTCTCAGGAAGATGAGCTTTCTGATAAGGAGATTTCCTAAGGGAATAGTGGAATCTATCCAAGGAGTACAGGCAGAATCAGATACTGGATTCAAATTTCAATCTTCTGACTCTATATGTGCCACTCTTCTTTTATTCCACAATAAATTTCCTGAAGTAGATGTTTACAATGCTTTGATGTAAGTATAAGTCCCAGGAGCATATTTCTCTTTTCTACTTCAGAGTGATCAAGTGGGTCTATTCTGTAGTTTGGGGTAATTTAAGGTGACCCATAGAGTTAACTTCTCACTGTAAATCACTGGTATAAAACTACACCACATGGGTAAAGCAAGGATGTCCATTATCACCACTGCTATTCAGTATTGTGCTAGAAATGTTAGCTTTAGCAATAAGAAAAGAAAAATAAATGGAAAGAGTAAGAATAGGGAATGAAGAAACAAAACTATCACTCTTTACAGATGATATGATGGTATACCCTAAAGAATCAACTAAAAACCTACTTGAAATAATTAGCAAGTTTAGCAAAGTTGCAGGATATAAAATGAACCCACGCAAATCATTGGTATTTCTATATATTAAAAAGTTGAAAAGCAAGAAGTAGAAAGATATTCCATTTAAATTTACTCTAGACATTATAAAATATTTAGGAGTCTGCCTTCCAACACAAACCCAGGAACTATATGAATACAATTACAAAACATTTTTCATACAAATAAAAACAGATCTAGATAACTGGAAAAGTATGAGTTACTCATGGAGAAGATTAATCTAATATAACAAAAATTACCACTCTACCTAAATTAATTTTTCTATTTAGTGCCATATCAATTAAACTACCAAAAACTATTTTATGGAGCTAAAAAAATATTAGAAAAATTCACCTGGAAGAACAAAATGTCCAGAATATCAAGGGAATTATGAAGAGAAATGCAAAGGAAAGTGGCCTAGCTAAACCAGATTTATAACTATGTTATAAAGCAGCAATCATCAAAACCACTAGGTACTGCCTAAGAAATGGTATGGTGGCTCAGTGGAATAGATGAGGTACACAAGACACAGTAATCAATGACTATCATAATCTATTGTTTGATAAACCCAAAGACTCCAGCTTTGGGATAATAACTCAGTATTTGACAAAAACTACTGGGAAAACTGGAAATAGTATGGCAGAAACTAAGCATAGACCAACATCTTGCACCATATAACATGAGGAAGTCAAAATGGTTACACAATTTAGAAATAAAGGGGGTACTATAAACAAACCAAAGGAATAGTTTACCTATCAGATTTATAGACAATGGAAGAATTTATGATCAAACAAGAGAGAGGGAACATTATGAAATGCAAAAGGAATCATTTTGATGGTATTAAATTTAAAAGGTTTTGTACAAACAAAACCCATGCAACCAAAATTAGAAGGAAAGTCAAAACCTGGGAAACAGTTTTTATAGCCAGTGTCTCTGATAAAGGTCATACTTACAAAATACATAGAGAACTGAGTCAAATCGATCAAAATACAAGTCATTCTCTAATTGACAAATGGTCAAAGGATAGGAACAGGCAGTTTTCTGAGGAAGAAATTGAAGCTATATATACTCATATGAAAAAATGCTTTAAACTACTATTGATTAAAGAAATACAAATCAAAATGGCTCTGAGGTGCCATATCACATCTAATATGACAAAACAGGAAAATGATAATTTTTGGAGAAGATGTGGAAAAATTCTTACACTGATGTATTTTTGGTGAAGTTGTGAATTGATCCAAACATTCTAGAGAAAAAAAATTGGGACTATGCCCAAAAGGCATACCCTTTGATCCAGCAATATCATTTTTAGGTCTATATTCCAAAAAGATTGTACAAACCAGAAAAGGACACACATCTACAAAAATATTTATAGCAGCTCTTTTTGTGGAAGAAGAAATTGGAAATTGAGTGAATGCCCATCAGTTGGGGAATGACTAAACAAGTTATGATATATTAATGTAATGGAGAACTATTGTTCCATAAGAAATGATGAACAGGTGGACTTCAGGAAAACCTGTAAAGACTTGCATGAATTGGTGCTGAGTGGAAGAGCAGAATCATGAAAACATTGTACACAATAACAGCAACATTGTGCATAGGCCAACTTTGATAGATTTAGTTCTTCTCAGCAATGGAATGATCAAAGACAATTCTGAGACAGTCATGACAAAAATACTATTCACATTCACAGAAAGAATTGTGGAATCTGAATGTAGACAGAAGCATGCTATTTTTCCCTTTTTTGTTTTTATGTTTTGTTTTTATTTCTTGAAGTTCTTCACTTTTGTGCTCATTCTTCTTTATGACACAAATGTGGGAAAAATGTCTAATATGTTATGTTAGTAAAAATGAACATATGTTCATGTATGACCTATATCAGATTGTATGCCATCTTGGGGAGAGGGAGAAATTTTATAATTAAAAGTGACATAAAAGTGAATGTTAAAAATTAAAAATAAATAAAGACATACCACAATTATTTTTTAAAAGCAAAATCCCTTTTGAAGGCAAGACATTTCATCTATTTGTTTCTCTTTTATCAATTAAACCTTCCTTCTCTCAGAGCAGAACAAGCTATCTAGCACTTACTCTTCACAAAACTATTTTATTCTGTAGGGAACCAATCACAGGAGTTCTATGAGTGACAGGATAAGCTCCTAAGAGATGAACTTTTCTTTGGGATTTCAACTACATCTCCTGGAAGAAGGTATTGGCATGTTTATTGACACTTATGGATACATTCATATTTCAAGAAGATAAATGATGGAGGACTAGTGATCAGAAATGCATTGGTTAGCCTACTCTTACAGATCAGAGCCACTACTCCATGCTGGGCCTACAAAAAGGAGCATGGAAGTAGAATGTACACCCTAAGAGAAGAGCCTATGGACTTCAAATTTCAGGATATAGACTTCTAGAAAACAAAGTGAAAGTTTCTCTTCAATGCTTCTCCCTTGTTAGAGAAGGTCACTCATGTGACCCCTGAAACTAAAAGACTCTGGTATTAGGAAAAAGCAGATTGTCTGGGAAAGGAAGTTATCACTCTATCATCCTGACATTTATTTTACTTATGCAGACTTTCCAAACCAAAATATGATAGCATGAGTCTGAAGGATCGTATAGACCATTGGAAAAAGGTCAGACTCACAAGAATTGGAAGATTCTATTTCTGGACCAAAATATATCCTTTATATGTGTTGTTCATATAGGCTTTGAGGATCCTTATCCCAACTCCAACTCTCATAAATGATCCTTATATGTATAGGGACAAAGATTATTTTTTCTGACATCTGTGAATGTCTAGTTATAAGCTATATTTGATGCCCTAATATTTTTCCAGGGGAATTTTAGGTTGATTTAAAATTAATCAAAAGACCTAGGATTTGGAGGAAACACCCTCAAGATTGATAGTCCACTTAAACCCAGATTAAGGTTTCTGAACTACAGATTATAGTATCTTTTGCTTTTGTAGTACATTAGGAAGCATTATGGTATAATGCAAAGGGAGAGATCCCTGGCTCTAGCATTGGAGGACCTACGTTCAAATCTTGCCTTACTCTCCTTGTGATATTGAGCAAATCACATCCCCCTGGCCTTCAATATTCTTATCTGTAAAATGTAGGCAATAATAGGAGTAGAAGGACTAAAAGACCTTTAAGGTCATTTACCATTCTATAAGATCTATGATCTTATGACATTTGAAATAAACATTGTTAACTTGCTGTACCCTTTGTCCAGAGAAAGAAATTCAGTTAATAGCTCTATAGTCCCCTGAGTTTAATGACTTTTTATTCTTTAAAGAACTCTATGTGCCGCAGTATTCATTCCTCACTTTGTAGGATCACAGATCTAGAGTAAACAAAAAAAATAAATAAAATTTCCATTGATTTGAACCTAGGTCCTCTAATTTCAGAGCCAGGACTTTGTCTCCTTTGCATTATACCATAACACCTCCTAATATACCCCAATCCAGAATTCCCAGATTTTTTTTTATCTCAGGCTCTTCAACCATTCTCTGATTGATGGGTATCCTTTCAGTTTCCAATACTCTGACACCAGAAAAGAGAGGCTGTAGATGTTTTAGTATAAATGGGTCTTTTTCCTTTTTTCTTTAGCATAGTTGATACAAGACCTAGTAGAGGTATCACTGACTCAAAGAAATGTAAAGCTTAGTAACATTTATTGAGTTGAATTGTCCCTAAAGACAAGTTGAAAAGAAAACCTAATTGAGTTTTGTCTTTTAAGAACCATTACTATTACTTTAGCCCCTCTGTAGAAATGATTTATTGGAGTGTGGCTGCTGCACATGCTAAAGCTTCTTGAAGCCACATGTGAGACTTAGGAGACTTCCAAGTGGACATGAAAGGTAGAAAGCAGCCCTGAAAAGACTCAGCAGTCCTCACAGCAGAGGTACTAGTCCTTGCTGAACATGCCCTACACCCCTTACTACTTACTGCTGTTATGTTTTCCTCCTCATGTAATAAAACTTTTAATCTTTGTTTATGTGTAAAAATTTACATGTGTATATTTTTACATCGCTTGCAAGACACATTCTATTTTTGAGAAAGCCAAAACAAAAAGAAAATAGATTAGTAAAGTAGATAAAAATTGGAATTAATATCAAAATCCTAATATCAAGAATGATTTATGATAATGGCCTACACTGATGAAAGGAAAAAAATGTTACTATGGCCATCAAAGTCAAAGGGAAGACTGATTTGTTCATTGGATTTAAGAATCAACTCAATTCCCGCTTTCCACATGAAGCTTTACCTGAACCACTCCACCTCCCAACTGCCTTGTGTCTCTAGCATCTAGCAAAGTGCTTCTCACATATTAGACATTTATTTAGTAGTTTTTACTTCCTTCTTTCCCTCCTTCCTTGTTTCCTCTCTCCCTTCTTCCTTCTTTCCTTCATTCCAAGCTCTTTCCCTTCTTCCCTCCTTCCCATCCTCTTTCCTTCATTCCTTCCCTTCTCTCCTTTCATTTAACCTTCCCCCTTCCTTCTTTTTTCCTCCCTTATTTTTTCAATTCTGATATGCTACTCAACGTCTTAAGATGTCAGCAAAAAATGCATTCACATTTAGAATGCATAAATTGATGAATAATTCTAATCTCACATGGTGTGACAGCATTAGAACAAAGTTAATTGTGCTATGTTTGGAGTTAAGTTTTTTTTAATTAACTTTCAGTTTCAACATTCACTTCCATAAGATTTTGACTTCCAAACTTTCTCCCACTATTTTCCCTCCCCTACCCAAGATAGCATGCAATCTGATATAGGCTTTAGATATACTTTCATATTAAACAGATTTTCACATTAGCCAAGTTGTAAGGACAAATTAGAACCAATGGGATGAACCATGAGAAAGAAGAAACAAAACAAAAAGGGAAAGAGCAAATAGTATGCTGTAAAGCCAATCAGCAGTAGATTCCTGAGAGAATGCTACTGTGAACAGCTTTTAAGATTCGGATTACACAGTATTAGTGAACACTCTGTTTATTCCATTACGAAATCAGATTCAGTACAATGTTCACAGTTTCAACAGTTCACAATATTATGTACAATCTTCAGAACAAGGAAATTCTCAATATTATATCTTATTACAGAAAGGAACAAGGAACAAGAGAAGAATCAGCTGGTTTCCCTAAGGGAGAAACCAGCTTCACATTTTAAGATTCAATCAATCAGTTAACAAAAGGAATGACCTAGTTTCCTTTAAGAGGGAGTTGATTCAATCACCAATTCACAATATACTGTTCTTCCACTCCTGGGCTAACCATTAACTTTAGTTTCCAAATAAATTTCTTAGACAACCACACAATCTTTCCACCCCTTGATTTCCAACAAACCTCAGTTTTGTC
>CM053601.1:62972539-63012649 GCA_028646575.1 Pseudocheirus occidentalis
CTCCAACTCTTCTTTGGTCATAAAGTCTTCCCTGCTCCATAATCTGACAGGTAAACTATTCCTTGCTTCTCCAGATTATTTACAGTATCAATCTTTATATCTAGATCATGCATCCATTTAGACTTGACTTTGGTGTATGGCATTAGATAATGGTCTATGCCCGGTTTCTGCCATAGTATATTCCAATTTTCCCAGCAGTTTTTGTCAAACAGTGAATTCTTAACCCAGAAACTGAGGTCTTTGGGCTTATCAAACTGTATATTACTATAGACGTTGATTACTGAGTCTTTTGTACCCAATCTATTCCATTGATGCACTACTCTGTTCCTTAGCCAGTACCAGGCAGTTTTCAGGACCGCTGCTTTATAATAGAGATTAAAATCTGGTACGGCTAGGCCACCTTCCCTAACATTTCTTTTCATTAATTGACTTGATATTCTGGACGTTTTGTTCTTCCAAATGAATTTTGTCACTATTTTTTCTAGTTTTATTAAGTAATTTTTTGGTTGATTGATTGGTATGGCACTAAATATGAATCTACCTGCCAAAACAAACCCAGTACCTTTATGAGCAGAACTACAAAACACTTTTCACACAAATAAAAGCAGATCTCACTAATTGGAAGAACATCAATTGCTTATGGCTATGTAGAGCTAATATAATTAAAATGACAATTGTACCTAAATTAAAGAACATAGCAGATTCTTAATTCATATTTATTGATTAATTCCTTTGTAGCAGATCAGTGGTGAACAATTTCTGTTGGAAAAAGTGAAATTATCAACATTTGTCTGCAGGGACTCTAGAAACAATGAATCGGTGATTGTGTCCACAAGGGGAGATGGGAAACACAAAGAAGGGTGAAAAAAATGAACAAGGGTACAAACATTTCTAGAGATTTCTTTCACAATTCAAAGGGAAAAAACTTGATTTGAGTATACAAGTGGGAAAAAAGGAAGAGAGTTCATGAGAAACTGCCGGCACAGTGACTACTGTTTTCACCACTACCTCTACTTTTATTATGAAAATAAACCTGAATAGGAATGCTACACAGCACTGAGAAAGGGAAGAGATGGCAGATGTCTGAATTTGCCAAGAATGATAGCAGAACTGTTTCCTGCTTTTCCCTTCCTGTCTATTCTTCTACCACTGAGGGAAAAGTGGGTGGACTGCACTTTCAAAACTTATTTCCATTCTTTAAAGTCATATTTATATTTAATTCACTTTGAAAGCCAGAAAAAGTTGTGATGTGATTGAACATAGTTGCATCTGATTTCTTGAGTTTCAGTATTGTGAATGGGACGTTGAGAGAAAGAAATATAGAAAGACAAGTCAGAGACAGAGAGACACAGAGACAGAAAAATACAGTCAGAGAAAAAAAGAGAGAGACCAATATACTAAGAGACACAGGTACAGACAGGGTCAGAGACAGAGAAAATAAGTGAGGTTTTCTTTCTTTTAAAAAATCCTTAGTTTTAGTTTTTATTTACTTCCATAAGATTTTGAGTTTTATGTTTTCTACCCTTCCCACATCCACCCTCCCCAAGACAGTATGCCATTTGATGTACTTATACATTCATATTGAACATAAATTTGCATTACTCATGACGTGAGCAAGAATTAGAACTAATTGGAAGAACTATGAGAAAGAAACAAAACAAAACAATAAGAGAAAAAGGATAGCAAACAGTATGCTTGCATCAGCATTCAGACTTCAAAATTCTTTCTCTGGATGTCGATAGCATTTCCTATGGTGATACTGTTGTAATTGTCTTAGATGCCTACATAGCTGAAAAGATTTAGTCTGTCAAAGTCAATCACTGCACAATAGTGCAGTGTTGTTACTGTATATAATGTTCTCCTGGTTCTGCTCACTTCACTCAGTTCATAGAAGTCTTTCCAGATTTTTCTGAGGTCTGCCTTCTCAACATTTCTTAGAGCACAATAGTATTCCATTACCTTCACATATGGCACAACTTGATCAACCATTCCTCAAGTGATGGGAATTCCCTCAATTTCCAATTCTTCATCACCACAAAAAGTTACTATATTTTTCCTTTTCCAGTTTTTTATGACCACTTTAGGATATAAACCAAGAAGCTGGGTCATAGGGTACGCACAATTTTGTTGACTTTGAGCATAGTTATAAATTGCTCTCTGGAATTGTTGGACCACTTCACAACTCCACCAAAAATGCACGTGTTCCAATTTTTCCACATCTTCTCCAATATTTATCATGTTTTATCATAATAGCCAATCTGGTATGTGTGATATGATACCTCAGAATTGTTTGCATTTCTCTAATATATAGCTATTTAGAACATTTTTTCATGTGACTAAAGATAACTTTAATTTCTTCCTCTGAAAACTACATTTTCATCTCCTTTGTCTATTTTTCAACTGGGGAATGACTTTTATTCTTATAAATTCAACTTAATTCTCAATATATATCTTCGAAATGAGAGGTTTATCAGAAACACTGACTGTAAAATTTTCTAGCTTTCTGCTTGCTTTCTAATCTTGTTTGCATTGACTCAGTTTATGAAAAAAAATACATTTAATGCAATCAAAATCATCCATTTTGCATTTCATAGTGTTCCGTATCTCTTGTTTAGTCATAAATTCTTCCCTTCTCCACAGGTATGACAGGTAAGGTATTCCTTATTCTCCTAGTTTGCTTATAGTATCAATCTTTATATCAAAATTGCATTCTCATTTTGATTTTATCTTAGTATAAAGTGTAAGATGTTGGTCTATGACTGCTTTCTTCAATAGAATTTTCCAGTTTCCCCAGCTATTTTGGTTAAATAGTGAATTATTATCCCAGAAGCTGGTATCTTTGCATTTATCAAATTAGTGAGACAATTTATGTGACAGAATGGGACAGAAAAAGGGCTAATAAATTATCTGAGAGGTGATGTTATTGATTTCATCTTAAAAGATTCCATCTTTCAGTTCCCAAAGTAGTACAAAAATAGATTCAAGGGGAGCAAAGCAAATAAAGTGGAACTGGGACTTGACTGAGCTTTCCCCCAAACCCCTCCAAATACCTGTAAAAATTAATCTAAATTAATTCTAGAGCTATAAAACTCACAAAATGCTGTTGAAACACATCTCTCTCCCAAGACAGATTGGAAAGTGGACGAGAAGTTTCTATTGTACTAGACTGGGAGGAGAACAGTCTGATGTGGCCTGCACCAGCACAAATGGCCAGAGCATATCTCCTGGGACTGAATCACTGGCAGCTGTGGCAGTCTCAACACTTATCAACCCACAAATGCCGATGACAGCAAAGAAGGTCAGCGGGAAAACTCCTTGGGACCTGGGTGAAAGAGGAGCGTGGTCCTGCTGGGGACTAGGCCCAGCCCTGTGTTAGCAGAGGTGACAGAGGTGGCAGTATTAATAACAGCAGCATCAGCATCTGCTTTTGGAACTCTGGGCCCATAGGCAGTGGAGGATCAAGTGGTTGATACAAAATCGCTGAGGTCTGGGACAATACACATACCCTCACCTCCACCCCCACTGAAAGCAGAGACTTATCTTGACAAAGAGTTCAGAAGTCAAGTATTTGGCTGGAAAGATGAAGAAGCAGAATAGAAAAACTCAGAATATAAAAACTCAGAGCCTTACTTTGGTGACAAGGAAGATCAAACACACAACCAGAAGAAGACAACAAGGTCAAAGTTCTGACATCCAAAGCCTGCAGAAAAATATGAATTGATTTCAGGTCATGGAAGATTTTGAAAATAAAGAGAAGTAGAGGGAAAAAAAGAGAAGAGAAATGAGAGTGATGCAAAAAAATAATGAAAAATGAATCAACACCTTGCTAAAGGAGACCCAAAAGTCCTGAAGAACATCACCCTGGGAGAAGAAGACAAGATGACGGAATAAAAACAGGAACTTGCTTGAGCTCTTGATTCAAATGCACCAATATGTATGAAAAATAACTCTAAACAATTTAATTACTATAGTATCCACAAAGTGAGAGAGAGAAACAAATCTCCTGCTGAAGGCAGCCTGGCAAGCCAATAGGGAGGGTCTATCATCCCAGGTGAAACAGAGTGCAGTCCCACATGAATCATGTTGGGCCAGACGAGCAGCACAGACTGGCCAGAGCAGAATTCAGGAGAGTGAATCGCTGGCAGCTGTGGTTGTTTCCAGACTTTTCAAGACATAAACGACAAAGAGAAAGGAAAAGGTCAGTGGGGAACTCTGTTGATCCTGGGTTAGAGAAAAGGGACGTCTGGTCCCCAACCCCAGGGCAGTGGAGGTGGCAGTGGCTTCTGTGGCAGGTGCCTCCTGAACTCCAGGCTTACAGATAGTGGGGGGGGGGGTCAAGTGACTGTCCATAGGACAATTCTAGGAATCTCTTTGCTGGCACTGAGGCAGAAGTCTCTTGCTTGGCTCTGCTTGGATCTGAGTCTCAGTTTTGGGCTGTGGTCCTAGGGTGACAATCACTGGAGTTGCAGAACTTGTTGAGGCTGTAGAAAAGGAATCCTTTTCACAGTTATGAGGCAGGTTCCCAGAATAAATTCTGAAAGAACTGCACAAAACTCCAGAAATTTGAGACACAGCACTCCCCACTCTGGAAGCAGAGTTCTTTTGTGGCAAAGAGCTCAAAAGTCAAGTAATTGGCTAGCAAAATGAGCAAACAGAGAAAGTGAAATCAAATTACAGAATTGCTTTTTGTGACAAAGAAGATAAAAACATAGAACCAGAAGAAGATAGCAAAGTCAGAACTCCTACATCAAACACCTCCAAGAAAAATATGAACTGGTTGCAGGCCATAGAGGAGCTCAAGAAGGATTTTGAAAATCAAGTAAGAGAAATGGAAATACAATTGGGAAGAGAAAAGAAAATGATGCAAGAAAATCATGAAAACTGAGTCAACATTCCTGTAAAAGAGACCCAAAAATGCACTAAAGAAAATAGCACCTTTAAAAATAGACTAACTCAAACAGCAAAAGAGGCCCAAAAAGGCAACGAGGGGAAGAATGCCTTTAAAAGTATAATTGGCCAGATGGAAAAGGAATTTCAAAAACTCATTGAAGACAATAACTCCTTCAAAGTTAGATTGGAACAAATGGAAGCTAATGACTTCATGAGAAATTAAGATACTATGAAAAAGATGCAAACATATTAAAAAATGGAAGGTAAATTGAAATGTCTCGTTGGAAAAACCACTGACCTGGAAAATAGACCCAGTAGAGATCATTTGAAAATTGTTGGACTACCTGAAAGCCATGACCAAAAAAGAATGTAGACACCATCTTTCAAGAAATTTTCAAGGAAAATTGTCCTGATATTAGAGAGCCAAAGGGCAAAATATAAATGGAAAGAATTCACCAATTGAAGCTTGAAAAAAGATCTCCAAAAGAAAATTCCAAGGAGTATCATAGCCAAATTCCAAAGTTCCCAGGTCAAGGAGAAAAGCAATCAGGAAGAAAGAATTTGAGTATTTTGGAAATACAGTCAGGATAACACAAGATGCAGCAACATCTACATTAAGGGTTAAAAGGCTTGGGATATGATTTTCTGAAGGTCAAAGGAGCTAGACATAAAACCAAAAATCACCTACCCCACAAAACTTGTAGTTAAAAGTCAAATTTTTTATTCAGCTCTGATTTTTTCATCAAGAATGCTTGAAAACCCTCTATTTCATTAAATGACTATATTTTCCCCTGAAGTATTATACTCAGTTTTGCTGCATAGGTGATTCTTGGTTTTAGGCCTAGCTCCTTTGACCTCTGAAATATCATATTCCAAGCCCTTCAAAACCTTAACGTAGAAGCTGTTGGTCATGTATTATCCTGATTGTGTTTCCACAATACTTTTTTGATCATGCCTTTCAGGTAGTCCAATCATTGTTAAATGATCTCTATGAAATATTTCACAGTGCCTTCTATTTTTTCTCTCGTTTGGATCTGTTTTATTGTGTCTTCATTTCTCATAAAGTCATTACGTTCCAATTGCTCCAGTCTAATTTTGAAGTAATTATTCTCTTCAGTGAGTTTTCAACATTCTTTTTCTGTAGGGGACCATGTTTAGCTTTAGTTCTGAGGGGTATGCAATGGATGCAAGTCCAAGCCAAGAACCCCTTTGAGCCTGTTCCCACCCATCTGGGCCCAATATCTCAGGATGGTGACTCACCAATCCTCATTACCCCCTGTGCAAGGGAGGCTTCGAACATTCTGGCCGTCCCTAAAACCCTGGCTTCCTGAGCTATATAGATGAAGAAGTAATGCATCAGACAAGAGAGCAAGGGAGTATCACACTGGAATTACTTTCTGAAGGTTACAAGTTAGGAGACTCATGTAGCAAACAACAAAGTGTCCCATGAGAAAGTATGATGTAAGTGCTTCAGCTACAGTATATAAACTTTAACCCTTTGATTCTTTATTTGAGACTTGCTTAGCATGCATGCAATAAACATATAAATGCTTTGACACTCTTTGCCTGGCCCACAGACTCATTATTCACACTCCCATGTTTTGGTTGGTGCTGAGAGTGCTGGCTACACTTTTTCATCTGGCCAACTTGGATTTTTAAGGCATTTTTTTCCTCATTGATTTTTTGGGATTCTTTTGCCATTTGAATTCATCTATTTTAAGGTGTTATATTTATCAGTATTTTTTATGACTCCTTTAGCAGGCTATTGACTCACTTTTCATGATTTTTCTTGCATCATTCTCATTTCTCTTCCTAATTTTTCCTCCACGTCTCTTGTTTGATTTTCAAAATTCTTCTTGAGCTTGTCCATGACCTATAAACAGTTCATATTTTTCTTGGAAGCTTTTGATGTAGGAGTTCTGACTTCACTGTCTTCCTCCCATTCCATGCCTTGATCCTTTTTGTCCCCCTAAAAGGATTCTATGGTCTGTTTGTGCTTCCTGTTCTTGTTCATATTGCTAGGCAATTACTTGACTTTTGAGCTCTTTGCTACAGTAGTACTCTGCTTCCAGAATGGAGAGAGCTTTGTCCCAAATTGCTGGGGTTTTCACAGTGCTATTAGGAAGGTACCCATCTCTGGAACACTGGCCACACACTCCAGGACCATCACCCAAGACCATGATCCAGATCCAAACAGTTTAAAGCAAGAGAGATTACCCTTTGAATGGTTGCTTGGCCCCCTATGATCTCCAGGCCATGAGCTCCAGAAGCAGCCACAAGGTGACATCTACAGCCACCACCATGCCTCTGACACCTCTTGCCCCAGGGGCAAGGGCTAGACCTTGCTCATCTGCCCCCCTGTTTCAATAGAGTTCAACACTAACCTTTTACTTTGTCTTTGGATTTTAAAGGTTGAGAAGTCTGGAAACCACCAATGCTGCTGGTGATTCACTCTCCTGTAGTGTCCTCTGGCTTCTGCTCTTTGGCGTCACCCTGGGGCCAGAACCTCACAGCTCACCAGCACTGCCCTCAGCTTCCAGAGCTGCCTGCAGCAGGAGATTTCTTACTCTCTGGCATTTTGTGGGTTCTGTAGCTCTAAAACATAGTCATTTTTTCACATGTATTGTAAGTGATTGGAATGGGAGCTCATGCCAAATTTGTGCTTCTACTTCAACATCTTGGCTCCACCCCCATTTCATTTTCTTCAAGAATGAACAAAAACTTGTACATTGTTTGAGTGATATTACAAAGACATTTCATCATTAAGAGTTTAAAAAGGGGAAGACAGGAATTCTTAAGCTTTTTTGTAACCTGGATCCCTTTGGTAATCTCATAAAGGCAATGAATCCTTTCTCAGAATAATGTTTTCAAATTTTAAATACATAGGATTATGAAAAAGTTCAATTATATTGAAATAACTATAGAAACAACAAAAATTTCAAGTTTGTGGACACCCTGAAATCTATATGTAGACCTAAGGTAAAGAAATTTTGGTGTAAGAAGTAAGTCATCTAACAGGAAAAAAAAATCAAGAATTCAATAAGTGGAAGAAGTAAATAGTTATTTCAGGAATTTTTTTTAAAAAGATGTAAATAATAAATAAATATTATTGTTAAGAAAAATTGCAGAAGTTTCTCATACGGGAAAAGGAGAGGACAGAAAAGAGAAGGCTATGGAATGAGTTATGAGGTATCTAGAGAAGAAGAGAACAAGAAACTTTCAACCTTTCTCACTGCTTTTGAGGTGGTGAGTGAATAAGGAAAGAACATTTTGGAGCAAGTTGATTTTGATGGTAGGATAATAGGATAAAACAATAAAGTTTCTGGTTTCTTAAAACAAAAGAATACATTATACACTTAGTTTTCATCTCTTTCACAAATATTTCTCCTCTAACCTTATAGGATTTGTTTCAGTTAGGTTTTTTTTTCTTCCTTCTGGCCATCTGCTTAGAGAAGATTTTTCTCTTGGATAGTTCTGTTCTTTTTGTGTTCTAATTAGAGGCTCATGACTGTTAAAAAAATACTAGCTACTTAATGCAAGGTGGAGTCAAAATACCCAATTCTCCTGGATATTCCCCAAACACCTGTTCAAAAATAGCTTTCCAACTTCTTTGATGTTCTACAAAAGCACACGTTGAGCTATCAGTTTCCATGACAATTACTTAAAATAACCATATAGGCATGTTGTAGTTGTTATTCCAGCCTCCTTTAACATCCCTTTCCATTATACAATATTTCTGCTTACAATCAAAATTAGGATCCTTTAAAACTTTTCTTCTCTCTCCTCTATGTCTGTACGTATTTTAATATTCTGGTGGCCTATGATTCCACTAGGGAGTGGTACACTCTCCACCAACATAAATTCCAGCACACCTCTACTTTAGGAAATAGCCTTTGCTGCAAATATATGCATAATTCATAAATACATACATATACATATATACAAATACATATATATATACACACATATATGGTTGTGATAAGCATAACACTTATTTTATATATCAAATAGTTATTTACTGATTGTCTTCAATGTGCCAGACACTATTATGTACTGGTAATACAAATACAAAGAATGAAACAACTCTTACTCACAAGGAACATGTACTATGGCCTAGTCCTTTAAGGACACAGAGCATTTGGCTTTCTGTCCAAAGCATAAAAGGTCCGTACCAGAGTTATAGTGTTGAAAATTTTACTGAATCATGGGAAATGCCTTTCTCAAGTTGTATGGCACGTTTTCTTAGTGACTGAGAGGTAAAGTGGGGTAGAGTTTTATCCAAATAAGCATCTTTTACAACTTTAGAATTTGAATTATTTTAATCTCTTATTAAAAGGTAAGTAAATTATATTGCAATTTATAGGCCATGAGTACCTATCTCTTTGCATTCTAAACTTTCAGTCTGATCTGAATTCAGTCTAACCTAAATTAAGCCTGACTCAGTATAATCACTTCTGGTGGCAAGTCTCTAAAAACTTCACCAGATTGGTTGATGAATGACAGGAACTCTTTCACCAAATTCATATTATAAACCTTGAGAACTTAGAAAGCTACTTGTGCTAGTCTTGAACAATGTGGAGCCAACGTCACCTCCATACCATGCTGAAAAATCAAAGTACAATTTGTGGGTGCATGTACGTTTATATTTAGCTTTCTCAAATTTCCATCACCTTCATATCTTAATAAACAATTTGGGAAAATCAGTTTGACTTATGTCTCTCTGTCCCCATTGTATCAGCATTAATACTCCAATAGTTGTTTTTTTAATATTCCCCCTTATCATTCAAAAATGTATTTTCACTGCAACATTCCTCTTCTTAGAACTTTACAGTAAGTCCATATTGACTCTTGTATTAAATTAACATGTCTTGCCCTAGGATTTAAAGTTCTCTAATCTCTTTTACTTAATAGCTTTCAACAGTGCCTCCTGCCAGTTACCAACATTAGAGACCAATTTCATCCAAGGGCACTCTTCCTGGGCCCTTATTTCTTTACTTTTCTGAGGCCCAATACTTAAAAAGAAAATTCATTGTGTGTTTCTACTCTTTAGATCACCTGAGGAGAAAAAAATGCAGGTTCAAAAAAAATGAAAGATCTCTGAAAAAATTTCTAGCCCAACTCTGTCATTATACAAATGAAGAAACTAAGAAAAGTGGGGTAACTTGCAGCCAATAAACAGCAATGCTCAATTTCTAATCAAGGTCTTAATACTCTGTGTCATGTCATTAAAACTTTAGTATTATTATTTTTAAAAAACATATATTTATTTTTAATTTATACACTTAAACAAGCTTTTCCACAACATAGTATAAAAATAAAAAAGATGATTGCACATGAAACTGCAAAGCTATTGTATACAACTTGCTACTCCTTTTAAATATATAATAAAATTATCATGTAAAATTCTTTTTTTTCTTCCCTCCCCTCTGTCTTAGAGCTACCTTTATCACTACTTCCCTATGCTAAGACTCTGAAATAAGGACAAAAACATAATGATCCCTGAAATTTCATGGCAAGTGGGAGGGAATTATAGATTCATTTCTTTGTGTCCAGGTGTCTTGTCCCAGGGTCCCATTATTCTGTACCACATACATGATATTACATTGCAGAAATAGACAAGAATGAATAAAGAATACTGGGGAAGACTTGAATGATTGCTGCTGAATAAAATGAGAAGTATTAGGAGAAAAGTTACAAAATCATAAAGATGAAGAATTGCACAATACACTTAACAAACTCTGATCTCATCATCAATTACAATTCTAGAAAATCAGTGATGAAGTGATGAAGAACGTTTACCTACCTCCTGACAGAGAGGTGATAGACTCAGAATATACATGTAACATATATCTTCTTAACATTTCCAATGCTGGAGTTTACTGTTCTTGAATGTGCTTCTTTCTTACAAAGGTGTATTAACAATACAATATTCTCAGCACTGATGGTGACTATGAATATGATTGTAAAGTTCTGAATTATAAAATATACCAGACTTTCCACAAAGAAGAGAAAAGCAAAACATTTATTCAGACACCAGAAAGACAAATCCATCATAGCAACAAAGAAGTTAACATGCCTCATCACTTCAAACCTAGGCCTCTCCTTGCCTGTATCCTTTCCTCCTTCCAGCTCTAACAGCTCTGACTTCCAGCTTCCTGTTAGCTCTGTTCCACCCTTCAGCAAACTCCTCTCATTGCAGGCTCCATGTGATTACATTTGACCTAGGCAGGCAGAGAAGATCTTAAAATTCCCTTAGACCTATTAAAGGTCAGGGATGATCTTCAAATTTCCATTATCATTACATTCATCCCCAAGATCTTTCATGGCTTTTGCATATGTCACTGGAACTCTAGGAGTAACTAGTGTTAACAAAAATTTACAACATTGTAACAGGAATAACAGAAAATAAGCACATAAAACAATATCTTAGAGTGGAACTTGAGCACAAGGACTCCATAATTCCCCCCTTGAACAAATGGGACTGAAAATCCTAGGGTAAGGAGCAAAGATCTCTTCTTCCAATAGCTACTACTTGCTGAAATTGGACACAGAGCTTTCCTTGCTCCAAGAGGTCCCATTCAAGAAGTCAGTTCTTTATTGGCATCTGAAGCTCAGTTGATGCTGGCTCCAGGGGTGACACATCACAGTCATGGAAAGGGGATGACATTTGGCTTAAGCAATTAGACATCTGCAGGTGTAGGGTACTAAGCCGGCAGGAGGCAGATTTCAGTCTTGCGCCTACTGGTGTGTGTGTCCTGGACCCCTAAATAACTGTACATTTGATGGGCCCATTTTGCTAGTACTGGATCATCAGTTGACGTTAGAGCAGGAATAATATTGAGTAGCAATCTTTTCTAATTTATTAGCATGTGCACTGTACTCATGTCCTGGCATGATGAGGGCTATGTGAACATCTAAGTGAAAAACTGACAAATTGGTAACCAAAGACATTCCCTATATTTCTTCCCATAGTTTTTTGCCCCAACCTTATTTACCATGAATTTCCCAATTTTGATTTTTTCACATGGGCATTCATGTATCTAACCTACTACCTACTGCCTTGTATGAAAATATGAATATGAATATATGACACTGTCCTCCATGCTTTGTTTTAATAGCTTGATGTATCACCATAGGTTTAGCATATTGACTATGTTCACCTGTCCCAGTACTCTCCAAAGACCCCTAGTACATGGATTATAGGTTACTGCTTTCCAATGTCTTTTATAGCCCAAATATTTTGCTATCCCAGCAGTAAACTATGCATGTTTCTTTCATTCTTCAGTCAATCCATCATATCCCTTATTCCATTTTAGCAAGGATTGTACCATCTATTGCTTTGGTTGAGAAGGTGCATCATTTCCCCCAGTATCTATGTTTGCTACAGATTCATGTGGAGCAGAAACTCTACTTCTTGCCTGTTTTAGATCTATTTTGAACGCATCATTTCCATTTAGTTATGCTGGCCTCTTGCACATGTCCAATTCTATGAGAAGTTGGAGTTCCCATTTCCTAAGTCATAATCAGGATTCTATACATTAATATTCATGACCCAGAGTCAGTTGTTCAGTTTCTAACAAAGCTTAATATGCAGCTAGCAACTGCTTTTCAAAAGGGGTATATTGAACTCCAAATTAAGTTTCCTTGATTAAAATCCTAAAGGTACATTTTGGCTTTGTTGTTTTTCCATAAACTCCAATGTGCATATTCATCCTGTACAGTCACTTGTAATTCCACCAAGTCATTTTGCATAGGCCATAAATCTAGGGACAATTATATAGCAGTCCTTTGCTTCTTCAAAAGCTTTACTCTGTTCAAGTCTCCAACCAAATTCTATGTTGCAAAATATAACAGACTCTCCATATGCAAGACAGATGAAAAATAATTATTCCGATACCAGAAAGCCAAATCCCAATACCAGAAAACCAGATCTCTACACCAGAAAGTCAAATCCATCATAGAAAGAAACACGTTAATACATCTTATCACAGCAGGGATGAACACCATACTTAGTTCTCTCCTTGTCTGTGGCTTCTCCTCTCCCTAGTTCTAACTGCTCTGACTCCAAGCTTCCTCTCAGTTCTGCTCCACCCTTCAGAAAACTCCTCCCACCACAGGCACCATGTGATTACATTTGGCCCATTAAGAGGCATGAAAGATCATCAAATTCCCATTTTTACCATTAAAAGGGTTATGTTTTTATTTTCATTTGTTTTTCCAAGGCAGGAGGGAGACAAAATAGATTTTTGTTAATTGAAAATAATAACATTTATTTAGAAAAGTATAAGTTAGGGTACCTACCCTTGAGTAAGTTAGAAACAGTTTAATGATCTAATTAAGAGTTATTTAAGTGGTCTAAGTATTTATTGGGTCAAGCAATCATTTTCAACTTGAAAAATCAAAGAAGGCTTATTGGAAGAGGTGGTACGTAAGCTGGACCATGTAAGGGAAGAAGGGTAGAGGTACACTCAAAAATTCAAAGTCTATGGGTGCTATGAACAGAAGCATAGATTTTAAAAAGTCAGAAATTGATGAAAGGATATAAAAATTGTTCAAGTTATGGGAAAAGTTTCATTTTGGTTTATGATATAACGGTTGGAAGAAAGATGGAACAAGACTATATTGGGTCTTGTGTCTTGAATGCCTAGGTAAGGAGAATAGATTTTTTAAGGTAATCAAGAGCATATAATTAAATATATTTGAGTAGTAGAAATATCAAAGCCAAGAAGTGCAAGAAAAAACAGGTTAATCTTGAGGTTGGTTAGATTGGTGGGATAACTGAACATGCAGTTTGAATTGAAGGTAAGACTGGATATTTAATATGTATTAGAAAAAAGAAGAAAATGAAGACAAGCCTGTCAGTTAGGAAGTTACTGACACAGATATAAGGTACAGTGCAAAGGCAAATTCCAAATGATCTGCACAGTGATTGAAAGAAGATATGGGAGGGAGAATTCATCGAGGACTGGTTTTGAACTGCAGGGATGCCTGAGAAAATTATCTAATTTCAGAACTAGAAGTGACCCAAAGAATCAGGTGGTTCATTCTGTCATTTTACATGAAAAAAAAATGTTCAAAAAGATGAAATTACTTGTCCAAGGCAACTGTTGTAAACAAGGACTTGAAGTCTGATTGTTTGGTTCCCAACTGGATGGCCTTGGCATTACAATACAGTCACTCTTTTAAAATAATGAAATCATTCATTTAGAGGGCAGAAAAGATTTTGAGATTCACAGAAAGATCAAGTATATAAACTGAATTGAACTTTGAGGATGTAAGTTTTATTAAGAACTATCTTCAGATAGAAGGGGCTCTGTAGGAATGCAGAAAGGCGAAGGTTTTATTGCTTTAAAGTAGATGTTGATGTGTTCTTGGTCAGTCACTCAACACTTTATTATGTGCCAAGCACTGTGTTTAGTTCTGGGGATACAAAGAAATGTAAAAAGTATCACCACTTTCAAGGAGTTCTCATTCAAATGGATAAAACAATAGATCAATTACTACATAAATATGAAGCATATGGGGAAGAGAAGGCCATTTCAAAGAGGAAGGCATTCCAATAAAAGTTTTTACAGAAGTCAGGATCTGAACTGTCCTTTTTTTGTATTTTTGGAGAGGGAAAGGAAAGGCAATTGGCTTAATGACTTGCCCAACATCACACAGCTAGTAAGTGTTAGGTGTCTGTGGCTGGATTTGAACTTGGGTTCTCCTGACTTCAGGACTGGTGCTCTATGAAGTGAGTCTCAAATGAACTTACGAAAACTAAGAAGGAAAGTGTTGTGGGAATCTGAAAATCTTCCCTGCCCCAAGGCCCTTTGATTGGCTTAAGTGGCTCTGACAACTTTCCCTGATTTGAAAGTCTACTCCGCCCCCTAATGAGCTTGATGTGGTCATATGGAGCCTGTGGCTGGAGGTTTATTCTTCAGGAATGCCCATGCCTTATTACTTTGTGATTGGGCAGTGGGTAAAGACAGTTGTGACATTTTCTGATTCAGGAGAAGGATATATATATATACATACCCTGATAGCAGGTTTTGCCTTGGGGCTCACTTTGGAAAGTTTTTACTCTGGGCAGCCGTTGAGCCCCCCTGCTTTGAAAACCCAGATATTGGTGCTTCTCTCTCTGGTGACAAGGTGTGGATGTAATGGTCAAATGGTTGAAAGCCCATTTACTGATCTGTTTCTTTGTATGCTTCTAACCTCTGCTTGTAACTTCTATTTGTATTCTGCTTGTATTCTCTGAAGTTCAGGGTGCTGACTTTTTCCTCTAAAGTAGGTAAATGGTATATGTTTGATTGATTAAAGTAAGACTGTTAACCCATTTTGAGTTGCTTTCCTTTAGAAAAACAGATCTAAGAACCTGTGCTAGCAGCTGCCCTGGGTATGCTAGGGGGCTTGCTGATACAGAAAGCAAACCTGGCATGAAGATAATGAGTGCAAAGTCAGGATGAGGGAAGATAGAGTGCTATGTGTGAAGAACAGCAAGTAAAACAATGTGGTTGGATTGTGGGAGTGCATGGAGGATTTATACTATATATGGAGATTTTTAAGTTAAGAAGGGGCCACATTAAAAAGATCTTTATATGTGAAATGGCTTTATATTTGATTCTGTATGTGGTACAAAAGTTACTCTAGCTTACTGAATTTACTCATAGCTACACATTATACTTGTACTCTCTTGTGACAGTCTTGCATTAACTCCCTCCATCACTGCAACTACTATCTCCCACTCTCAGATCCACGCCAACATTGGGGGAGGGAGGTCATGATAGATATTTTGAAGAATTTGATAGGAATTCAAATGAAAGAGACATTAGACATGTCATGCTTGTCCATAGATGATAGAACTGAAAGCAAAAAGCTGAAGGATGATGTGTTTTGGTGTTATTATAAAAATATTCTCACAAGTAAAGCTGCATCCAATTTGGAATGGACTTGGGTTACCCAACACAAAAGATGACCATGTTTTGGGGATATTGTAGAAAGAATTTTGTTGTTCAGTCATGTCTGAGTCTTTGTGACCCTATTTGGAATTTTCTTGGCAGAGATACTAGAGTGGTTTGCTATTTCCTTCTCAAGCTCTTCTTATAGATGAGGAAAACTGAGTCAAACAGGGTTAAGCGACTTGCCCTGGGTCACAGATCTAATAAATGTCTGAAGCTGGATTTGAACTGAGGAAGATGATTCTTCCTGACTCCAGACCTGGCTTTTTATTCCGTGAGCCACCTAATTGCCTTATACAAAGAATTACTGGTTAGGAATAGTTTGAACTATGTGACCTCTGAGAGTTTCTTTGCCTTTCAATTTCTATGGTTATTTGAATCTGACTAGAGGTATTTCAATGACTACTATGATTTCCCCATACTTTCTCATTCCTATCTCCCCAGTTCCTGTGCATTTACATGTACATATTCCTGAAATGCTATGTATATTTTCATTTTTCTTCTGCCTGTGTGTATACCTAAATTTATTATCTCTACTCCTTTAGCTATTAGATTTTCAGGACATGAACTCTTCTATTGTAACTGTCCCTAGATTTTAATGCAGTTTTCTGTTATGATGAAAAGTAAAAAAAAAAGGAGTTATCGGAGAGAGATCCCCAGTCATAAAAGAATGTTGCTTAACAAAACAAAAGCTCATTTGTTTAGGACTATGAGTCATAAACCTAAATTTATTCTTGGACCACATAAAAACCATCAAAGCTATGCCAGCCTGTTTTATGAGTTTAATTTTTCCCTTCAAGCCATTCTTTCTGTCAAATCCTGGCATCATTGTTTTCTGTTCTCTTCCTGCTATTCTGTGATACCTTTTCATTCAAACATATGATATGACTGCAGTATCCTGGGTCATTTCTTCAGCCCCTTAATAGTTGTTACCAACTAATAGTAAAGTTTTGATGACAAAAAGAGTATAAAAATGAACACAAATAATGATTGGCCTTTGCTTTGTATCTTGCATTTTGTAGAACATTTTCCATGTTTTTTTTTCATTTGATCTTCACAACTCCATCATTTGGTGCTGTAATGGTTATGGGATTTGAAGATCTTCCATGCCCCTTGAACTTGCTGATATAACCAGAAGAGGTGGGGCAAGAGGAAGCTGGAGCCAAACTAGAGTCAGTGCTGTTACTGGAAGAAATGGATGCAGCACAAACTCTTTTTTTTTGAGCCAGCCAGAATTTCTGCTAAGTAGTCCTGCTGAGGACTGCCAGGGACAGGAACTGTGGGGGGCTGGAGCTGCTGGGAGCAAGCTACATGTACACTGAACAGTTGCTGTGAGTGAGGAGAAGAGGTCTTTGCCTGAGGTAGCCTGTCCAGTTTTGAAGTCTTGAGAATGTGGGTATCTTAACTAAATGTGCCAACTTCATAACTACTGTGATAGGTTTAACTTTATGGTTTGGGGACTCAGTTTTCTGGTATTTGAATAAATTTTCTATCTATATTCTACATGTAGAGAGCCTGTTACATTTTGTGATTAATAACAATATCAGTGTATTTATAGTTACCGTAGGCATTGCGAATACTGCATTGTTGATTCAGGTGCCAGTGTTATCATCAGTCACATTTTCCAGATAAGGAAACTAAATGTCAGTGAAGATAAAAAGAATATGCATACTTCAATCTCATCTAATTAAAAGGCCTAATTTTACAGGTGAGCACATGGCAATGCAAAGTGGTCCAATACCTAACATCCAACTCTCAGTATTAAGTGGAAGCTTCCTGATTTCAGTTTCAACAATATTTCCATCTTACCACATCAGTCTTCAGCCATGAATTGCCCAAATTCACATTTTTCACAATTCACAAAATCATGATGTGACTACCAATACCCTGAATCCAAACCTAGGGCCCTTTCATTTAGACCAAAGATGTGAATATACAATATATCCACACCATGGAATTTGGTTCTGATTCTTCATATATTCCTTAAACCAACTATTTTTCAATTTTGGAAACTGAGATAATGACAAGATAAATTATTTGCCAAAGCTGGCATGGCATTATGGTATAGATAAAGAGAACTTTGGTCCTGGACTTATGAGCACTTAAGTACAAATATGCTTCAGACACCAGCTGTATGACCTTGGGCAAGTCATTTAAGTGCTATTTGACTCAGTTTTATCAATCGTAAAAAGGTGATAATAATGACACCTGACTCCCAGAGTTTTGGGGAGGATCAAATAAGATAATATTTGTGAAGTGCTTAGGACAGTGCCTGGCACATGGGAGGTGCTAAAAAAGTTTTTGATTGATTAAGGAATGAAAAAACAAAATGTCTGAAAAGCTGCATTGTGTGCTCACCACCACCACCATCACTACATGATGGGCATTTTGCCTTTCTAATTAGGCAGGAAGATATGAATATTACTTTGTCAGGAACCAATTAGAATCCCAATAAATTACCTGAAGCTGCAAGACATGACTTTCACATATGCCTACCACAATATATACTGATGATTATGAAGAACATGAAATTTATGCATATGATAGCAATTAAGATACAGCATCCACTGTAGTCGATCAAAAGTAGTTTCCCTGTTGTCAGGAAGGGATACATGTGTGCTTAGAATTTCTCCATACCAGATCCCAGATATTTGGTGACCATCATCCTTTGACTGCTGAATCACTAACATTCTTACAAAAGTTCCAGATTTCATGCTAACTCTCATCATCACTTCATGAGAATGTGATTTTTGTTCTAGAACAAAACAAAATACATATATTTACATTTTCAAGGAACTATGCAGTGAATGAATTCTTTATGAAAGAAGAATGCACTTGAATAAACATCTTTATTCCCATACAGTTCAATGGAAAGACAGAATATCTATGAAGAGGCTGCAGGATATTATCAATGAGATATTACAATATGAAATGGCCTGCATTACTCAAGGAAGGATTAGCATAGGTCATTGCTTAGGGTAATTGCTTACGGTAATTCTCAGGATAATGATAATCTTGATTGGTGGCAGAAAAGGCCAGACATGGAACAAGAAAATTACTTGGATAATGAATAGCAACACTTCTTTTATACTTTAGGGTTTAGTAAAGCACTTTATACACATATATTTGATCTTAATAACAATTCTTTGAAGTAGCTATTGATATATCCATTTTACAAACGAAGAAATTGAGGTAAAAGGAGGCATAGTGACTTTCTTTGGGTCATATAACTGGGAACAATTTAAGCTAGGACTCAGTTTCAGTTCTTCTTCCAAGGTCAGGGCTGTTTCAACTATGTTTCTCTATATGCTATACAGCATTGACTAAAGAAGGCTTATTTTGACATAGAAATTGCTAAAATTTTTCTTCAGTGAGCTTTTGGACCTCCTTTTCCATTTGGCCAATTTTACTTTTAAATCATTCTTCTTCTCATTGGCTTTTTGGACCTTTTTTCCCATTTGGGTTAGTCTATTTTTTAAGATCTATATTCTTCAGTAGTTTTTGGGTCTCCTTTAGCAGGCTGTTGATTGATTTTATGATTTTTTTTGTATTACTCTCATTTCTCTTTCAAATTTTTCCTCTACTTCTCTTACTTGATTTTTAAAATCCTTTTTGAGCACCTGCATGGTATGCAACCAATTCATATTTTTTTCTTGGAGGCATCTGATATAGGAGGTTTGACTTTGTGGTCTTCTGGTTGTATGTTTTGATCTTTGTCACCAAAGTATGATTGTACAATCTGAGTTTCTCTATACCGTTTTCTCATTTCCCTCAGCCAAATACTTGACCTTATAACTCTGTGAAGGGAAGACTCTGATTCCATTGGGGGTAGGGGTGGAGGTACTGTCCCAGATTTCAGTGGTTTTGTATCAGCCACTGGTTCTCCCATCATCTGTGGGCCAAGAGCTCTGGAAGCCATTGTAGTTGCTGCTTCTGGAACTGCCACAGCCACCTCTGCTCCACCAGAGCTGGGGTAGTCTGTACATGTTCCTCTATCATTCAGTTCCCCCAGAGTTCCCCCACCAACTTTCCACACTGTTCTTATCATTTGGGGGTTGAGAAATCTGATAAACTTTTTGAAGACCTCTAAATGGCTTGGAGTCACACATGTAGAAAAAGCACAAGAAAAGATCATTTGTAAATAAGAAATCTTAGAGCTCAGCTTTTATTTCTCCAATTTTCTATGAACAAACTTGCCGATATTTATTGGGTAATTTTAATAGTAATGGAATTGAAGATCCCCTTGAACTGGCAAGGAAACAGGTACTTAGCCCTTAGTTTCAGGTTCATGATTCTGTTAAGAATTAAGACCCATAACTTGTGAATCCCACAGTGGGATGTAGTTACTGAGGTAACAAAAAGGGGCAGGACAGGGAGGAGATAATACCACATATAAGGAGATGCCCAAGCAGGAGAGCCAAAACTTCTGGAAGCAAGCATCTGGTGGTTTGGCAGCCATTAATGGGGAGAGAGAAAAGTACTGATAACTGAACTGAGAACAGAGAAGAACTGAGAAGAGAAATGAGAACTGAGGACTGAACTGAGAATTGAGAAGAACTGAGAAATAAGAAGAGAGAACCAGGAGGAGGCATGGCTGTGGTGTGGGTACTTTGTCTGTTTTGGTGTTATTTCATCAGATTATTTTCCTGATAGATAATGGTGTTGTTGTTATAGAAGCTCTGGGGCCTTTCTGCTGGTTCAGAAGCCCTGAAAGAGCATTTTTTTATTATCGTCTATTTACAGAAATACTGGAGGAGGATCTTGCTGACAATTTCAGAGGTCCAGAGACTATACCAATGATTTGTGCTGATTCCTCAGACCTTGTTGTTGGGTCTATGTTTATTTCACAGGCAAAAAGTCAATTGATGAGGATGCTGGATATGTTAATGAATGTTATTGTGGCTTTGTTAAACTTTGTCTTCCCAAGAACAGAAAATGTGAGAGACTTGAGGTGGACCAGACACTGTGAGCTTCAGTATGGAACAGGAACTAGACAAGGGGCTGGACAACAAGGATATGGCAGGAGCTGGGACCATGGAAAGGGAAACATGGAAGCAGAAAGCCAGGCTCCAGTTAAGATAAAAAGACCTCTCCTTGGGTATTTAATGCAAATGGAAAAGATCATGATTTACTAAGGGTGGAGAACTTTGACCTTTACATTTAGATATTGAGTTAAGGATTTATTAATTAAGTATGATTGGAAACTAGCCTCCAATTAAGAAGAAAGAAGACTTTTTGATTGAAGAGATTAAGACAATGTGACCTAGGGGTGGAAAAGTTTTGACCTCTGTACTTTGCATCATTTAAGGAGGCTTGCCTTTGGTGAAAACTATGTGGCCACTTTAGTAAAAAGTTGTAAATCTACGACATTGTAAATGCTGTATTTTTCATTTCTGTGAATGTTTTGCCTTAATTTGTTACTGAATAAATAGAGACTTTACTATACTGTATAATCAGAACCTTGAAAGATATTCACAGTAGCAGTCCTCTGGAATGCTGCCTGTGCTTGGCCTAATAGTAATACTGTCTGCTATTACACTCAGAGGGCTTACAACCTAGGTGGGTAGCTAGGTCATATACTTATAAAAAGGATAACTGAACAATGCATCATACAGAGAATGCCAAATGAGAATTTCAGACAGTGGGAAAGAAGGCAAGAAAGTGTATCTTGGGAAGGGTTCTGTCTAGGTCACAATCTCTTCTATTTAAATTTTCTACAAAACTTTATTATGCCAAAATATAGTTTGTAAATTAAAGCTTCTTTCTTTCCTGAAGGAGATATGAAAGATTCACTCTACTTAGAAATATCACTGCTTCCCTGATAAGACAAATATTTCATTAGTAAGTTTGGCTTGACACTTTTACAGAAACTAAATATGATAGTAGAAAAGACATTCCTTATCTTAGTGAGCCTAAATTATCATATGAACATCTTTATATTTAGCAAAGAAAAAAAGAATATAATGATTTTGGAATACTATCAAGGGACCCAATAGACAAAACCTGTTCTCATTTCTATCTGACCATAAAAGGTTTAATTTAACTAATAACTTATGTTTTGTATCTCTCAGAAAGTTCTTTCACCTTTCTGAGACTCTATATCCCCATTTGTAAAATGAAAATGATATTATTGATACCTTAAAGCAAACTGGGCTTCTTTAAGGGTTTATTAAGCCTTAATTTAAATGAGTTATTTTAATTATGCTTTATTATTATTACCATTAAAAGGTTTTGTTATGTTTTTATTATCTCAATGGTAATATCAATATGGAATAATGACATCATGGTTTAAATTTTTGCATTGTTCCCCTTAATATTCTTCCAACATTCAGTATTTGTCCTCTAATCTTGTCAAAGGGACTTTTTCTTAAATTCTGACAATTTTTCTATTACTAATTACAATGTGATCTATGAAACAATATATTGTATACATATATGTAAATTTTATCCGTATCTGCTGTTTCAGTAGTGTAAGGAAATTATGATGAAGAAACTTTTTTTAATCATGGTAGAGAAGCACCCCAGCCACAACTTTTAGTGATAGGTTAAATACTGGTTTAAAACAGAAAAATAAAAACGTTCTAAGTATTTTTCCTCACAGTTTTAAAATAGCTATGTTATTTAAAAGTAATAGAAATGTACCCTTTTCCTTTAAAATAAGAATAAAATAATAAATCCTACTCATTAGAGAAGCTAAGACATCTATTTTATTTAACATTGGCACCTTGTGTAGTCAAGTTAATATCTTGTCTAGCTTTTATCTTTGTCCTTTCCACTTGTCATCTACATATTCATTCATCTAGTCATTGTCAATAAATAGTTATAAGTGCCTATAATGTTCACTCATTATTTTATGTAATGAATATTTATTGTTTCTGCTGTGCATCTACTACGCTCTGGGGAAGAGAGAAAGTTTAAGTGAGACAGAACCCTCATGGAACAAAACTAGCTGGAGATACAACATAGTGACAAATGACTGAATACAATACATCATAAAGGCACAAAAGTTTTGAAGAACAAATTCAAGTCTGAGGAAGAAGGCTGGTAACCATGGAAAAATGTATCATTGAAAGCTTACAGATTTTGAAAGGAAAGGAACCTTTGACACTATATAGCCCAACTTCTTCATTTTACAGAGAGGAGATTAAGACTCAGTGTCAGGAAATCACTGATACAGGATTTGAACTCAGGCCCTCTGACTCCAACACAAGCATTTTACAATCCATCATGCAGCCTCTCAAAGACGAAAGATGGCATTTGAGTTGGACTTAGAACAGATTGGAATTAAATGAGAGAAAATGAGGGCACAGAAGGCATAGAAGTATTGTGAGAAAAGGCATGGTGATAATCTAAAAGGTGACACTGTAAGGAAACCATTCTAATAGTATAGACAGAAGGTTAAAGATTTTGTATACTAGGATAATGACAGTATTTACAAAAAGAAAAAAAAAGATCAATGTGAGAGTTATTACAGAGATAAAATTGGTAGATCATTATTTTGATCTAAGTGTTTAGGGAGAGATGAGAATGAAAGGTAACCCTCAGAGATGAATAGTGGTGCCAGACGCTGATGTCAGAAAGAAGAATTCACTCAGGAAGAAAGATCGTAAGTTAAATTTTGAACATGTTGAATTTGAACTGCACATGGGGATACTCAGGCAGTTGATGATGCGGCTCCAGAGCTTGCAATAGAGTTCAGGACCAGAGACAGACATTTTAAGTTAGCTTTAGAACCCTAGGCATTGAAGTAATGGAACAGAATGATATTGCTAAGGCAAAGAACCGATCCCAATAATAGATAAGGAATAGGACAAGGGGCTAGGGAAGTAAACATTAAAGGAAAGCATAGAATATTTAAAGTTTTTATAAAGAAAATATCCAGTAGTTAAGTGTAGTCAATAAAAGAAAATACAGCAATCAAGGAAAATAAGAAGCAATTAAAGGCCACTGAATTGGGCAATTAGGAGATCATTAGTGACCTTAGGGAACAGTTTTGGTAATATGACATGAGTGCAAATTTTTCTCCAAGTGTTTGAACATAGAGTATTAAGGAAATGAAATCATTAGGAATAGAAAAATTCTTCAAGAAGTTACAGCAATGAAAAGAGAAGACAGAATAGGCAGTAACCACGGTAGAGTAGAAGGGTCAGGTTATGCTTTGGCAAAAGGTGGAGACCTTGAAGAGACCTTGAGGATGTTTATAAAGCAGAGAGAAAGGAAACAACTGGAGAGGGACAAATTGGAAATATATGAGAAAAGGAATAAATGCTGGATCAAAATCCTTGAGGAAGGGAGAATTATATCTAGGGCACAGATAGAGAAGGATTTACCTAAGCAGTGGTACAAGGCAAAGTGAATCTATGACTACAGAAAAGGAAGAGGGAGCCCTTGATAAAGCTAAGATGGTGTGAGAAAAAGAAGGTTGAAGGAATTAGCAAATTAAGAATTGATGTTACTGAGCACTCCAATAGTAGTCATGTGATTGTATCACACTTTACCTATGACACTCTCCCTGGGACACAAATCACATTTTTCATTTCCCTATTTTGAAATAGCAAGCATCCTTAGGGGTAGAGTAATAGTTAAGAATTCCTCAGGGAAAATATTTGTCCTTGGCATAATAGGGTAGGAGGAGGGGGGAAGAAGGAGTGGTTGATTGCTATAATCTTATGGAAACTTTAGGAAACAATTGCTTCGTTTACTTTCTCCTATTCCTGACTATGTTTCAAACATTACCTAATCTCTCTCTCTATTTTGCTTAACCTGAGATGTGATGTATTATTGCTAATCTCTCAAAGTGCCTGCAATTTTATGGAGGAGGTTTGGAGACATAGTATTATAAATGCGTTCACTCTCTACATGGCAAAAGGTATATTATTTGCCTGTGACCTAAAATAGAATTTGGGTGTTTTATTCTCTCCCTTTTCTCTCCTCTTTCTTCTCTCTACCTTCACCTCAATCTGCTCTTTATCCCCCTCTCACATCTCCCTTTCTTCCTCTCTATAGTTGCTTATATTACTTTTAATTAGCTATAGACCATGTTCATTATTATTTTAGAATTTTATTTGAAAACAATTCTATTTTATTTCCCCACCTTTTTTTTTCAGTTTCTAACAGTAAGCAGTCAAATGTGTGACAGCCTGTTCTTTGAGCTTAGAGGTATATTGTGGATCAGAGAAGAAAAACTGCCAGGAAAATAATCAGATTAAAATCTAATTTTTGCTACCTACCTCTAGTAGTTGGAACAAGTCATTTATTTGCCCTCTGTGGGCCTCAGTTTTCTCATCTGAAAAATGAGATAATGGGAGGTATGCAGAATGAGGCTTAACGGTCCATTTACCTCTTAGTGCAAAGATCTGATTTTGTTTTCTTTTTTTCCCATGGTGAGGATGCTGTACCAGCTTGAAATTTCCTTTGTTAGGGGTAGGAATACAGTGCTTGCTCAAAATAGAAGAATCAAGGTTTTTCTCTTGATTTTCCTTTCTTCTCAAGATATTTTATGTGCCATTATGGCAATAATCTATAAAATCTGTTTCAAATTCTCCCACTTGCTTATGTTGGCAATACTATCTCATCGCTCACTTTTTACAATAAGATGAAACCTTCCTTCCTCTGAATTATGATTCCCTGAATAATCCTTCATAATTTGCAGCATCTTTTTCTCTTCAGTGAATGTGATTTGGTTAACATGTAGTGACCTCAATTTTACATACAAACTGAAATAGTGTATTCTTTATTTTTACCTTTTAAGTGATCCTTTTAAGTAACCTTAGAAGGAACTGAAAAATGAAGATAGAAGTAAAACTTCATTAGAGCAGGAAAGCTAATTGAAATTCTAATAAAAATTACTTGCCTCATACCACTCTTATAATGAGGTCAGGCAAACCTCCAGTGTTTATTACACATTTTGCCAGAAATATATTTATATGAGAAAAGATCATCATACGTACAGCAAGTTAACTGAGAAGATAAAAATGAAATGCTTTGTTAACTCTTTCCTTCCTATTACTGCTATTCCAATGGCCCTGCCTGACAGGGCTCATCTCTAAAAAGTTTCTGTATTCCTGTGTCTGAACAAAACCTTCATGTAATAGATATTTAGAAAGTATTTGTTGAAAACACTAAGCTTAAAAATTAAAATTGTACTTTCTTTTTGACAAAAAAAACTGCATTACTGCTATAATGTGATAACCATAACCTTCTTCCCATATATGCTACAATTGAGCTAAAGTGTTCTTTGATGCTGTCCCTGTCAGAATTCTAGCTCCAGTAATGCAAAAGTTGTAAATCCAAGCACTACATGAAATTACTGTTTATTTTGTCTGAACTCAAACTCAAATGGAATCTTCTTAGGGTTTGAAAAAATTGCATCCATTATGGTGTTTTTCTTGTGTCCTTGATTCTTTGTTCTTTTTAATGACTAGGGAACCGCTAGAATCTGAAAAAAAAATTCCATCTATATTTATATTTTACTTTTCTTTAAATATGAGGATAATGTTGCTATCTGTAAGATGGGAATTTTGCGTTCTTGTGTTTTTCCTCCTAGTAAGAAGGACGAGTTTCCACTGAGTCATCAATACCCTCTTGGGCAGTCCTATTTGGGACAATGTGTGTGTGTGTGTGTGTGTGTGTGTGTGAGAGAGAGAGAGAGAGAGAGAGAGAGACAGAGAGAGACAGAGAGAGAGACAGAGAGACAGAGAGAGAGACAGAGAGAGAGACAGAGAGAGAGACAGAGAGACGGAGAGAGAGAAGGAGGGAGAGATATGATGAAACCTACTACTTGATTGGTCTTTTAAAAATCCTGTCTCAAGTTTCCATTCCAAAGTGACTGAAATGGGTAAGATTCCCCTCTTTTGAAGAAGAAGAAGAAGAAGAAGAAGAAGACATTTTGGTAGATTTAACTTTTTAGAATCTTTTGAGTATCATGCTTTGGTAATAATAATAATAATAATAATAATTATTATTATTATTATTATTATTATTATTATCATTATTATTATTATTTTGTTTGGCTCTGTTCTGTGTGTTTTTTCCCCTAGTGTAAATAACTCTTAGTGTGGACATTTCCTATATTGCTGAAAAACAGCAACTTTTTTGTAACTCTTAATTTTAGAAAATTGTCTGCATTTTACATTAAAGGTGCCATCCCTTGATTCACTCAAAGTCGAAACTTGTTTATATGCAGCCAATATAAAAGCACGTAACTCCAATATATGTGAGAAGCAGAGATTGAACCCAGATCTTTCTAACTTCAAGACCACCTCTGTCATGTTCATCTTCATAATCAAAGTTGTTTGATTATATCACATATTCCGTTCTTATTGAATATAGAAGCACTTTGAATTAGATTTGTGATTCATCCCATTAAGTACTTATTGATAAGGTAAGACTGATAGCTAGAAGTTGGGAAAATACCAATTTAGTTTCAATGTCAGAGGGATAAAACTTACCACAATTAGAGTTATTCAAAAACAAAATGGGCTTCCTGGAGGGGAAATGGGTTCCTACTACTTGAACCTCTTCAAGCAGAGACTAGACAATCATTTCTTGATTATGTCATAGTGGAGATTCCTTTGCTGAGGTTAGACAAGTGAGAAGGACTCTGAGGTCCTTTCTAACATACAAATTTTGCTACTCTGGGAATCTGTGACCATAAAATAATGAGTGACTTTAAAAATCAAAATGCTAGAACATACTGGTTGCCCTAATTTGGTCTAAGGACTTAAATCTCTTGTCATGTTCTAAATATGGTCCTTGTGTTGAGCCACTGATACGACAATAACAATAGCAATTTACAGAGCTAAGAAGTTCAAAAGAAACTGTTAGCAAGGATTTTGACAAGCCTTCACCAATGGAGAGTTTTAAGAAGGAAGCAAGCACTTAAAAATATTTGTTTTCTACCAGGCAGAAATAAATCCTACAGCAACAAAGTCCATTCAGTGGTACACAGGGTAATATAGCAAATATGTACAAGGAACAGCAACGCACAAAAGATAGTTGTATACAGTATGCTAAAAGATAAATCCTCCTAAAGGGAAAAGGTATATTTTCAATAGAGTTGATAACATTTATGTTTTTCTTGGTCAAACTTTTAAAAACGTGACATTTAATAATTATGCTTCCTATATTCTCAATATATATAATCTAGCATCTAACATCATACCTCAACTTAAATGGTTCTGTACAGTTGCCAATGATCTCTTCATAGCCAAATTTAATTGCTTGCTTCTCAATCCTCGTTCCTTTGATCTCTCTGCAGCATTTCAGACTATTTATCATCCTATCTTCCTGAACACTTTTTCCTATCATTTTCCCCCATGCAGTTTTTCTCTACTGGGCCCCCTTTCTTTCTATCTGAGTGTTCCTTTGCTGAGTCATTCCATGTCATGCCCATTAACTGTGGATTCACAGCTACTCTCTGACATGGCACTCTTCTATTTTCTCCCTCTTCATTCTTATTTAGTGACTTCCTCTTCTCTCTCAAATTCCCTGTGTGAAAGGCACCATTATCTCTCTAGTCACCCACACTCATCACCTGTTATCCTCAGCTTCTCCCCTTTTTCTCACCCCATATGATGTTTGTATCTACGCAACTTTTCTTTTGGTATCGTTACTCAAATAGCTATCACTCTTTTTCAAACAGATATCTTCCATCACCTGGACTATTGAAATGTCCTCCTATTTGACATTCTACTTCAAGCCATTCACGGTTGCAGTTCTTCTTCCACATTGCCTCCAAGTGAATTTCCAAAAGCACATTTATTCCCATATTACCCTAAACTCAGTAAACACCAATGGTTTCCTATTACCTCTAAGATAACAAATAAACTCTGTTGTTTGTATTTGAACATTTTAACCAACTGTTCCTTACTTATATTTTCAGTTGTCTTTTGTCTCTCTCTTTTTTTATACATGAAACTCTTCCACACAGTCTATGATTCAGTCATATAGGTTTACTTCTATCATTCATATGGCATTCCATCTCTGACTTCCTGACTTTGTAATGGTTGTCCTCCTCCTAGAATTTACAACCTTCTTATTTCCACTTGACATATCTGGTTTTCTTCTATATTTAAAAAATGTCATTTTCTGTATTTAGTTTTTTCTGATGTCCTCAGCTCCAATAGGAGGAAAGAATATACTTTTACTACTTGTTCTAGTATTTTAATTACTGATAACCTCAGAAATATACACTAATAATAAAAAATAAAAGTTCATTTTGTATTCTATTTATATTGCATATATAATTTACACAAACATGTATATGCTATCATCTCCACTATTGTAATGGATAACTCCTTGAGGGAAGGGCCTATTTCACTTCTAGCTTTGTATCTGCACACTTAGTAAAGTTCCTTGCACAAGTGAGCATTTGAGTCACTTCCTAGGTATTGTAGCTAGAAGTAACTAAATAGGTGGTAAAGAAGTTGTTCTCAAAAACTTAATTTATCTTCTTGGACTGAGAGTTAGGAAGAACTGAGTTCAAATCTGGTTTCAGATACTTAATTGTTATATGACCCCTCTGTTTTACTTTCCTTATATATAAAATGCTACCTTCTTCCAAGCATGGTTTTGAAGGTAAAATTATATTTTTATAAAGTGCCTTGTAAATATTTAAAAACCCTATATAAATGGTAATTCTCCTAACCCAGTGATTTTCAACCTTCCTAATGGGAAATATGTTATCCAATGGTGTTAGGCAACCCCTGTGAAAGGGTCGTTCAACCCCCAAAGGGGTCATGACTCCCAGGTTGAGAACCACTGTTCTAACACATTCCATATCTCTAGCAGAAATATAATCCCGCTTGGGTAGGATATGATATAGTTAGGCTCTAGGTTGATGGTGCTGTGATAGTCAATACAAATAATGGTTAATGTTTATAGAACATTTTGTTGTTCTCTAAGTACTTTGACAACATGATGATACTTGAGCCTCACAACAACACAAGGAGTTATGACCACTAATTATTATTCTGATTTTAGAGGTTTGGAAATTTAGCTTTGGAGGGGTTAATTGACTCACTCCTGGATGGAAAACAAGTGTCAGAGGTTAGATTAAATTCCAAATCTTGCTCTTTTCCAAATCCAGTGCTATTTCCACTTTGCTATAAAAAGCAGGCTAAACTGACATTGCCTGGCAAATAATGTGTTCTCTAATTGTGTTGTAAAGCCATGTTTTAACAGGGAGTATTTCATCAGGTTTGAAACAGTATTAACAGAAAAGAGGACAGAAAGAGCTTTAGATACTGGTCATCTTTATTCTGTGGGAATTTAGCAGTGACCTGGTTCTCTGAGATATGTAAAATGTTAATAACTGCAGCTTTAAGGAAAATTAAGACCTGCAGTTTGGCAAGGCATTTCAGCCTTTTAAAGCTATTCATCTTCTACCCAGCATGCATGCCTGGGTGCTTAAGCAAGGCAAAGGAATGAGAATATTTTCATCCTTAGGATCAGAGTAACATAGACATTCACGAATTTTGATTGTTGAGCTCACTATATAAAATGACCTCCTATTCTGAATTCTCACAAATATGCTATTCCTACTTTTTATTTTGAATAAAACAGTATGCACACAAATATTTATGGTTTGACACATTTATTTCATGCATTTTGTGTTTCAAAATGAAAAGAACATTGTCTAAGATTAGTCAAACCAGGATGTAATTTGCATAACTAGATTTAAAGGTAAGTGTGAAAAAATGAAGAGTAAGAGAAAGGTTAGTGCTGTAAGATAAATAAATCCAACTCTTTCATTCTCTGCCTTCTTGCTTCATTTAAGAGAACTAGGTGTAGGGATAGGGGATTAACTGTTTGAAATATGGTAGCAGAGATTTACAACAATTATCAGTCAAAATAAAGACAGCTGGCCAAGACCAGAGGCTATGGAATTCTTGAAAATTCAGGTCATAAGGGATATTAGATATAATTTCCTTCAAATACCTCTTTTAAGTAATGAAGAAACTGAGGCCCGGGTTGGTGGAGTGACTTTCCCAATATTCCTACAATAAATAGAGGAGTGGAATACAATCAAACAAAGTAGGGGCAGGGAATAGAAAGGGAAGTGCTAGAGTTCTAAACCAAAAGGTGCTGAACTAGAAGAGATTCATAGGTAAGTCAAAGCAGAATCTGCTACAGAAAGTTTCAGTCAGGGGAAAGAGGAAGCAAAAACACGAGAAGAAGAGATTGGAGTTCTTTCTGACAGAGGTGAAATGACTAGTTATTTTTAAAAATCATGATTTATATAGGATTTCCAGTTTAGAAAGTACTTTCTTTGCAATAACTTTTTGAAAAAGTGTTGATCAAATGGAATAATTATATTGTGCCTGACACAGCACCTGACATATAATAAGCATTTAATAAATGCTTGCTCTATTCGACTTTCCTTTGCCCTTCTTGATTTATAGGTAAGGAAAATGAAGCTTAGAGATCTTAAATGACTGCATAACATCACAAAGCAAGTAAACAGTAGTCAAGGCTAACACATAATCTTCTGAATCAGAATCTAAATCCATTGACTTTTCCATTATAAAATATTGCTCGTTATAGCTTCTATTTGTTTGTAAGGTACTTGGGATTTGCTGCATTTTTTGTTCCAAATAAGGTTTTTTTCTTTTTTTGGGGGGGGGGGATAGGCAGGACGGGTGTATTAGGTCTGCAATTTCATAGGTGCAACGCGGTATCAGTGAAGAGCTTTATCTACATTGGCAGTTCAGCATCTTTCAAATATTCACAGTCATAGTGATGCCTGAGGGCTCTAAAAGGTTAAGAGATCTGCCCAAGGTATCAATCAACTAGGATGAACTTGAATTCTGGTCTTCCTGACTCTTGGATCACCTCTCTATCAATTATGTCATCTATCTCTTCTGAACTTTCATATCTTTTACAAGCACCTTGCCATTTTAGGTGAGGAAACAGAGATTCAAAATGAAGGAATGAATGGTAAACATTTATTAGGTGCCATGCTGTGAACACAAAGAAGGTGGGATGTTTGTTGTTCTTTTGGAGTTCAGTTTCCCAGGCTTATGCTAAATTGTAAACATCTGAAGGATGAATCTCCTCATTTGAGCCCTGGTAATCCATAGCTATAACAACTAGGTGCTGAAACACAGTAGGTTCTCATGCCTCTTATCACTACGGCAATTAGGTCCTGAAGCATGTGGGCTCTCATTCCTTTCTGCACTGAGCCAATCAGGTGCCAGGTAAAACCATATACATGAGAATGAAGAAGAAAACAAGTGTGGAGAAAAAAAAACAAACGTGAAAAAGAAAAATGAGCCTTCAGAAATCTAGCAGCAGAAACTTGCTAAGCAGTGGGAACTTGCTAAGCAGTGGGAAATTCCCTGAAGGGCAGTAGCTTGATGGAGGAGGACTCCCTAGAAAGCAGAAACTTTCCTAAGGAAGAGGAGACCCCTGATAGAGAGGAGATCTCTCATGGATTAAGAGTGAACCTGTGCTAACAGCCCTCCTATTGAAAGGATCCGAGCAGACTAAAGGAAAGCAAAGGGTTTGGTGATCATGGGATGCTTGTCTGTTGTTGCCTAGTCATTGTGTTATTTTTTGTAACTAAAGCTCCTATAGAAATAACAAAGGAGCCAGGGAAAAGTTTCTTTTGAACTTCTCAGAACCAAGGCTATGGCTGGAAGCAGACTTTGAATGGCGTAGCCCTGCCCCAAATTGTGCACAAGGGGTGGGGTCCCTGGAAGTATGCTGTACCCAGAGCTCAGACAGGAATGGCCCCTCCTCGTGTGAGGCTGAGGGAGGAAGACCTGCCATGGAGTTGGGGTTATATGGGCCACAGATAGAAGCTTTGGGCAAAAGCCTCTAGAGCCTGATGTGCCTGGACTCAGGCAGGAGCAGGAGAACCTTGGAATGGAGTAGTCTTTTCCCCTGTGAGCTGAGACATGGAGCAGGAGTGAGAGTTGCCTGCATGTGAGAACAGGTAGGAATGGGGAGTGGGGAATGGTCAACTCCTGGACCTGCAAGGGGAAAAACCCCAGAGCTCAGGACTCAGCCCCAGATCAAGATGAAAACTTTGCAGGAGGTCAGGAGCAGTCAGTGTGCTTTCCTGTCACATCACCCTAGGACATTGTGGGACCAAGAGGTGGAGTTGTCTATGGTGGCATGGCGGAGACATGCCATAACCCCTGGGGACCCACCATTTTGGCTTTGTCAGGCAGCTGCCCCACAGGATTTGGAGGCAAGGGCTGAAGCAGTGTTAGAACTTAGACTCTTTGGCTCATTTGAGTATGCATGCACCTGAGAGTGCCAGTTGGTAGTCTGTATCAGCAGTGTGAAGAGAATAACACACCCCTAAGAGGTGTGTTAGAGGACTTTACTTAGACACTGTTTCAATTGAGGGGATTATAACCTTCTGTGACCTAGGGGTAAAGGGTGTTGTGTTCTCTGCTACCTATGAGGATATGTTGTGTTAAGGGAAAGCCCTGGCCCAGGATCTCCTGATTGCATAAACAAGTATAATATAGGGGGGCATGCTATCTTAGGTTATATACTTTTGTGTACACAGGTTTATTATGTTATGAATGCTTTAGTTTCCTGAATAAGATTTAGTTTTGAATAGAGTCATTATTGTATTTTGTGATTTGATCCTAAATAGTGAGATGCTAGGGATATAAATATAAGCAAGCAAAATATCCCCTGCTTTCAAGACTGTTAAATTCTAATGTTGAATACCTATCAAAACCTAGGATCCCACAACCTTATTCTCATTGTATTTGGTGGAAGAAGGGATTAACATACACACTCAATTGGGTATCTTACCCTACAGACAAATAGGGGATAGGGGTCAAGACGGGGGATGATAGAAGGGAGGGTAGATTGGGGGAGAGGGTAGTTAGAAGCAAACATTTTTGAAAAGGGACAGGGTCAAAGGGGAAAAGAGAATAAGGGGGGCAGGACAGGATGGAGGGAAATATAGTTAGTCTTTCACAATATAACAATTATGGAAATGATTTGGGTAACTACACATGTACAACCTATATTGAATTGCTTATCTTCCCAATGGGAGTAGGTGAGGAGGGAAGAAGGGATAAAAATCTGGAACTCAAAAGTTTTGAGAACAGATGTTTTAAAATGTTTTGTTTTTTACATGCAACTGGGAAATAAGATATTGATTACCATTACAACAGGCACTTGGGTATAGAAATTAATCTTACCCTGCTAGGAAGTGTGGGGGGGTGGAGTGATGCAGGAGGATATAAGAGGGAACAGATTGGGGGAAGGGGTATTCAGCAGGCTAGCTATTTTGGGGTGGGGGTAGGGGAAAGATGGGGAGAAATATTGTAACTCAAAATTTTGTGAAAATGAATGTTGAAAACTAAAAATTATTTAATTAGTTATGGAAAAGACCTAGGGTCCAAGAGGACAAATTCCAGGATCTAGAACATAAGGAAGATTACAAAGTACAAAATCAGATGTATGACTCGTAATCAGCTAGAGCATTATTGAGAATTCCGAGGCCAAGGTGACCAAAGCAAGACTATGTGGTTCTGGTTAGAAATAAATGAGGAGTTCCCAAAGGATGAAGTTGGGGCACTAATGGTACCTTTGGTAGCTTTCACCTTGGTAGCTTTCACCAAGCACAGCTCCTAACCTCAGAAGGGCAGGTTGTCTTGACATTAGGAAGAAATCGTTCGTATTGGAAATAGAAAATAGCAACATCCTAAAACATGCTCTCTAAGGAACTATAAATATGTAAGTGTTCATTAATCCTTGCAGGGCAGGTCTAGGGAATCTTTAGAGTACTCTTTAAGGCCCCAGGTGAGTCATTATGGGCAACATTGCTTTAGACTGAATATTCTCTTGAAAAATACAAATAATTGTTGTATTACATTTTTTTTTATTAAATATTTTACAATACATTTTAAGTTGGTTTCCAGCCATACTAGTGAGTTCTGGTGGCCACTTAGGGGTAGTTTGATACCACTGACTTAAATCACTTACATGCAAGTTTGATGTTGTTATAAGTCATAAGTCTATTTCTTAGTAAATGTTTCTTCATGGGAGTTATGTGCTACCCAAGGCAGGCTTGCCATGTTTTCTCTGATTAGAAAAAACCCTGGGTGAATGGATGGGGAAGGTAATGGGTAATGAGTGCATGACTAAAGAATATATAGATGCCATCAGAACACCAAGCCAAGGTCAAATGACTTCATAAGTTAAAAGAAGTTAACTTTTTGAAAGGAATTGCTTGCTTGTCAGATAATACAAAAGCTGAGGAAAGATACTGAAAACTAGGGTGTCGAGGTAATGGATGAAATAACACTATTTCTGAACTCTAATGGCTTCTGAAGACCTGTATGACCAGTTCTTGTTGACACAATTATCTTACAAGGTTCTGTGTACTGCCATTGCCTTCTATTGAATGAGGCACTATTCCATGAAATCTTATAATGACTTCCTGTGATGAAAAAGTATGGCATCATAGCCAGCTTTCTGATGCTGAGAGTGGTCAGTAGTCTTTTCATTAGTAAAAGGCTTGCAATGCCAATCACATTTAACTTTTAAAAAGTATATCTCACAAACAAATGCCACTATCTACTATTTAAAATAAGGTTCTAATGCCTATGCTAGATAAATGCATTACTGAGGTTATTTTCCAAACAAAATTAACTTTTTCATTCAAAAGAAAGTCGATGGGAACAGACTGGAAAATGTTCAGTCTGATTGACTATTTTAGATGATCACATTAGAGTTTCATAACTGAGAGCTATGGAGTCTCCAAGATAAATGGCAGTTGAATTTGAAGGCAATGATTTCTTAGAGCTAAAAGTTTTGACATAATTTGTGACTTTCAAGTTATTGCAGTCTTTTTCTTTACCCAAGGGCTTCCTTTTTTTTCATTTTGCATTAGATGTGCAACACAGATATTTTATGGAAATGTAGCCTTTTGGTAACAAATTATGTATCAGTTTGAAAATAACCATTTTAATAAAGAATATTTCCAGTCTTTTTGACTTTTATATGAAAATTGGATAAAACGTCTCTCAAAAGATTTCTTAGTTAGGCATTGTGAGGTTATTTAAAGAAAAAATAAATAGAAGCACAAATATATAGTTTCAGGCATAACTAGCCACTTTCTGCTCAAATACAATTTCCTTAATGATCCTCTCTGCTTTGGTGTAAAACAAGAACCTACATGTTTGGGTCATTTTACAAAAAGAGCCTGTCAGGGAGAGATCAAGAGAGATATTCTTCCCCTTTGATTTTTTGCCTACTTTAGAAACCCTGATTATAAAAGTTTTATAATAGATGAGTAGATAATATACAGGCTTATCATCATATGTCAGAAATTGGATTTTTAGCATCGTTACCACCACCATCACCACCTTTTTTTAAAGTTTATAAATCAGTTTCTATAGCTCATATTAATGTCACAACAACCTTATGTTGTAGATACTAAAATGTATTATTGTTCACATTTTATAGATAAGACAACTGAGTCTCAGAATGGTTACATGACTTTCCAAAGATCACACAGATAGTAAATGTTAAAAAGGGATGTGGAATAACTCAGAGTCTAACCTTTTATATGCTACTCAAAAACATTAAAAAAAATTCATTTGGAATTTGAGATAGGATTGAGGAGGGGTATATAAAAATGATTCCTTGTTGTATTCTTTTATTTCTGAAGATAACTTTCTTTGAATGTCCCTGCTTTTAAGACTATGCGGTCCTTGATAGTGAGGACTATTTGTTTTTTGACTTTCTTTATATTCTTAATACTTAACACAATGCCTGTAACATAGTAGGTGCTTCATAAATTGACTAACAATAAACATTCTTCATCCATTTTGTTTAAAGGTAAACATGGAGTATGTATAATGCATGGAGTATGAGACTTAAGTATTTTGAGAGGTTCTGCATTTCATTTAGGCAGCACCAATGTATAATTAGCACAATGTATCTTTATAATTTGAAGGGAACTTATAGATTATGTATCTCTGTTTTACAGATAAGAAAACTGTCTTTTCACTTCAATTACATGACACATAATGGGCCTTAGATTCCTAAAATTTGAAGTTCTGATTGAATCTGTATTCAGAAGGGTCAAGTTATTCTTTACTGTACTTGGGTGTCAGTTGATGAACTTATGATACTACCAACATCTGAACAGGTAGATTCCAAATAGGCCTGAGCTAAGAAAAAAAGACAAAAACAAAAAACTCCTGCTCCTTTAGGGGATCTTTGACTGATCCTCAAAAGCTACAGTATATCCCAAGTCAATCACTACAATTTTGTCCCTGTAGATTCACAAAAGAAATAAAATACTATGGCCTTGCAGCATTAGAAAATAAAATACTTTGAACTTGTACCGTCAATACAGTGAAGATTTTTTTTTAGTTTAATAATACTGTATTTTTCCTGTTACATGTCAAGAAAATTTTTAGCATTCATCTTCACAAGATTTTGAGTTTCAAATTATTATCCCTTCTTCTTTCTCTTCCCCTCTTCTTCTGAAAGTGGTAAGCAGTTTAATATAGCTTAAACATGTGCTATCATGTAAAAATATTTCCATACTTGTCATAGTTGTGAAAGAAAGAACTGAAAAGGAAAAAAATGAGAAAGAATGGAGTAAAAAATGCTTTAATTTGCATTCATACTCCATCAATTCTTTATCTGGATATGAATACCATTTTTCTTCAAGAGTCCTTTGTGTTGTAATCATTGTTTTGCTGAGAAGAGCTGAGTCATTCATAGTTTGCTATTATACCATGTTGCTGACATGGGGTACAATGTTTTCCTAGTTCTGCTCATTTCACTTTTGCATAAGTCTTTCCATATTTTTTTCTGAAATCTTCCTGTTCATCGTTTCTTATTACATTCATATAGCACAGCTTGCTCAGCCACTCCCCAATTTATGGGCATCCCCTCAATTTCCAATATTTTATCACTACAAAAAGAGCTGCTATAAATATTTTTGCATATGCAGGTTATATTCCCTTTTTTAATGATCTGTTTGGGATACACACCTAGTGTGGTATTGCTGGACCAAAGGGTATATTATATACAGTTTGACTGCCCTTTGGCTCTACTTTCAAAAATTGCTCTCTAGAGTAGCTGGATCTGTTCAAAACTCCACCATTAGTGCATTAGTGTCCCAGTTTTCCCACATCCTCTGCAACTGTTGTCTTTGTCCTTTTTTTTGTCAGATTAACCAATCTGATTGGTATGAAGTTATATCTCAAAGATGTTTTAATTTGCATTTCTGTAATAAAAAGTGATTTAGAGCACTTCTTCATAAACCTATAGATAGCTTTGGTTTTTTTCATTGAAAATTTCCTGTTTCTGTCCTTTGACTACTTATCAATTGGGTAATGACTTGTATTCTTATAAATTTATACTCATATATTTGACTATATATTTGAGAAACAAAGTCTTTATCATAGACACAACATAAAAGTCATTTCCCAGCTTCCTGCATTCCTTTTAATCGTGATTGCATTGATTTTGTTGGTACATAGGCTTTCATTTCTATATAATCATATTATTTTACATTTTGTAATGTTCACTATCTCTTCTTTGGTCATGAATTCTTCTCCACCCCATGGATTGCTCTTCTAATTTGCCTATGGTGTCAACCTTCATATCAAAATCATGAACCCACGTTGACCTTTTCTTGGTACATGGTTTTAGATATTGGTCTATGCCTAATTTGTGTCATATTGTTTTCCAGTTTTCCCAGTAAGTTTTGTCAAATAGTGAGTTCCTATCCCCAAAGCTGGGGAACTACATCACTTTAAAGTGACAAATTCTTGTAACTTTAACCCATTCAAAAATAGTGCATTTAAAAAAACATTAATTGTACTTTTCCAACTAATGAACTTTCCCACTACCACCACGCTGCCTATATTTTCATTCATTCTTTTACTCATTCAAAAAACATTTATACATGAAATGGTGAATATGCTCTGGATTTAGAGTCTAAGAACTTGACGTTGTTTAATTCCTGGTTCTTTTATCTCCATGTCTGCATCAATAAAATAGGAATAATAATACACATAGAAGAAAAAGAATATTCACAACAGCAAACTTATGATGTTGTTTTGATAGTCAAATGAAGCAGTGTATATAAAGGACTTTGTGAACCTCAAAGCACTATCTAAAATGTCAATAAATACTATTGTTGGGGGCGGAGCTAAGATGGCAGTGTAGAAGCAGCAAAGCACTGCAGCTCCCACACAAACACGCTAAAAAACTCATAAAATGGGACTCTAAACAGATTTTCAAGCTCCAAAACTCTCCAAAAGACAGAAAGCACATCTGCTGCTACAGGCAGCACAGCAGGCAGGGCTCTTCCCAGCAGTCCAGGAGCCACGGCTGAAACCCCGGCCAGCTCAGGCCCCAGGGCATCGGGCGGGGAGCCACCTGTATAGGAGAGCAGATCAGCTGCACTGGAGGCACAGGCACCACATTTATCAGGCCAGAAGAAAAAAAGGCTAAGAGAAAGGTCAGTGGATTTTGCTGACGGGGGAGGAGAAGAGCAGGTCCGGCCAAACTGCTCCCAGGGCAAGGAAGCAGTGAGAGGCGGCTGTAGCAGCAGGAATGGAGCAGAAGTGGCCTCCACTGGGATGCTTCAGAGCCCTCGGCCTGCAGATAGCAGGGGGGCTGAGGCAATCCATCGAGGCCAAGGGCTCTTGCGTTGAGCGGCCTGGATCTGGATCATGGCCTTGAGTGGTGGTCCTGAGGTGTGCTTTCAGTGAGCCAAAGCTGGGGGGGACTGCAGAATCCCACTAATACCTCCGGCAGCTGTGAGGGCCCCAGCGATTTGGGACAGACCTTTCCCCCTCAAGGAAGCAGAGTTCCACAGAGCTAAAAAACCAAGCAATTAGTAGACTGGCCAACATGAGAAAAAGGAAACAAAATACGAACAGCAGTAAAACTCTAGAATCTTTTTTTATGGACAAAAAAAAATCAAAGCATGGAGCAGGAGGAAGACAACTCAGTCAGAACTCCCTCACCAAATGCTTCCAACACACTGGAAGAATGCCTACTAGCTATACATCAACGGAAAAAGGACTTTGAAAACCAAATGAGAGAAGTAGAGGAAAAATTGGAAAGAGAAATGAGAATGATGAGAGAAAGTCATGAAAAGAGAGTCAACAACCTGACTGAAGAAAACAATACTTTAAGAGCAAATTAACTCACGTGGTAAAGGAGGCCCAGAACGCCAATGAAGAGAAGAATGCCTTAAAAAGTCGAATTTGCCAGATGGAGAAAGAGTTTCAAAAGCATTCTGAAGAAAATAATTCCTTCAGAA
>CM053601.1:63029265-63041346 GCA_028646575.1 Pseudocheirus occidentalis
CTAAGGCCAAGAAAATTAAATGAGTTGACTAAGGCAACATAGGTAGTAGGCTGTTAAGTAGGCTTTGAAACAGAACTTCTGACTCTAGAATCAATATTATATCCAAGGCACCATGATCTTAACAAACATCCCTTCAAGTGGATTGTATTGAAATATTAAACACAACTTGAATTAATTCATTTTAGTTGGAAAGGTAGAAAGGGAGAGAAAGGAATAATGTGAAATTTCAAAAGAAAAATATCTCAAACTAGGAGGAGGACAAGAAGGGAAGAAGAGAATGAGGAGGAAGAGGAAGAGGGAAAAAGAGAAGAAGGAGAAGTATTAGTAGAAAAAGAATGAGGACAAGGAGGAGGAGAAAGGAGAAAGAAAGATATCAAACTAAAAGTCAATACTCATTTTCAAATATCTTAATGATGCTGGGAATTCAAGTGCTTTAGAATTAAAAGAAAAACAAAACACCTCAAGACACTGACCTTGAGAATATACAGTTCTTTGATATAAAGATAGAAGAATGTTTCTCATTAGAATTTTCATGATGTAGATGAAAATGGAAGGGGGTAAACAGGAGAGCCATCCATGGAACAAGATAAACATAGGACTTTAGATCTGTTCACAATAACTCTGAAAGTTGTTGATCTGATCCCTGCTGTTATTCAATGATCAGGAAATAGAAGCAGTGAACTTGGGCTTGGGGTGGTGGGAATTTATGGAGGTGGTGGAGAAATAAACAACATTATTCCCTTCTTCCTCCACTGCTGTGACACTGGAAGTGACATAGATTCCTCTTTAAATTCAGAGAACCTGCTAAGGGTGAGTAAGGAAGAGTGACTTTTTTTCCACAAATGCATACTTCAGCTTTCAAAAGAAGCAAAGAGTTGGGCTGTGATAAACGGGCATGTGAATTTAACTTGCTTTATACCTAAAACAATTAAAGCTGGTTTAGTGACTCTGGAGACATTTTTAGCTTTCTGTTGTACAATCAGAAAGTATTAATAGGACTTTGGAAAAAAGCTATAGAAAAAATGTTTTCAAGGGGTAGAAAATTTTGAACTTATGCAAGTTAAATGAAGTGATAGCTTTGACAACAAATATTACATGCTTTTTTATTTTGAAAATAATCTTTCTTTTGAAAATAGTATAGTATGACAAAATTTTGGTTTATAAAGATATGTGTCCAAAAACATTGATCAAATTATAAAACACCTGAGGTATTCTGTGGACAAAGATTGGAGTATATCATTCTAGTATAAGATTGAAAGTTCCATAATTGCAGCATAAAAATGTGTGTATTGAGAATTTACTATCTGAATTAGGAAGTACCAGCAGTTTAAAGTAATGATCATTCTTCCAAGCTTCAAAATGTGTTTATTTTTAAGTGATGGTAACATGGATTTGAAGATCTTCCTTGCCCCTTGTAATGGCAAACAAGCAAGTACTTAGCTCCTTGTTTCAATTGGGCCTTGCCCATGATTATATCAAGTCTTTGTTAAGAAACAAAACTTGTGAAACCCACGGTAGGAGGGACTTGCCAAAGACAGAAACAGGGAAGAGCTAACGAGCAGATAAAAAGCTGAGCACAAGCTGAGAGAGTTCCAGCACTGCTGGGAGCAAACAGCGTGGAGGTTGACTGGCTAGCATGAGTGAGAGAGAGGGCATTCTTGCTTAAGGGAGCCTGTTTTGTTTTGAAGATCTGACAGAGGAAAGGTTTGGGAAGGCTTGGGAATGTTGGTGCTTACTGCATTGCTTATGTGAACTAACTTCATGGTCACTATGATGAATTTGGCTATCTGATTTTGGGATTTGGCTTTCTGGAATTTGAATGAATGCTTTGTTTCTGTCCTCCACATGAAGAGCCTGTTACATTTTGTGATTCAGAACAATACCAGTACATTCATAACTGCCATGGGTGCTGTGAATATCAAATTAGTGTTATAAACCATGAATTCATTCTGGAAGAATATATAACCTGCGTGTAGGATGTATCTGTAAGATTCTATGTATGTCTGTAAGAGAGTATCTGAAAAAAGCTAAAGATAATTTTTTTTCTTCTAGCACAAGACATGAGAATAATAAAGAGATTGCATAGGAGAGTAAGAAAGAAGACTATTTTTAGGACCATGATGATATCTGAAATTTCCTTCATACCAGGGGTTACTTTTCCTCAAAGGAAACTGTAGTCATTCTCACCTCTAAGTTGACAATGATTATATCTCTCTCTCTAAGCCTAACATTTTCCCCCTAATCCTGTCCTGCATATCTTATTGTGTATGAAATGTTTGACATAGATTAAGCTATTCCTAGCCAGTTTCCTCTTTTTACCTTCTTACTTTATAATCTCCTGCCAATAATCCCATGCTGTTTATTCATTCATTCCAGTCTTCTGCTGGTCAAAGGCAACCTTTCTACATTTACCCTACCCATCTTCTCAAATTGATTATTCCCCCTTCTACGTTCTCTTTCTTTCCCTAATACATAATCTCTGCATATCTACTCATTCTTTTCCTGACGACTACAAACACACCCATCTCCATAATAAATTTTTAAAAGTCACTGAATTCTTTCATTTACACATGTTATTCTAAATTTCTCCTCATTTTCTGAGTTAAACACGTTGAAAGGCTATTAGTACTTGGCATCTGTACATCTTCCTGTCTCACTGTCTCTAAACCCTCCTCAATATGGCTTCCAAGCTAATTATTTACCTAAAATTATTCTTTCCAAAGCTATCATTCATCTTTTAATTGCAAAATCTAATGGAATGGACACGATTATGCCTCCTAGATGGTTTTTTCTCCCTCAAAGATCTCTATTCTCCAAGACGTCTTTCATATGACTGCCAAATCAATATTCCTAAAGCACATTTCATTCACCTGCTCAAGAAACTCCAGTGGCTCCCTATTGCCTGTAATACAAAATACAAAAAATTCTGTTTAGCGCATTATGTCCCTAGTCATCCTTTCTGACATAATTATGTCTTATTCCCCTTAACACACTCTCTATTTTAACTCATTTGGTTAACTCAATATTTTAGATATATGAAATCTTTATTCTCCTATCTTTGCACCTTTACACTCACTGTCCCCATGCCTTCAACCATTTCTCATCTCTACCTCTTAAAATCTTATTGTTATTTAGTCATGTCTGAGTTTTGCAACTCCATGGATCTTACTATCCATGGAATCTTCTTGGCAAAGATACTGGAGTAGTTTGACATTTCCTTCTTTAAATAGATTAAAGAAAACAGGGGTTAAATGACTTGTCCAGAGTCACACAGCTAGTCTAAGGCTAGATTTGAACTCAGATCTTCCTGACTCCAGACATAGTGTTCTATCAACTGAGTCACATACCTTCTGCTCTTAAAAACCCTCTATGTTCTTTCAAAACTAAGCTAAACTGGTCTATTTCTCTACCTGTTGCCTAATAAACACACTCCAAAGTAGTTGTAGCATTAACATCTTAGTGACATGGGATCATAGAATTTCATACTTTCAAGGTGACAGTCAGAACATCCCCCTCATTTGACAAATAAAGATGAGATACAGAAAGGCACACAGCAATAATAACTTATTGCTATACAGATTCTACAAGTAGAAGGCAATTACTGGGATTTGAACTCAGGTCCAGTGACACCATATCCAGTATTCTTCCCCAAGTGCTCCTCTCTTCCTCTCTCACATCTTCATGAATAATGCCAAGAATGAGTTATAATCAGATAATTAACTGAAAACATTATGGCTTATTATTCTCAGGGTCTACCCGTAGATCCCATGTCTGCTCATAAAAGTTGAACATCAAAAGCACTTCACTTGTACTTATCAATAATTTGTAGATGTAAAACTTAACATAACTTCCATGAGTTTTATCCAAGATAAATGAGATCTTTCAGGATTTTTAGCAACTTAACATCAGTTTTTTGCCAATTAACTCACCAATACTGACCTGTCCCTACAGCAACCACATTTACAGTTTTTCCAAGTGATAATAAATACTTTGGTTGTGAAAAAAGACTACATATACAAATGGCTCAAAAACAATGTTCATCCTCACAATATGACCAAATCAACCATTTTGTCTTTCTATTTCTGTATTCTTAACATTTGCTAATACATCAATAATCTATCTCTTTTTGGTTTTCTGTTTTGTTTTGTTTTTTGCTTTTTTGGAGGAGGAAGGTAGGGCAATTGGGGTTAAATGACTTGCCCAAGGTCACACAGCTAGTTTTTTGTGTTAAGTGTCTGAGGTCACATTTGAACTCAGGTCCTCCTGATTCCAGGCTGGTGTCCTATTTATTCACTGTGCCATCTAGTTGCTCCCAATAACCTACCTCTTAAAACAAAAAAAGTTAGGACTTAAACATGCCTTCAACTTTTTTTTTATGTTGGCTACTGATTATCTCTAATTAAGTTGACTGTGTACTAATAAAAATGGGATTAATGAGAGAATTCAGTTGAGAATTTTAGCCTATTAATTCACAGAAAGAAAATGTTACTCTTTAAAATGTATATTCAGTATGTACTGTTACATTTGCAATGTTATGTCTAGAGCTTCCCAATCATCCAGATAGGGCTGAGACTTATACAAATGCTGTGCCACAGTTGCTACCCTAGGCTGTCTTGGGAAGGTTTTGTCATCATAGGCTATCCAAACATCAGAAGACTGAAATCCAACCATTCAACATGAAATTAATGTTCATAAGTCAAGTTACCCAAGAGAGTATAGTTGTAATGCTCAATCTTGATCCACAAGGTGACACAATGCACCTCCCTTTACTTCCCTGGAGAAAAGGACTATTGCATATACCATCAGACTTGGTTCCTGTATTATTGGTTAGTTTTTCTTAGCTATTTTTCTTTGTCACAATAGATAGACTTAGGGATGGAGTCTTTCCAGAAATGATTAAGATGCATTGAGGAGGTCCCCTGTGCTGGGTGGTTTTATTTAGGGAGAAAAGAAGCCTAGCTATCACATCATCTTTGCAAATTCATCAATGAAATAGAGAAATCTTTAGACCTCTCTGGCCCCCTCAGTTCACTTTGCCTCTCACTCCTGCCCATCTGCCCACAAAATTCAGCACCAGCCCCACTACCATTACTCCCCTGGATAAAGCCACTTCTCAGGGCCTGGTTGCTGACTTTCACCAAGATGGCCGAAATGGTCTTAGTCATGAGGCTTTTCAAATCATGTGAAGATGAGACTATGTATCTGAGGCAATCAAGAGGGCCCTAATTGGTATTGACTTGGGTACAACTAATTCCTGTGTAACAGAAATGGAAGGGAAGCAAGCACAGGTTTTGGAGAATGTCGAAGGTGCCAGAACTACTCTCTTACTTGTAGCCTTCACAACAGAAAATGAACACCTTATTGGTATACCTGCCAAAAGACAGGCAGTCAACAACCCAAACAACACATTCTATGATACCAAGAACCTCATTGTCCATCTGTCTGAGGATCCTGAAGGGCAGAAAGACATTAAAAATGATCCATTCAAAATTCTTATCCATTCCTCCAATGGGGATGTCTGGGTAGAAGACCATAGGAAGCCATATTCTCCAAGTCATATGAGTTAATTTTGTGGATGAAGATGAACAACACTACAGAAAAAGGACTATATAGGACCTTCAGGAAAAAATACCATTAGCACTGTGTCTACTTATGTCAATGATTCTCAAAGACAGGTCACCAAAGATGCTGGGCAAGTATGTACTTACTGAAAGTGCATATTAAATGTACTTCTAGTGAATAATGAGCCTACAGCTGTTGCCTTGGCTTATAGCTTAGACAAATCTGAAGACAAAATCATTGCTGTCAGGGCTGTTAGGTGGCATAGCGAGTGGAGCACCAGCCCTAGAGTCAAGAGAATCTGAGTTCAAATTCAGCCTCAGACACTTAACACTTACTAGTCGTGTGACCTTGGGCAAGTCTTTAAACCCCCAACTGCCCTGCATTCCCCCTTCCAAAAAGAAAAAAAATATTGCTGTGTATGATTTAGGTGGTGGAACTTTTGATATTTCTAACCTGGAATTTCAGAATGGTGTCTTTGAAGTGAAATCTACCAATGGGATGAGGCAGTGGCTATTGGAGCTACCATTCAGGGAGGTGAGTTAGCTGGTAAGGTCACAGATGTGCTGCTTCTGGATGTCACTACCCTTTCTCTGGGCATTGAGACATCAGGAGGTGTCTTTACCAAACTAATGAGGAGGAACACGACTATTCCAACTAAGAAGAGCCAGATGTTTTCCACAGCTGCTGATGGTTGGACACAAGCAGAAATTAAGAAGTGCCAAGGAGAGAGAGAGAAATGGCTGCAGAGGAAAGCTTCTTGGAGAGTTTATTTTGATTGGAATTCCAGCCTCACATGGAGTTCTCCAGACTGAAGTTGCATTTGACATTGATGCTAATGAGATTGTACATGCTTCTGCAAAGGATAAAGGCACAGGATGTGAACAAAAAATTGTGATCCAGTTTTCTGGTGGATTAAGCAAAAAATGACATTGAGAATATGGTTAATAATGCAGAGAAGTATGCTGAGGAAGAAAGAATGTGCAGAAGCTGTCAATATGGCAGAAGGAATTATTCATGATACTGAAAAAAGATAGAATTCAAAGACCAACTTCCAGCAGATAAGTACAATAAACTAAAAGAAGAAATCTCTAGAATGATAGAGCTCTTGGATCACAAAGATAATGAAACAGGGGAAAGCATCAGGCAGGCAACATCTACTCTCAAACAAACATCATTAAAGCTCTTTGAGATGGCATGTAAAAAAGAAGGCATCTGAGAGAGAGAAGGATCTGAAAGTTTTACTTCTGGGGAACACAAGAACAGAAGGAGGGGAAGCAGTAACGTCATGAGTTGACCTTGACTGGAGCAGAAATGGGGAAAATATTGGTGAAGCTTGGGAAAGAAGGAGCACAAGGACCTTTCTGAGCAAAAATGGGCAAACTTCAGTTTTATTGTGTTTTTGTAGTGTTCTATATATAATTTCCTGACTGCATAAAAAAAGAAATCTTTATCCTCTAACTTTCTGTATGGAGGGGGAAGAGTTTCCATCAACACTGTCCAATTCCTAGAAGGGGTTTGTAATCCTATCTGCACTATTTGCTAGGAATTTCCCTTGTCAGATTCTATTTTCAAGGCACTAGGAACTTCCCCCTTGAAATTCTGGCTGCCTCCTCAGATACACAGAATATCCTCTCTCATAATTATATATAGGCCTGGTAGTAACCTACCAAGGTATTAGAGGTGGAGTTTGAATCCAGCTCCTAGTTCAGTGCTCCGTTGAACATGTCAAGCTGCCTATCTTCTTCTTTATATCCAAACATTACACATCTCCTGCATGCCCCAACTGATGACTAGATGTAACACTGAGGACATTAAGTCTCAAAGTATATGTCAATTTAACTCATAGTGCCTTAGTGAGATCTTTCTTGAATTGTTCCATCAATTTATCCTCTGAAATGAAAATAGGTACATAAATCTTTTGTTTTCCTGGAGATCTTTTTGCAAAAACTCAACTTGAGTACTGCAAGATAAGATGACCAAATGCCCTATGGATTTATATTTGTTTCCTTTGGATATGTGATACAGAACCAGTTCTCTTCCCTTTCCTTGTAGAAATTGTCAACCATGATTCCTTATAATGGCCTCTTACTTTTATTATCTGGTTTCATTAATATGGGTACTGGTAAGATTACTATAATCTATTTCCTCCAGTAGAATTTCTACTCATTCACAGATCATCAGATGAAGATATTCTACTCAGAGGAATAGCAGCTGATTGATTTTTAATATCCTTTTCTTCACTATTCTACCATCATTGTGAAAGTATAGGGAGTGTTATAGGACTGAAGCATTTTGTGTTTTTTGTTAATCCTTAAATTCCCATGAATGTCTAACAAGTCTATTAGTGATGAGCTTCTGAGTATGTCACTAGGCTGCTAAAGGGAAGACAGGTACAATGTATTGCCAGTTAAATACAAGAAATCTTCCCAGCATGATAGAAATTGCCAGAGCTTGTATTCCACTGGCAAAGCCTTTGAGAATCCAGGCTTGTCATTCTCATGCCTTGATAAGACATCATAGTAGGATTTGAAGGGCTGTGCACATAGCAAATATTTAACACAGATTGATAAAGAGAACTGAATCACATATAATACATGCTTGAGATCTGTTGAATGGAACTAAATTGATCGCTTCTTCTTTATCAACTTACACAGATCCCCACAGCCTAATTTTTAAAAATAATGTTTAATCTCATCACCAAATAGTTTTCCTTTCTTAGGTTCCCTCACAAATCCAAGATTGGTTAAATCCTACAAAAGCAATTTAGTGTAATCCAATATATATTTATCTAGCACCTACTATGTGCCATATACTCTACTAAAGGTTGGAAGTTACAAATAAGAAGAGGAAAGATAGTCCTTGTAATCTAATAGGGGAAGGGAATATACAAAATGGAAACTAAAAATGGAGGGGGAGAATCAGGAGGTACTCACAAAACACTATGTTCCTTGGAACAGAAACCAAGCAGAGTCCTTAATAAAAAGTGGAGAGTTACTTTGAAAGTTCTTTTCTTTTTCTATAAAAGAAGGCTTAGGGGAACTACCCAGATGTGGCACATGGAAGACTGGACAAGGCCTGGTCAACTTGGCCTCAAGTTGATCTACCAGCCCACAAGGGCCATTCCTAGGTATGTCACCATAGGGCTTGGATCTGTTGTAGCTGGGTAACAGACAAAAACAGGGGCAGCAACTACTCCTGGACTACCAACCCATAGCCTTGAAATTTGAAAAGCACCTATCCGAACTTCCAGGGACCAGGATGGGAGAGTGAACTCTGGCTGCTCCATCCCACCCCCCCCCCAACCCTGAAAACACAGTAATTATTGCCCCACAACAAAAATGTTAACAGTAAAGACTTGTGAGCCCTAGAGGAAGGGTGTGGCTAAAACCCTGCCTCAAAATGCCTTTAAAAAATGGACAGCAAAGACAAAGATTCCTAAAGGAGAAGTTAAGGGAGTTAGAGGAAGAAATAGATAGCAAAACTATACTGGTGGGGGACTTCAATCTCCCCCTCTCTGAACTTGATAAATATAACCTCAAAATAAACAAGAAAGAAGTTACGGAGGTAAACAGAATATTAGAGAATATAGATATGGTACACTTCTGAAGAAAACTGAATGCAGATAAAAAGGAATATCTTCTCAGTTGTACATGATACATACATAAAAATTGACCATATATTAGGGCATAAAACATCATAATTCAGTGCATAAAGGCAGAAATATTAAATGCATCCTTCTCAGATCATGATGCAATAAAAATTATATGCAATAAAGGGCCATGGAAAGATAGATGAAAAACTAATTGGAAACTAAATAACTTAATCCTAAAGAATGAGTGGATTAAACAAGAAATTATAGAAACAAACAGTAACTTCATTCAAGAGAATGACAATAAAGATACCAAAACTGTGGAATGCAGTAAAGGGAGTTCTTAGGGGAAGTTATATATCCCTGAATTCACACATGAATAAATTAGACAAAATGGAGGTCAACAAATTGGGCTTGCAGTTGAAAAACCTAGAAAAAGAACAAATTGAAAATCCCCAATTAAATACTAAATTAGAAATAATTAAAAACAAAAAAGAGATTAAGAAAATTGAAATTAAGAAAACTATTGAACTAATAAAAAAAAGCTAAGAGCTGGTTTTATGGGAAAAAAACAATAACATTGATAGACCTTTAGTCAATATGATAAAAAAGAAAGACAAAAATTAAATTACAAGTATCAAAAATGAAAAAGGTGAATCTGCCGCCAATGAAGAGTAAATTAAAACAATAATTAGGAATTATTTTGCCTGATTGTGTACACATAAATTTGACAACCTTAGTGAAATGCATGAATATTTACAAGAATATAAGTTGCCCAGATTAACTGAAGAGGAAGTAAATTATGTAAATAACCCCATCTCAGAAAAGGAAATCAAACAAATCATCAGTGAACTTCCAAGTAAAAAATCTCCAGGGCCAGATGGATTTACTAGTGAATTCTATGGAACATTTAAAGAACAATTGATTCCAATACTCTACAAATGATTTGAGAAAATTGATAAAGAAGGAGCCCTACCAAATTCTTTTTATGACACAAATATGGTAGTGATACCAAAATCAGGAAGAGAGAAAACAGAGAAAGAAAATTATAGATCAATCTCCCTCATAAATATAGATGAAAAATTTTAAATAAAATATTAGCAAAAAGACTACAGCAATTTATCACAAGAATAATACATTTTGGTCAAGTAGGATTTAATCCAGGAATGCAAAGATAGTTCAATATTAGGAAAACCATCAGTATCATTGATCATATCAACAATAAAACTAGCAGAAACAATATGACTTTCTCAATAGATGCAGAAAAATCTTTTGACAAAATACAACGTCCATTCCTATTAAAAACACAAGAAAGTATAGGAATAAGTGGAGCTTTCCTCAGAATAATAGGTAGCATCTATTTAAAGCCATCAGCAAGTATTATATGTAATGGGGACAAACTAGAAGCATTTCCAGTATGATCAGGGGTGAAACAAGGATGTCCACTATCACCCCTCTTATTCAATCTGGTACAAGAAATGTTAGCAGTAGCAATTAGAGAAGAAAAAGAAATAAAAGGACTCAAATTAGGCAAAGAAGAGGTTAAGTAATCACTCTTTGCAGATGCTATGATGATATACTTGGAGAATCCCAGAGAAACAGGGAAAAAAACTTCTTGAGACAATAAATTTAGCAAAGTTGCAGAATATAAAATAAACCCACATAAGTCCTAGGTGTTCATATATATTTCTGACAAAATCCAATAGCAAGAGATAGAAAGAGAAATCCCATTTAATGTTACTGTAGACATTATAAAATCTTTGGGAATCTACCTGCCAAAACAAACCCAGGACCTATATGAACACAACTAAAAAATACTTTTAAACAAATAAAGTCAGATCTCACTAATTGGAAAAACATCAATTGCTCATGGCTGGGTAGAGATAATATAATAAAAAAGACAATTTTTCCTAAATTAAATTACATATTTAGTGCCATACCAATCAATCTACTTGATAGACCTAGAAAAAATAGTAACAAAATTCATTTGGAAGAACAAAAGGTCCAGAATATCAAGGGAATTAATGAAAAGAAATGCTAGGGAAGGTGGCCCAGCTTTACCATATTTTAATCTGTATTATAAAGCAGCAGTCATCAAAACTACTTGGTACTGGCTGAGAAATAGAATAGTGGACCAATGGAATAGATTGGGTACACAAGACTCAGTAGTCAATGACTATAGTAATCCACTCTTTGATAAACCCAAAGACCCCAGTTTTGGGGATAAGAACTCACTATTTGACAAAAACTGCTGGGAAAAGTGGAATACAGTATGACAGAATCTGGGCATAGATCCTTATCTAACTCCATATACCAAAATCAAGTGTAAATGGGTGCATGAGCTAGGTATAAAGGCTGATACTGTAAGCAATCTGGGAAAGCAAGGGATAGTTTACCTGTCAGACTTATGGAGAAGGGAAGACTTTATGACCAAAGAAGAGTTAGCAAGCATTATAAAATGCAAACTGGATAATCTTGATTACATTAAATTGAAAAGTTTCTGTACAAACAAAGCCAATGTAACCAAGATTAAGAGGGAAGTGGGAAATTGAGAAAGAATTTTTACAACCAGTATCTCTGATAAAGGCCTTATTTCTAAGATATACAGGGACTTGAGTCAAATCTATAGGAATACAAGCCATTCTCCAATTGATAAATGGTCAAAGGATATAGACAGGCAATTTTCAGAGGTAGAAATTAAAGATATCTATAAGCATATGAAAAAATGCTCTAAATAACTATTGATTAAAGAAATGCAAATCAAAACAACTCTGAGGTACCACATCTCACCAGTCAGATTGGTTAAGATGACAAAACAGGAAGATGACAAATGCTGGAGAGAACGTGGAAAAATTGGAACACTAATGCATTGTTGGTGGAGTTGTGAACTCATTCAACCATTCTGGAAAGCAAACTGGAACTATGCCGAA
>CM053601.1:63050128-63079150 GCA_028646575.1 Pseudocheirus occidentalis
CATGAAAATGAATGATGTAAACAAGAAAACAAATAAAAATAATATATCATGGGAAAAAAGGATCTCTTTATTGAGGTAACAGGTGAATTATTTCAATACCTCTTTTGCCCTCTGGTTCCAGGACATCAAGACAGTTTTCCTTGATAATTTCTTGAAAGATGCAATCCAGATGCTCCATCTGATTATGGCTTTCAGGTAGTCTTGTTCTGCTATTGTATCTCTGAATCCATTTTCCAGGTCAGTCATTTTTCCCATGAGGTATTTTACATTTTCTTCCTTTTTTCCGTTTTTTTAAAATTTTGATTAAATTCTTCGTGTCATTATCTTCCACTTGCACAATTCTCAGTTTTAACATGTTGTTTTCTTCAATTAGCTTTTGATTTTCTATTTTCTTTTCTATTTTGTCAATTGTACTTAAGTGGATTTTTCTATCTCCTTTTTCTGTTTGGTCAATTCTAATTCTTAACCAGTTTTCCAAGCTGTTGACTTTTTTTCATAATTCTCTTGAATCACTCTCATTTCTTTTCCCAGTTTTTTCTTAATATCTCTCTTATGATTTTTTAAGCTTCATTTTGACCTCTTCCATGAGATCTTTCTGGGTTTGAGACTGCTTCTCATTTATCTTAAGGGCCCATAGATATTTTGACACTTTTGGCTTCTTTTGAGTTTGTGTCTTTCACCATAACATTTTAAAAAATTTTTTATTGTTTTTTGCTCATCTTATTTTTGACATTTTTCTTTTCTTTTAAATTTGATCTCTGATGCCTCTGTGAAAGGGGCTGTGTCAGGTTTCTTGTGCCAGGAACTCTATTCCCTGGCCATTTATCTGGTGCTGCACTGGAGCCCATGGAGACCCTCTTGTTTGGTGCTGTGTTGTGGGAGGGTAAGCTGTGGTATACCTGACACTACTGTAGACAATAAGGTCTAGCATCTTACCTAATGATGAACTATGGTCCTGTTGGCAGTGTTTACTATATGCTGAGGCCCAGGGAGCTGCTTCTGCATTTCCCCAGGGCTACAGTGAAGCATGGAGAAGTTTGGTCACTGGAGGATGCCTGTTTGCTGAGGGCTACACTGAAGCATGTGGTGATACTAAGAGCTGCATTCTGTCAGTTCCCTGGCTATGCTAAGGTACCTGGGATGCCCAGATGTTGGTTTGTGCTTGTTCCACCACACTAGGGATCATAATTTCCCTCTGGTTTGCTGAGTGGAGGCTTGTTGGTGGCTTGCTGGGGTGGTTCCTGTCCCAGAAAAATGCTCCCCTTTTAACTGAGATGGACCTTTCTTGTTGATTCTCCAAGTTTCCCTGACTAAAAAGAACACTCCACTCTGTCTTTTTGCTGCTTCCACCCTTCCAGGATTATTTCTAGGACACTATTCTACTGTTGCTTGGTGGTGAATATGTATGAGCCACGGTGATTTACCTCTTTCTCTGCCAACTTGCCTCCCAGAAGTAGACTCACTATCTCATATTCAATATAATATAAATAAAAAAGATGCTAACTGCTTAATAATAATTCAGTAAATCTCTCTTTAGCACAGAACAAGCTATTAAAAATTTGACAACCAAATAATTAGGTATATGTTTTATTGCCATGTTTGTTTGCTAAACTATGTTATCATGAAAATTTATTTAACCTGTCTGGGTGTCAGTTTCATCATCTATAAAAATCAGTAGCTGTATTATGAAGACTCCAGTTCAAAACCCATGATTATGATCTTTAGAGTCATGAAAATCATCTCTTAAGCAATAAAGGGGCCCTGATCTGTATTGACAGATGAAAGACCCATTCTGAGGAAATAACAGATCTTTTGAAGTTCTGATGAACCATAAGCAAGGCACTGTGTTTGGTGGTATGAGAGGGAAACACGAATGAACAAGAGTTATGTCCTTCCTATTTACAACAACAACATAGTAAGACATAAATATATTAGATGAAATTTTATCACACCTTAGAATCTCAAAGAATCAAATAATTCTATAATCTTATTGGTAATGAGAAAACTTCCTCCAGTGGTACACAGTTAAACCCATGCCTGCAGCTTATCCTGTGTAACTCATTCATGTTCACCTACATTCACCATAAGAGGTAAAACCAACATGTTGGATACTTTCCTGAATTTCTTGATAGCAATGGATAAAACAGAAGATAATAGCCTAAGAGGTACAAGGGTCCTGACATGGCCCACCAGCTGAACCTGTCATGTTGCAGGGAAGGAAACTAAAATTTAGAGAAAACAATGACTGCGTAAGGTCACACAGCTAGTGAATGACTCAAGATTTAACTAAGGTTCTCTTACTCCAACTCCAATGCTCTTTCTATTATATGATTATTTGAATCTAGAACCTCCATTTCGGGATTTAGGTATTAGATTAGTTTGTTTGGCAATATTTCAAAAGACAAAATGACAATCTAAATACTTGTCAGATATATCAGTCTTCATAGAATTCATTAAATGAAAAACAAACTACTAAGTGCAAAATATAGATTCAAGCTATTCCATGAAAATATAACAAATTCATATGGCAGCTGAATTGTGATAAATTAGGTATGCAGTTGGACTTAAGAGTTAGGAAGAGATATGGTTCAAATACAGACCATCACAGATACTTGCTAGCTCCATGACACTGGTCAAGTCACTCAACCTTTCTAGGCTTCAGTTTCTTCACCTAAATGAAAGTGTTGGACCCAACGGCTTCTAGCCAGCTCCATATCTATGATCCATTGAATGCTGTTTGAGTAGACTACTAATGAAATTGTTAAGTATATAGTTGGTAAAACTAAAGTAACTGTTTTAAGAACAGAATAATTCCATATAAACTTGCTTTTTTCCAAAAGATATACCTGTGTTCCTTAAGGATTTAATATTACCCATTCCAATGATCCAATTACTTGTTTCTTTCATTAAAAGAAAAACTAGTTATACTTCTGAAGGGTAAATTGAAAGTTAAGAATTTATTAATCCCAAGTGTAGATGAAATACATCCAATTTTCCCTAGGGAAAAAATACTTGATTTAACGTAAAACTAAATTTGTCATACTATTATTTCTCTCATTATATATACTCATTGTTTATTCAGTTCTGAGGTTGACTGTTGAAATAATGGATTGGATGCAATAGCTGATATCTCCAAATGCCTTTCCTCATTAAATGCCCAGGTACAGTATATACATCATTGCCTGAGAATCTTTTTAATACATCAGACTCCTTCATATTGCTTTTACATATTCTTGTCAATGCTTGACAGTTTTATAAAGTAAGTTGAGATTAGCATCTTTCTCTGGATGCCTCCAAGCGGCAGCATCAATAGGAATGCACCAGTTAATAATATCAGCTACCTGATTAGCAAACATGACAGCTTTAGGATATGGGTCTTTTCACATTTCCACCCTTTCCTAAGCAGCCTTAGGAAATCCCTGCCTCGAAAATTTAAACCATAGAGATAGTAGCTACTAACATATATCCCAATACTAGACATATACATAATGAGAATGCCTAAATGTCTTATTGATTTTCATTTCTAGGACCAACAGAGTTCAAAGTCATCTATGCAATTTTGTTATTCTAGTCTACCTAAGTCTGCATAGAGCCATCTTTCAAAGGGTTGTTTTTCTACTGGGAAAAGAGTATCTAGCCTTGCAATTATGGATTTTTGTCTATTTGGTTTCATTCATGGATGATAAGGCACCTCAGTGAACTGAAGAAAAAGAAGATGGCACTTGTGACAATGCTCATTTGTATCTATACTTGAGTTATAAACATTCATGAATCACAGGAATACCATAAGCATCAAACTGATTGTTAGCCTTAAAGCAAAAATTTCCCCTATAACCTTCCCTAGTGTGAATAACTATTAAGAATATATCATTTCTGAAAAGGAGAAAAAAGTTGGAAACAAAATGGAAAATTAGTGATATGTAAAAGGAAAGAGAAAATAATGAATACATTTGATAGTACAGCACTTGTAAAACCTCTCTTATGATATAGAGACTCCAGAATACCTATCTCCTGTTAAAGTTACTCTTTAGGTCAACATCTACTCAAAATGATAACAAATAAGCTCCAACACATATATGTACTTTCACTCAAGTCAACCAGATGGTAAAATTACTTCAAAGTAAAGACATTTAATGAAATACCATTGTAAGAAAATTTCTCATGCGACATTTTCCCCATAAACCACAAGCATACTCTCCAATGAATGTATGGACCACCAATGAAGTGAACTTGTATATGGAACATGTGTAAGGAAGCTACATGGGGGGAATACCTGAGTAAGGACAACTCCATACCTCGCATGTGGCAGCTCTCCTCAGAGTTCCTCTCTAACAGTCACAGCTGCTCTTCTCATATTAATTCTACTACTGCCTTTGGGGCATCCTCTCTTCAGGACCAGCTAAACCATCTCAGCTTCAGTCAGCTGGGGTAGAGTGTCTAGAAACCTCTCCCTGATGATGATAGATTGAGCTCTTTAGTCATAACTGCCTTGCATAAGCAATATAAGTCAAGCAAAGTACCCCTAGGATAAAAATTGTCTTTCCTTTTCTACCCTTTTCCTGGGAGAAATTGAAACATTTAATTTCAGACAAGTTACCTAATAGGATTCTGATACTCAGGATGCTTCACTCATTTAGGCTTTTTTTATTATACATCTTTCAAAAACTGCTTGCTTTTACTCTATTTTAGCCTAAAAGACACACACACACACACACAAACTCTCCCCCCATCTCTCTCTCTCTGTCTCTCTGTCTCTCTCTGTCTCTCTCTGTCTCTCTCTGTCTCTCTGTCTCTCTCTGTCTCTCTCTTTCTCACTCTCTCTTTTCTATATTTAAGAAACAACTTGATGGAGCTGGGATAGAGTAGAAAGAATGCAAGGCCTGGAGTCAGGAAGACTTGAGTTCATATCTAGCCTTAGACACTGTCATTACCCTGAACAAGTTACAGAACCCTGTTGGCCTAAGTTTCCTCATCTATAAAATGAGCTGGAGAAGGAAATGGCAAAAAAAAACCCTCTGGGATATTTGCTTGCTATGGTCTATATGATCACGAAAAATGAGACACATCAGAACAACAAATTTTGACTTGCTGGGTTTTGTTCATTTTTAAGAAGTGGAACAGGAAGAAGCTACAATTTCTTTGGTGTAGAAGACTCCCAGTGTGGAAACTCCCTGCATCAATACAATTCATCACTTTCTCTGTTATAATCTTTAGAAAGTTCTCTAGGGCACTGAGATATTAAATGACTTCTGCAGGATCACTCAGCATGTGCCAGACGTGAGGCTTAAGTCTCCATTTTTGTTACTTTGATGCGTATTTTTTAATCCACCAAGATATTCTGCCTCTCTTGATTTTACTAGCTAGTGATAATATTGAAAATTCATGACATTCAGTTATACAGACCCAAACTGTGAACTAATTTAACCAGACAGAAAATATTAGAGGACTAATCCCTGCTCTCAAGGAATATTTCATTTAGGGAAACAAAATAAATATACATTAATTTTGTTTTGCTTCTTTTAACAAAATGAACTCTTCATTTGTTTCTAGTATTTTGCAGAGTTTCTAGTGTATCCATTCAGGAAATACCTCCTGAACCCCTACTAGATATGACACATTAAACTAAGCACTGTGGGTACATAAAAAGAATAAGGATAAAAAGAATAAATTTACGTTGTCTTCCAAGCTTACAGTCTAGATTAGAAACTAGTACATTCATGCACAACAATAACTATAACATAGAGCACATAATTCCTTTCATGTAAATGGTAGAAATAGTCTCTATTTCTGACTCATCCCGGGCTTCCTCCATATATGATTAGGTGGCAGGGGAAGTTAGCAGAAATCTCTGTGTTAAAGAGAGGACTTGAGCTGAGCTATGAAGGGTGGGCAGCATTTTGATAGATGGAGAATGGTACTTTTTTTAAAGGCTGTTAACTAGTTGAAGGAAACTACATGACCACAGAAGCACAGACAAAGAAATAGTGTTTGATCCTTTATGGAGGGCTCAGAAGTTTCCAGGGAAATAACCATTTTTCATCAGGGGTCCTTGGCTCCACTGACCATCAAGCTGATCACCTAAATTCTCACAGTTCACGCACATTGACTCAGTTTTTACTCAACATTTTCTCAGCTGTCTCTGTTGCCTCGCCTCCCTGATTAGAAGGCTGGAGAGTAGAGCAATAAATTCTTCCCAAATCCTTCCTTTCCAGAGGGCTCAGAACTTTCCAGGGACCTCTATTTTCCATTAAAAGCTCTGCTTGATTTCAACTCCACAGAACATCATGTCTCAGTTCAGGTATTAACCAATTGGTTGTTGTTGTTGTTTGGTCATTTCGGTCATATCCAACTCATTGTGATCCCATTTAGGGTTTTCTTGGCAAAGATACTGGAGTGGTTTACCATTTGTTTCTCCAGCTCTTTTTACAGTTGAGGAAACTGAGGAAAAAAGGGTTCATGACTTGCCCAGGGTCACACAGCTAGTTTTGAACTCAGGAAGATGAGTCTTCCTGACTCCTGGCAATCTATCCATTGTGCCACCTGGCAAACCCCTAGTAATCCCACTTTTTCAGATTCCTTCTGTGTATTGTCTTCCCCCATTTGGTTTTAATCTCCTTGAGGACAGGGACTTTCTTCCTTATACATATCCCATGTACTTTGCACAATGACTAGCTTAATAAACATGTATTGAATTAAACTGATCTAGATCAAGAAGACTATGGTTTTCAGTTCCAAGTTTTGTCACTTACTACTTGTGTGATCTTTAGTAAGTCACTTAACTTCTTTCTCCATCTGTTTTCTATGTAAAATGAAGAGACTGGACTAAACAATCTAGCTCTAAATTTAGGGTTCAAATTTAGAATACAATGAGCAGACCAATTTAGGTAGAGGAGGAAGTTCATATAAGGAACATGGTTTAGCACCAACTTATGGGCTTTGCATGAAAGAAAAACTCAATTCTTGGTGACATTTATGGCAATTATTTTTTGAGGGGGGAAGGCAAGGCAATTGGGGTTAAACAGCTAATTAAGTGTCTCTGTGTCTGAAGCCAGATTTGAACTCAAATCCTCTATGCCACCTAGCTGCCCTCAAGTTACAGCCATTATTATTATAAGCAGGGTGTGTGTGTAAATGTTTAATAACCAGCTCTCTGAAAATAAATATATGCACAACATACATTTAATTGATGTATTAAAATTTGTTCCATGACTTTGGTCTACTGTAGACAATAAAAAAATCATAAAGCAAGCTATGATTTGTTGCATTTGCCAGTTTCTAAGGTACAAATGCTCACACTGAAAATTTAATAATCTGTTCTCTACAACTTTTGATTTAAGAAAGTTTTTACCCTTTGCTAAAATTGTGATTACTGAATATGAAGCAATTCCACCTGAAGTGTGGGGAAAGGTACAAGGCAGTAAGTATAAACGTGAGGAGTCAATCAAAGGATGTCAGACCATAGAAACACAGCTAGGAATGATTTTTGAAGCCTTAATTTTACAAGAGGAAATTAAGGCCCAATGAGGTATAAAGTGACTTTCCCAAGGGCAAACAAGTAGTTAGTGGCAGAGGCAGGGTTAACCTATGGCCTTTTATTCCAAATTCAACCCTCTTTTTGGCACAGCTGGTACCTGAGCTTGGAAAAAATAGGCTCATTTACCTAAATCAGTCACCTCAAATTCACAAAGGGGATGAGAGATCTAGTGATCCCAAAATTCTTTTCCTAAAGCATAGATCTGATCATATTACTCTCCTCAATAAATTCCAGTGTCTCCCTTTTGACTGTATAATCAAATAAAATCTCTGACCTTAAATTCATCTCAGATTGACTCTTTCTTGCCTTGCTAATATCCTAACAAATTACTCCCCTTCTTCCCTTTTCAGGTTAGCATACATTTTATGTCCATAGTTATTTATGAGTTTCCTACATTGGAATGTATGTTTCTTGAAGGGAAGGACTGTATTTGCCTTTCTTTTTATCCCTGGTATTTAACACAAAGCTTAGCATAGAGTAAGCATACTAGTGCTCCACAAAATATCTAACTCTCTATCTTCCATCTCTGGGCCTTTGCACTGACTGTTCTCCATCCTTAGAATGCAGTTAGTCCTCACTTCTAAATTTTGAAACCCCTAGTTCCCTTCAAAACTCACTTCAAGCACTTCCTTCTCCATGTAGCCTTCCTACTTCCACCTCCATCTATTGTACTCCCACCCAAACTTACCTTGTACTATTTATGCGCACTATGCATATACACTCAGTTGTGTGTGTGTGTGTGTGTGCATTTTTTTCAAGTCACCTGCTCTCATAAGAATTTAAACTCCTTGAAGAACTCCTTGACTTTGGTCTTTGTATTCCTGGTACCCAGTACCAACAGATAATAATAAATTCATCTTGATTGATTGATGTAAAAAATGAAAAAGGCAAGAGCAAAAAGAAGCAAAACTCTTACATCAGGAGTTTTTAACCTGAGCTCCACATATCACATAAATTGCCCAGGGATCCCCAGGAGAGTGGAAAAGGCACATCTTTGATTCAATATAATGGGTTAGTTTCGTAATCCTTTGCATTTCATTTTATGCATTTATAAGTATTTTTTGAGAAAGAGTCCACAGACTGTCAGAAGGGTCCATGACATACACCAAAAAAGGTTAAGAATACATGTAGCAAAAAGGTGGGCCTCAAACTCGTTGGTCTCTTAACCCTATACAACTGTAAAAATTACTGAGGATGTCTCAAAAAGCTTTTGTTCATATGAGTTATATTGAGCTGTGGGTTAGAATCAACTCTAACTGATAAGAGCTAATTGTTCATTTTCAGTGTGAGCATTTAAACCTAAGAAATCCACAAATCCTAGACTGAAAAAGGTGATGAAGAAAATGTTAATAAAGCAAGCTACATTTTTAAATTTTCTTATGGGCATATTCCCCTCCCAGAGAACCAGTTATTAAACATTTACCAGGATGATATCCATTGGTATTTACCACATTTGAAATTTAAGCATCTTCAGATTATCGTAAAAATAGTTTTGACCTCTCTGACCTCCAAAAACAATCTTGAGGCCCCAGTGAGTCCCTAGACCACACTTTTAGAATTACTGAGAATGCCTACATTGTTTCAATTCTTTGCTTCAGATTTCTAACCTTTTTATGTATCTGCATCCTCTCCAGGCTTTGTGATTTTTTCCCCTAGTTCAAGGGTCGTAGCTTGAAGAAATAACAAATGCATACACCTCCCTGCAGTAAATCCTATATTTCCATTAATGTTTTCATACAAAGACTTTTCATGGTGTGGACATGATCTTGAATATTTAAAGTATATACAAAATAGTGCATGCTCTGTTAGGTTCTACTCAGCAGGAAAGGTATTAAGTTCCATCATGTACACATTTAGTGTCTGTCACCCAAGGATGAACCTAGTCTCATTCAAGAAGCCTCATCAAAAAAAATCAGTCACTGGGAGAGGAAGTGTGGTTTGCTTTAATCTAGCTCTTAATGAAACTGCCAAAGTTTGGTTTTATTGGGAAAACTATAGCTTACATGAAGAGAAGTACACCAGTCACTGAAATCATAGATATTTGAAGTACTCTGTTCAAGATGATTCAAGAAATATTGCCCTCTCTCCCAGGCATAGCCAAGATAGTGGAGTAAATGCATCAACAAAGCTGAACTTTCAGCTACAAACAACTTTAAGGCAGCAAGCTAAATCAAATTCTGGAGCATCACATCCAACATAAGGTTGACATGAGACATTTTTCCAGCACAAGGCAACTTAGGAGATAAATAGGAAAGGTGTGACAGCAGGCTAGGGACCAACCACATCCAAATATTTGCATGAGCAGTCAGGATTGGAGGTGGTTGTGACAGCAACAGCAGCAACTTCGGGAGTACTCAGCCCAAAGGCAGGAAGACTGGACAAGCTGTCAGAAAGAGATTACAAAGGACCCTAAGCTGACACTATGATCAGGACAGAGTGCTGTTTGGCAACTCCATTCTCCACATGCAGCTCTGGATCATAATTTTAGGGTGGAGAGGAGCACTTGTGTTAAGTCACAAGCAGGGCAAATGAATATTTGGCATTTAAACAACATTATCATCCAGTCCCTGCACTAGCGTTTAAATACTTGGTAATTCAGCTCAAGAAAGGACCTCAGTGTCTGGCGTCTTATCCTGCCAGAGAATCTTCAGTTAGGCAATTTAAGTGGAAACAATTCAGTTTCCTAGCATGACACTGGTAGGCTGTCCAGATCTGACAAGGATACAAGGAGATCAACACAAGATCTAAACACTTCAGTTTAAATGCAGCCTAATACCTCTTTTTTTTTTAACCACACTTTGCTTTGGAACATCATAAACACTGAGCTAACTGGCAATTAGTGTATCAAACTCATCATTTATGTGCACATCTCAAAAAGCTATGTTGCCAAGGTAACTGAATCACCCTGGAAAAGCCTAAAGAAAAACATGAGTAGGGGAGGAAAAATTGGGAAAGGAAGAGAGAGCGATGCAAGAAAAAATTAACATCTTGGTGAAAGAGTCACCAAATAGTAAGAGAGGCATGAAAATAACAATTAAATAACCAAAAATTGGCCAAATACTAAAAGAGGCACAAAAAGTCTCTAGAGAAGATTCCTTAAAAGTTACAAATGGGTAACTGGTGGGGCAGGGGTGGGAGTGGAGGAGAGCAGAGGAGAGCGGAGTCAAGATGGTGGAGTAGAAGCAGGAGAACTCCTTGGTCCCCACCATAACCACCTCAAATACCTATAAAATATGACTCTACAAATTTAGAGCTCCAGAATTCATAAAATGACAGAGACAGAAGTCTCCCACTCAAGGCAGCCCAGCAGACACATGCAAAGGGCTTATCCCAGTGGGCTGGGAGTAGAGGCCAGCCCCATGTGGTTTTAGTCCCAGTTTTTCCAGGAGAAGGCCCAGCTGGAGTTTTCAGGAGAGCAGATCACCAGCAGCTGTGGTGGTTTCCAGAATTACTAACCCATAAGAGGCAAGGACAAAGGGAAAAGGTCAGTGGAACTCAGCTAAATTTGGGGGAGAAGGTTCAGCCAACTGCCTCCAGAGCTACAAGCAATCTGAAGCAACAGCCCTGTGGCTGCCTCCACATGGCTGCTTCAGAGCTCTCGGCCTGCAGATTGAAGGGGGTACAAGCAATCATTGAGAGGCTAAGTACTCATGCCTTGAGCTGACTGGATTGGGATTATGGTCTTGGGACAGAGCACTCCCCTTTGAAAGCAGAGTTCTACTGAGCCCAAAAGTCAAGGCAACTGACTTGCAACATGAGCAGGCAAAGGAAGCAAAGAAAGCTCAGCAATCCAACTTTAGGTTCCTTTCTTCAGGACAAAAAGGATCAAGGAATGGAATGGAAGGAAGACAACACAGACAGAACTTCCACACCAAAAGCTTCCAAGAAAAATGTGGGCTGGTTATAAGGCATAGAGGAGCTTAAGATGGATTTTGAAAACCAAATAAGAGAAGTAGAGGAAAAATTGGGGAAAGAAATGAGAATGATGCAAGAAAATCATGGTAAGAGAGTCAACAACCTGACTGAAGAAAATAACACCTTAAAAACAGACTAACTTAAAAGGGAAAAGAGGCCCAAAAAGCCAATGAGGAGAATGCCTTAAAAAGTCAAATGTGCCAGATGGAAAAAGAAGCTCAAAAGCTTTCTGAAGAGAATAATTCATTCAGAATTAGAGTGGGGCAAATGGAAGCAAAAGACTTTATGAGAAATCAAGATACTATTAAACAGATCCAAACAAATGAAAAAACAGAAGGCAATGTGAAATATCTCCTTGAAGAAAAACACAGACCTGGAAAATATATCCAGGAAAGACAATTTAAAAATTATTGGACTACCTGAAAGCCATGATCAAAAAAAGAACATACGAAGCATCCTTCAAGAAATTCTCAAGGAACATTGCCCAGATATTTTAGAACCAGAGGGCAAAATAGAACTTGAATGAATTCACCCATTACCTCTGGAAAAAGATCCCCAAAAGAAAATTCCTAGAACTGTTATAGCCAGGTTCTGAAGTTCCCAGATCAAGGAGAAAATATTACAAGCTGACAAGAAGAAACAATTTGAATACTATGGAAACACAATCAGAATAACATAGGATCTAGCAGCTTCTACATTAAGGGACTGAAAGGCCTGGAATATGATACTCTGGAGATAAAGGGAGGTAGGATTAAAACCAATAATCACCTACCCAGAAAAACTGAGTATAATGTTTCAGGGGAAAATATGGTCATTCAATGAGGTGGACAACTTTCAAGCATTCTTGAGGAAAAAACCAGAACTGAATAGAAAAATTGACACTGAAACACAAGAAGCATAAGAAGGCAAACATGGAAAAGAAACCATAAGGAACTTATCAAAGTTGAACTATTTACATGCCAACATGGAAAAATTAGAATTCTAACTTATGAAACTTTTCTCAGTATGAGGATTGATGAAGGGAATATAAACGTATATATATATATATATATGTGTGTGTGTGTGTGTGTATGTATACATGTGTGTATGTATGCATACATGTATGTCTATATAGGAGGGTATATGTACATCTGAATACATATGTGAGTATGTGTATACGTGTGTGCATAGACAGAGGGACCAGGATCAATTGAATAGGAAGAGATGATATTTTAAAAGGTGAAATTAAGAGGTGGGAGAGGAATAGAATGAGAGGAGACAGGGAGAGACAGAATGAGGTCAATCATTTCATATAGAAGAGGCAAGGGATAACTGTTACAAATGGAGGGGAAGAATAGGAAGGCAAAAAAGGAATGGGTCAACCTTACTCTCATTAAATTTGGCTTAGGGAGTAAATGACATACACTCTAAATTGGGTATCTTGCCCTGCAGTAGAGTAGGGGGGAAGAGGATGAGAGAGGGGATGATAGAGGGCAGGGCAGGTTGGGGTTAAGGTTTGTTAGAAGTACATACTTCTGTAAAGGACAGGGACAAAGTAGAGAATAGAACAAGGGGAGGGTGGGATAGAAAGGAGGGAAATGTTGTCAGTGTTACACAATATGTCCATTGTGGAGATGTTCTGCGTAACTACACAGGTAGGCCCTATATCGAACTGCTTGTCTTTCTAGTGGGAGTGGATGACAAGGGAAGAAGGGAAAGAATCTAGAATTTAAAGTTCTAAAATCATATGTTCACACACATACACATATATATATGTATTGTGTGTATATATATGTATGTATGTATGTATGTATAATTTACATGCAACTGGGAAATAAGATATACAGGCACTGGGATAAGGAGATCCATCTTGTTCTACCAGAAAGTCAGAGGAGTGATAGGGGAGGATATAGGAGAGAGCAGATTGGGGGAGGAGGTATACAATGGGATTGCTGTTTTGGGGGAATGGGTAGGGGAAAGATGGGGAGAAATTTTGTAACCCAAAATCTTGTGGAAATCAAAGATGTAAACTAAAAATAAACAAAGGGTAATGGGTAACTGGATACTAGAGACTCCATGAGGCATCAAGAGCCAATAAAAATAAAGTAAAAAAAGTTTTAAAAAAAATCAAAGAAAATGTGAAATATTTTATTGAAAAGGAAACTAGATTTAAGAGAGAGAAAACTATTTTTGCTTGATTGCCTGAAATATATGATAAAAAATAGCCTAGACATCATTATTCCCTCCAAAAAGAAAAAGAAAAAGAAAAGTAATTAACCAGTAAAACTACACAATAGCTTAGATATGAAGGGTAAAATAAAAAATGAAAAAAATCCAGCAATCACTTTCCAGAACATATACTAAAATAAAATCTCTCAGAAATATTACAGCCAAATTCCAGAGATCCCATATGAAGGAGAAAATATTGCGAGTAATCAGAAAGAAACCATTCAAATGCTGTGAAGTCATGGTCAGGATTATGAATGATTTAGCAGCTACCATGTCAAAAGGATGAAGGGCTTGGGATATGATATTGCAGAAGACAAAGGAGCAAGGATTATAAAACATGAATAACTACCCAGAAAAATTGATTTTCAGTTTACAGGGGGTTGGGGGATGTAAAATAGATATTTAATGAAATAGACAACTTTTAAGCATCCTATTGAAAGAACTAGAGCTATATAGAAAATTTGACATTCAAACACAAGGCTCAAGATAAGTATAAAAAAGTAGACACGTAATGGCAAGTGAAGAAGTACTTAACACCACATTTCAGCTATTGAATTAAAACCTTGATTCGGCTATTTAATTAATACCTTGTTTCAAGTTCTTGATTATGTCAAGTATCAATGTCCAGAATTTGTGAATCCCACAACTTGTGAACCCCAGAACTCATGAATTCCTGCAACAGGAAGGGGAGGAGCTAATGATCATATATAAGGAGAGGCCGAGGCTGCAGAGAACAGAACTGAGAAGGGAGCTCTTGTGGTTGAGAAGGAGAAAACTTGTGGTATCCTGGCACTCCATGTTTGTCTGTTCTGTCTGTGTTGATGTTTGTTTGGCAACACTTTGTACAAAAGCCCTGGGAACTTACTAGAAACCCTAAAAGAGAATTTTCTGATTGTCTTTTTAGAAAAGTCCCAGAGGAGAGATTTGGAGGTCCTGTGACTGTACTGATGATTTGTGTTGAGTTCTCAGACCTCGTTTATGGGTCTGTGTTGATTTCAATGTTAATGATTTGTGTTGACCTCTTGGACCTTGTTTGTGAGTCTCTGTTGATTTGACAGGCAGATAGTGAATTGATGATGGTGCCAGCAATGTGCGTGAATGTTGTTTTGGCTCTTCTAAGCTTTGTCTTCCCAGAAACAGGAACTGTGAAGGACTTGAGGTGGACTGGACTCTGTGAGCTTCAATATGGAATAGGAACTGGACAAGGAGCTGGATGAAGAACGGGACAAGGAGCTGGACAAGGAACTGGGAGCTGCCTGCCTTTGAACCCAGATGACAGTTGTGTAAATTTGGGGAGGACCTGGGACCATGGAAGAGGAACCATGGAGCCAGCCTCAAATCAAGATGAAAGAAGACTTTACTTGGATATTGTGCATTGATTGAGAAGATCATGATTTACTGTGACCTAGGTGTAGAGAATTTTGACCCTTGTACTTTGCAATTGAATTAAGGACTTACTAAATGAATGTACTTTGTTTAAAACTATGTGGCCACTTTAGGGATAAGTTATTATGCCATAGCATTGTGAATGCCGTACTTTGAGTTCTGTGAATATTTCGTCTTAGTTTGTTACTGAATAAATAGAGAGTTCACTATACTGTGTAGTCAGAACCTTGAAAGCTCTTCACAGCAGCAGTCCTCTGGAAAGCTGCTCATGCTTGGCTTTACAAAACTTAAGAGAGAAATTATACAGAACTAAATAAGGTTAAACTGTGCCACATGGAACGATACTACACGTAATTTCTAAGAACTTTATCACTATTAGGGCAGTTAGAAGGAGACTACACAAACAGGTCACAAGTGTGTTGATTATGTTGGTGTGATCTCAAAAACTGGAGTGCTAAAGAAAGACACTGGTAGAAAAGAGAAGGGAAAAAAGAAATAATAGGAGGAAGTATTTCCCATAAAAGAGAAACACAAGGAAGAACTTTGTCAGTAGAGGGGGAAATAAGGCAGGTAAAGCTAACATTGAACCTCAGTCTCATCAAAATTGGTTCAAAGATGGAAGAATATATATGAACACTCAGAAATCTATTTTACCCAACAGGGAAGTAGGAGGGGATGGAAATCAGGAAAAGTAGAGATATAAGGCAAAGCAAAATAAAAAGAAGCAATGGACAGAAACAAAACATCTTTGAGGATGAAGAAGGTAAAAAAAAAAGAGAGAGAAGGATAAACAAAAGTAGTCAGGAGAATGGATTAGAAACCAGAATCAAACTATATATATATATATATATATATATATATATATTGCAAGAAACACATGAAACAGAAAGACAATATAGAATTAAAATGAGGGCCTAGAGTAGATCAATAGATGTTTCGGTTGACATTAAAAAGGTGAGATAACAATAAGAATCTCAGACACAGCAAAAGCTAAAATAGACCTATGACTATGTAAAATAGATGAGTGAAACTGCATTTTGCTATAAGATACCATAGACAACAAAGCAATATTTTTTAAAACATTTACAAGTTTCTTTAAGTCAAATTTATAAATAACAACCATTATCAAATTGAAAAATAGTAAAATAAATAGGCAGTTTTCAGAAGAAATCAAAGCTAACTATGGTCATATAAAAATGCCCCAAATCACTATTCATTAGAGAAATGCAAATTAAAATAACTCTTAAGTACTACCTCACATCTCTAAGAATGACTAACATGTAAGAAAAGGAAAATGACAAATGTTAAATGGAATATGGAAAAGCAAGGAGAATAATTCATTATTGGTAGAGTTGTGAATTAGAGAACAATTTCTATCTATACTCAAAAGGCTATAAAACTATGAATATCCTTTGACCCAGAAATCCCACTTATGTATCCCAAAGAGATAAAAGGAAAAGGGAAAGTACCTATAAGTAAAAAAAAATGTTTATAATAGCTCTTTTTTGTGGTGCCAAAAACCTGAAAAGTGAGTGCATTCCCATCGATTGGGGAATGGCTGAACACATTGTAGTATATGGCTATGATGGAATACTATTGTGCTATCATAAATGCTGAGGGAGGGTGGTATCAGAAAAACCTGCAAAGATCTATATGAATTGATATAGAGGGAACTGAGCAGAACCTAAAGTTCATTATACACAGCAACACCATTAAAATAGTTATCAGCTGTGAAAGACTGAGCTACTCTGATCAATTCAATAATCCAAGATTGTTACTAAGGACGCACAATGGAAAATGCCATCCACCTCCAGAGTGGAAGCTGATCAATTCCAAGAACAAATTAATTTTTTAACTTTATTTTTCTTGCTTTTTGTGAAATGCCTAATATGGAATGTATAATTTCTATGTTGATAGCCTTCTCAATGGCTGGGAAAAATGCTGGAGGGGGAGAATGTGGAATTCAAAATTTAAGGGGAAAAAATAATAATAAAAATAAATAAATAATAATTCAAAAAATAAGTATCTTTCACCAATGAAATACCAGACCATTAAAGTCCTTGATTCAATTCAACTTAAGGAATAATTATTAAGCACCTAATTTATGTCAGATATGGTGCCAGGCTATGGGGATATAAATACAAAACGAAAGTAATCCCTGCCCTAAATAAATATTAAGTGAATTTTGTTAAATAAACACAGAAGTCCAACAAAGATATGGGCCCATGTCTTTGCCTGGGATAGCCATCCTATTCATAGATAGAGTGGTCACTCAACAACCAATCAGTCACTAAGCAATTATTAAGTGACTACTTTGTGTCAAGTTCCAAGTGAGGAGTATATAGAGATATACATATAGGTGTGTGTGTACATACCTATATATGCATACATGCATGTATATGTACATACATGTGTGTATGTGTGTGTGTATATTTGAATTCATCAGTCTCACTCTCTCTTCCTGAGTCATCAAGAGTTCAGTGGTAGGAAAAAAGTCAAAATGGCTGATGATGTCCTGGGATGAAGTGGACAACCGTGGAGTCTTCAGTATCTGACCAAATTCTAAGCACTCCACAAAAATGGCTTAATCAGTCTTCATGGCTTTGGAACAAATTGTTCTCATCAACCCATTATACCAGGGGAAGTTTTCACATTTGGGGGTAGACATCAGACATCACCCTACCTCACCAGCAAGTTTGAAGCCTGTCAGTTTCTCTCAACCTGATTTAATTTGTCTACTGGGGTGTGGTCACAGGTTGGGTGACAGGTGGGCACCAAAGGTGGATGAACAGCCCTGGAAAGAGCTTGGCAAGCCCTCACACCAGAGGTGCTAGTTCTCCCTGAACACCTCATATAGCCTATGTATGTATGTATACAGTGAATAAAGCAATCCCTATTCACAAGGAATTTGCATTTCATATTCTAAAGGGGCCGTATAGAATAACTATTAAGAGAATAAATACAAACAAATACAATAGCATTAAATAGTTTAAATAGTTAAATTTAAATTACATGCAATGCAGTTTTAGTCAATAAGGCACTAGCAGCCGGGGAAAAAGCTTCATGTAGAAGGTAATACTTGAACAGATTCTTGAGAGAAGAGAGGGAGCCAATACCTTCCTGGAATGCAGGGCAGTCAGTACAAAAGGACAGAAAGGGGATGTGGAAAGTTGTGCATGAGGAACAGAGAGAATACTGGTTTGACAGGACTGTAGAGTTTAAGTGTAAATAATGTCAAATATATCTGGAAATAAAGGTTGGGACCATATTATGAAGGACTTTAAAAGTGAAACAGATCAATTTTAGGAAAAATATGGAGCTGCTGCAGTTGACTATTTGAGTAATATGATCAAATCTTCACTTAAGGAAAATCACTTTGGCAGCAGTGTGGACTGGAGCTGGGCAAGCTTTGAAGTACTGGAGCCTTAAGACGCTGATGCAACAATTTAGGTGGGAAGCTGAGATCCTGGACTAAGGTGGCATTTGTGTGAATAGAGAGAGAAGGGTGTTGTTTGTAATAGATGTTGTGAAGATAACAAGGTCTGGCAGTTAATTAGCTATGTGAGGTGAGAGTAATGAGTCAAGGATAGTGATGAGGTTATGAGGTTATACTGTCAAATCAGGAAACAACCTTTTCTGTAACTTTTCTTATCCAATTATCTAAATGGGAATTATTACATCTATAACAATGTCTTTCCTAAGAAATGCCTTTCAGGGATTCTTCACATTTTGAAGCCAAGATAGAATAAAACTAAAAGTGAATTCCAACTTGTAGGAGGAAATCATATCTATTCAATATTCACTTCATACCTGAACCTATACCAAGTGTCATAGATAAGATGCAAACAGTCAAGCTCGTAGCAAATTATTTTTCCTTCACTGATCTGAGACATAAAAATACTATTTAAACCTTATGGCTGAGTTTAATTGTTCCCACTGATTTTTTTCCACTTGTTTGACACTAAAGAAAAACAACTAAAACAGACATAAAGAATTATCAAGCTGTTAATTGAATGCTTATAGTTTCTCCTTGCTTTGATCCTCACCTTCAGGTAATGATCCTACTGTGGGACTCCTACTGACTTTAAACTAGGTATAACTTTGGCTCTGCATCATATTCTTAATGATAGGAACATTTTAGGTTTTGTTTAGTAAGGTATGAAAAGTATTGTTAAAAAGGGCATAAGTTACTTTTTTAAAAATTTAAAATTTTAAAATGGAAGCTATGTTCATTGTTGGTTGTTACAAAATCCCTTTCCTTAATCATTGATATTTGGCTAGGTTTATAGACAGGTAGCTTTACATGGTAGGAATAAGGGGAGTAGAGAAGCCTATGAGTCAGAAACTCTAACTTTAAAACTTACTACCTCTGATCTTGAAAAGGTCACTTGACTTGTTGGGACTGGTTCCAATTTTGTCTTCCACATATATACAGCACAAGAAAGAACTCCAACTCTTTGTCTAGGCCCTCCACAAAATGGCTATTCTGGGTTTGAAGCAAAAGAATAGAAACCTATTATGTGACCAGCAATTGGGGAATGACTAAACAAAGTGTTATACAAATGTCATGAAATATTATTATGTCACGAAGAACAACAAATATGGAGACCTTAGAGAAATGAAATGTGGTGCCAAATGGCCAAGGCCAAAACATACATCTTTCCTTTCTGTTAGCGAACAGGAAACTAACAAAATAGGAAGTCACATCAGCTGTCAGTCAAAATAACCACACTAGATTACTTTGGTCATATATTTGACTTTTATGGGAGGTTCAGGGGCATTTATTGGAAAATGAGTGAGATGTCACAAAAAAGCATCAACAAAACATCTTAAAATAATAAAGAATGTTCATTGATAGAGATAATCCACAGCTTATATATACAAAAATTAATCTATCTACCTCACATATGAATGGCCACCTAGGGAAACAGAATTTATAGAAGCAGAGGATTGTTGTCCTTTATCTCTTACTGCATTCATTATTTTTCATTCTTTTTCTACTAAGAAATTCCATGAAGTCTCTAATGTAGTTAGTTGGGAATAGGGACATGACGGAAGTGCTGACTCATCTTCATGCTGACTTATTCCCAGAGTCTTTTTGTTTTCTTCAGAGACCTTAGAAGAATCTGAAACCATTTGTCTTCTTTCTCATAGTTGGAATGCAGAAGACCAAGATCTCTCTTCTTTCAGCCTCTTGCCCACTACATTGAGCATTGATTAATCAACTCCACCATGAGGAAAGTGCCATGAAAATGGACATTAAGTCATAGGTTCCCCTATTATCCACATCCATCACTATCATAAATGAGGTTGGTGAAATGAATATTGAAAGCCCATTGGTATCCTCTCTGGCTAAATCTAATTGCCAGAAAATCATTTAAGTAGCTTAAATGAGCATTCTAAGAAAGCTGTACTGTCAAGTGACAGGAAAACAAATGCTACTTAACTCCTATCAGACAGAAGGACTGGCACAGAGAATTCAATTTACTTAAAATTGAGGATTACTGACAGCAAAAGTATAATAACCAATTCACACTTACCAGCTCTATGAAAGTCTGAAAGAAAATGTCTTGACTAAAAACCTTCCTGATAGTATACAAAAAGTTATAACTGCATAGTACAGTACTGTAGAAATGAAAACAAGGTAAACTTTCCTTGAGGATTTCCCATATCCCATTCTATGGCTTAAACCACACACAAAAAAAAATCAAAATTTGTTTCATATGTTTTAGCAATATTGTCTTTTACGTTCATCACTACTGCTTGATCATGGTGGTGGTTGCTGGAAGTTGAAGACAACAATGAAGTTCACCACATTGATGGACTCTTCCTTTCCCTTTAATGCTTAGAGGCAATGTAAGATTATTAATTGACCCAATTTCAATATTGTTGTGTCTCAGGGAGTAGGGAGGCTAAAGAAAAGGAAGGGAGACAGGCCAGCAGGCTGGTAGAGCAGTCAAAATATATATAATGTTTATCAAGTAAGTTGGCTGTCTTACATAGGTGTGGTTTGTGCTGCCACAAAATGATTATAATAGAGATATCAAATATTACTGATCATAAATTGTCATAACAGATATAAAAATGAAAAATTTGAAATTTTGTGAGAATTACCAAAATATGACGCAGAAACAAGATGTGAGGATATGCTGTTTGAAAAAACTAAGGGTGATAGACCTGCTTGACTCAGGATTGCCACAAAACTTCAATTTGTTAAAAAAAAAAGCAGCATCTGCAGAACATGATAGAGCGAAGCACAATAAAGTGACTTGTGGAGACTAGCATCCTTGGGGGATAACTTTTAAATGTAAATCACTTGACAAAAACTTGTACAGACAACTTATCTCTTCCCCCACAGGAAGTTATCTCAACATTTGATGCGGCCGTCAACAAGATCTTCTTTGATCATTACCCTGACATAATATTAGAATATCAGATGCCAAGGATGAGCATTCAATACACTAAAGACTAGGAACATGAGAAACCTAAATCCAGAATATATTAACTGCTTATCATCAGCAGCATGGTAATCCAATCATCCCAGTTACTTCCAGAAATGCAGGAAGCATTTTTTCAGTGTCAGTTTTGACCTTTTACCACAAGAGTCAAAACTGACTGTGGCCAAATTGTTGTCCATATGCAAATCCTGAAATACAGGAATACGCTGAAATACAGTATGCACTGACTCACAATCACTCCACGTCTTCTGACAAACATGATAAAACTGCAGGAATCTCCTGAGGATATGCCCACAGGGAAGACTCCTCATACTGTCATTCTCTTTACTCAATATGACATTGATACATTTTTGCAAAGTGATAGTGATATCCATAGAACTGTCCCTATTCAGATCAATCCAAGGATGAGCAATGTCAAATATGTCCATAAGACCCACTTTGATGTCATTCACTATTGTAAGTCTGACTGCCAAGCATCTGTTCATGATAAAAAAGTGAAACGGAAAGGTTTTTTTAGAGAATCAAATGGAAATGCTTAAAGAGCGTTCAAAGCAGACTTTTATGAAAGACTTTTTTTTTCAGCCTTGGCTCCAAGTATTGATGAACATGAGGATATCAAAAAGAGTGGTTTGCTTCAGCTGTTTGGAGGAACAAGAAAGGATTTTAGTCATTCTGGAAGAGGCAAATTCCCTGCTGAGATCAGTATATTTCTGTGTGGGGATCCCGGAACCAGTCAATTCCAGCTGCTACAAATATGTCTAAATCTTTTTTTCCTTGAAAACAGTACATATATGGGGAAAAAAACTCTAAGACAGTTGGTCTTACTACATATATATAGTAAAAGATCCAGCAACAAGATAATTGGTCTTACAGACAGCTCTGTTCTCCAGTGACAGTGGTACCTGTTGTACTGATGAATTTGATAAGATGAATGAAAGCACAAGATTGGTATTTCATTAAGTAAACTAACAATGGCCTCACAGTTGGCACATGTGGATTTACTTCCAGCTGAAAGTTTGATTTTAGACCAGCTAATCATTTAGAGTCCTAATGGAATCCTAAGAAAACTACCCTTGAAAATATTCAGTTTCTCCATCTATACTTGTCAAGATTTAATTTGATTTTCCTCGTGCTGGACCCTCAAGAAAAAGCCTACAACAGGCATCTTGCCCACCATTTCATCATGCTATATAACCAAAATGAAGAGGAAAAAGAAGAGTAGTTCATGGACATGGCAGTCCTGAAGGACTCTATTGTTATGCTCACAACTCTGTTACTCCTAGACTAGGCAAAGAAGCAGGCCAGACTTTAACTGAGGTTTATGAAGACATGAGAAAGGGGGAAGTGGCATAGGAATGGGTTTATGCTTATTCCCAACAGCTGGAATCATTGATACATTTGTCAGAAGCTCATGCCACAGTGCAAATTTCAAGGAAAGTTGAAGCAATTGATGTTGAAGAAGCAAAACATCTGCATCCTAAGTCTGCTCTTGACCCAAAGATTGACATTGCGCATCTATCTATTCTCAGTACAGAAATGAGTGCACATCAAGCAAAAGAAAAGAAGAATTAATTAATGCTTTGAAGAAGCTTATTCAATCAAAAGGAAAAACATCATCTCTAAACTATCAGCAATTCTTTAAAGATATTCAGGGACAATCTGACAGCTACTTCTAAAACTTTTGAAGAAGTTCTACATGCTTTGGCTGATGACTTCTTGACAGTGACTGGAAAGGCTATTCTATTTCTTTGAAGAAATTAGATGTGGAGCAGTAATGAGCAATATTGTTCTGCTTCTCTACAAAGATGTTCCACTTGATTGCTTATGTAAGAGTACTGGTTTTCCTTCATTATTTGCCAATCAGCTAACAGCACTGTGATCAATGCCATGACCAGATTTCTAAAACAATACTAAGCTTTAATTATTTTGTTTTTAAATATTAATTTGATATCAATTTTCATAACAAAATGTTTCTTTAAAATAAAGTTTTCCTTTTTGAAAAAAAGTTATTTAATATATTCACATGTGTGAGAAACTATGCTAAATACTTTCTAAATATCATTTCATTTAATCTTTACAACTGGAAGAGACAGGTGCTGTTATTATATCCATATTACATTTGGGTGGAGTGGATAATGATACTCCATGATTTGTAGCCCAAAAGAATCACTTAGGAATATAAATTTAAAAAAATATATGGGCCTTGTGGCAGAAAACCACTAAGGATCATTGAAAGTTGTGGTTTATCTCACTCATTCATATTCACTTACATTGAAGATAACTATTTTTGAAGGGCGATCATGTCTATAATTTTAGTAGGAGACCATTAGTGAAAAAACTACCCCCAGAAATGCAGACTAGAACATTTTCTACAAGTTATAGGCTTAGAGAGTTAGTTGCCTGGAGCACTGAAAGATTAAGTGACTTAACAACAAATACATAACCAGGATGAGTGAGAGATAGAACTTAAAATCAAATCTAGCTAATTCTACCTGTTGGAATAGCAGACGGATGCTGAAACATCTCCATATGAATGGGGTGACAGTAAATACCTAGCTGAGATTGTAGCCTCGTTAAAACAGCAATATAATATAATAAATTGCTATTTAAATCAAACTGCCAAGAAATTATAAAGCTAAGCAAAAATAATTATGAAATTCATTTTGAGAAATGAAAGACCTATCTTAGACTATATTATTAGAGAGCAATCATTAAAACAAATTGGTACTAATTAAAATTTGTAGGTAGCTGGTACAGTGGATAGAACACCAGACCCTATGACAAGAAGACTATTCTTCCTGACTTCAAATCTGGTCTCAGATAGCTGTGCAACCCGTGGTCGCTTAATCCTATTTGCATCACCTTACTCATCTGTAAACTGAGCAAGGGAAGGAAATGGCAAACACTCTAGTATCTTTGTCAAGAAAACCACAAATGGAGGGTCCACAATTTAGATGTGATTAAAAAACTAAACAAATAACAATAACAACAATTAAAAAAAATTATATAGACTAGGTACATTTAAGATCCAGAATTGATTTAATACAAAAGAAGAGTAGCTGAGAAAACCCAAATTCACAAACTTTGGGAAATGAATCAGTTCTGAAAAAACTACTGAGAAAACTAGATTACAGAGGAAAACAAAGCAGGTTTAAGCTAGCATCTTATATCAGATACCACAACAAAGTACAAATGAATCTGTAACCTATGTAAACCATGAACAACTTTGGCTAGGAGGGGATATTTCAATTATATACACACATTTACATAAAATTATAAGTCTTTTGCACAAAATCAATACAACTTAGTATAAAAAGAACATATAAAGAGTAAAGAGGAAATTACTGCATCAAATATCTGTTAAAAATCTAATATCCAAAGGGTCCATACTCCAAGGTAGTCAAAAAGAGGGAGAAAAGTCCTATGTAAATCAAAATAATCGTAGCATTTTCTTATGGTAACAGCAGCAGCAGCAGCAAAGATAACAGTAGCATGGAAATAAAGTGGGTTCCTGTCAACTGGGAAATGGCTGACAAATGGCTGTTATATTAATGTAATGAGACTATTGAGCCATAAGAAACTCTGGCCATGAGGAATTCAGAGAAGCAAGTATGCTTACATGAATTAATGCAGAGTCAAGTAAGTAGAACCAAAATAACAATGTGCATAATATGATCTTAGGAATGAAAACATAACCAAAAGGCAGCCAAACTCTGATTAACTCTAAAGACTACCTTGGGTCATAGGGGTTGGAGGGGGGACAGATGGGATGTAGAATATGGTTGTCTGATGACCTTAATGATTAATATGTGTGTAAATATATATATATATATATATATATACATATATACACATATATAAGCACACATATATATACACATATATGTTATATATTGTATATATATACAAAATTGGGGAACTTTATTGAAATGACTATAATATAAAAATAAAAACCATTAAGAAAACTAGCCCTAGGTGGCACAGTATACATGGTAACTGATCTGAGTTCAAATCCCATCTCAGAGCATATTAACTGTGACATTGAACAAGTAATTTAGTCTCTTAAGCTTCAGTTTTCTCAGCTATAAAATGGGTATAATAATTTAAATAAAATCTTAATAATTTGAGAGAGTCAGAAAGAGGAGATAGAGGCAGAGAGAGATAGAGAAACAGAGAAAGACAGAGAGACATAGAGAAAGAGACAGAAAATAGGAGGTGGGGAGAAAGAGCAAGAGCTAGTAAACATTTTATCCATATGAGAAAGGAGCTTAATTAGTTCTTCTCCAACTTGGTGCTATGTAAGGAAAGAAAACACACATGAAACTGACAGGAAAGTTGACTTCAAAAGAAAATATTCTCTGAGCTTAAATTATAACTAAAGTAAAAAAGTGAATTATTGAAATAAAAAAGGTAGAGCTCTGTATCTGAAATGCTACCATTAAAGAGAAACTAGAGAACATATCTTTACAAGAATTAAGTGCACATATTTAAAGTGGTATCTCTATGGAAGGCATCTAATTTCAGCTTATACTCTTAATTGTGAAGCATGATGCAGATAAGATTCTTTTTTGACCTGGGGACTAATTTTGTTTTATTACATGAAAGAAACTAAGAATGTGAGTTCCTATTTCTGACCTACATGGAAAGAAAGACTACTTTAATTGAGAAAGCTTCAAAGATACTCAGATATCCCTCAGGAGGCAAGCTATTCTTGTGCATTTTACCCTTATAAAAAGTATATGGCCTAATCAATCATATTTTATTTGAGTCAATTTACAACCTAAAATCCATTTTCCCATTTGTATTTGAAGAGCACTCAATCTGGAGCAGACCAAGATTCAAATATTTTATCATTATAGTTGTTGTTTGGAAATTTTTATTCTCATTTTTGCTCTGTTTTGCTTGATTCTACTATCTGTGAGATCTTGAATAATCTCTCTTGGACTTCATTTACCTCAGGTGTAAAGTGAAGGAGCAGGACTCCTTCCCTGAGATCCTTTCCAGCTATAAATCTATGATCCTGTGATCTCTTGAAGGATGTTGTAATGGTAATGGGAATTTGATTATCTTAATAATAATATTGGACTTAATAATAAGTCCTGCCCCTTAATAAACCTAAGTGAATTTGAAGACTGTCCCTTCTTTGAATATATACTCTACCCCCTTATAGTCTGAATGTAATCACATGGAGCCTGTGGTGGGAGTATCTGAAGGGTGGAACAGAGTCTCCAGGAAGCTGAGAGTCAGAGTAAGCTATAGGGTTGGGAGAAGAGGACACTTGTGAGGGAGATAGACTTGTGAGTAAATATTGGTCTTCTGTTGGTTTTGGGGAAGGCTAAAGGATGCTGTGGCTCTCTGTTCTGTTATGGCTAATTAATTTCTTTGCTATTATGATGATATTGGCTTGCTGGTTTGGGGATTTAGTTTTCCAGTGTCTGAATAAGTGTTTTGCTTCTGTCTTCAATATGGAGAGTCTGTTGTATTTTGTGATTGACCACCATGACGGTATATTTAGAGTGATGTTTGGAACTGTGAATATTACATAGGTGCTATAGAGGTAAATTAAAGAAATTCCTTCTCTGAAACCCTTCTCAGAAGAACTTCTCTGCCATTACAGTTTCACGGCATTCAATAAACTAGTTTGTTGTTCACTGTATGTGGCAGGAATCTGCAAGAAACAGGATTTGGTTTTTTGTATCTTGAAGGCTTGTCAGGAAATTAGAGATATACAAGAGGATATAAAGGCTGATAACAGGAGAAAATTAAATGAAGAAGATTTAGGGATGATGTATCTTCTTTGGAGGTATTCTGAATGAGGAGATAGGTAGGGACTTACTGAAACCTTAGGTTAACTGAAAAAATCAGAAGCTGGACATTTTTAAAAATACTTGCAAAGGAAAAAAGAAATGGGGGGATTTACTTATTTTTAAATGTAGGTTAGAAGTCTAATAGATGAACAATCTATATGGTATCCATAAAATATAAGAGGAACTCAAAAAATAATGATAGCTTGCATTTATGTAGCAGTTTAATACACTTTGCACATATTATCTTCTTTTAACCCACAACAACTCTGAGATGTAGGTGATATTATCATCCCCATATATTGAGTCACTTGGCTAGGAACATAAAACAAGTAAATGTCTAGAGTCAATTTTAAAATAAGAACTATCTTGATTTTAAGTCCAATGTTGTTGTATCCATTGCACCACCCAATTGCTTTCTTAAAAGGACTCCAGCTAGTGAATAGAATACCATCCCTGGAGTCAGGAGGATCTGAGTTCAAATCCAGTCTCAGAAACTTGACACACTTACTAGCCCTGTGACTTTGGGCAAATCACATAACCCCAACTGTCCTCCAAAAAAAAAAAAAAGAAAAAAAAAGGACTCCAGCTCATTGAATAAATACATTGTAAAGGTATTGAATGGATCCCATATAGAAATCTAGAAATCACTAACTTCCTAAGTTTCAGGCAATGGGGATGTGATGAGCAATTATGTAAATATAGTTCAAGTGAACTACAGACAAATAGGTATAAATCATTTTCAAATTTTAAATTAGAAAAGCAATTATCAAAGGAAAATCAAGTCATATTACTCTTTACTCCCAGGATTCTCACACATCTGGCAGGAGGTTAAATGCTCACCAGGCATTTCTACTCTTAGAAGGGTGTCCCCAGCTGACTCCATTTCTCAGACACCAACTGAGCCTCCATGATGGTCATTCAGTGTCCAAAATCACTGTTCCTTTCTTTCTATAAAGTTGTCATGTACACCATTGGCAAAATGCTTCTGGTATATATAATTCTGTGAGGTATTTTCTCCTTCAAGGGGAGTATTATCATTCTTGTGTAAGACTGCCACGATGACAGAGACTAACCAACGTATTTATTATTCTTTCCTTATTTTAAATCCATAGCCATTTGAGGCTGGCACACCAAGGGGACCCTAAAGGAGCTAGCTGTCAAGGCTTTTTTTTTTTACCTCATTTAATCCTCTTCAAAATGAAACCCTCAGACTTTACTGATTGGTATGCTGGGAAGAATAATGCCTTTCAACTATTGTCATGCCCCTGGAAGCTAGCACCAGAGTCATGCAAATTACCTCAATGATTCAACAAGTCTGAAGAATCCACTTAGCAACACTGGAGGAAGGAGGGAAAAGTTGATGTCCTTGTCTACCCATTGCCCTACATTGTAGCCAATATGCTTCAGACGCTTGTCCTTCTTACAAATGAAAACAAAAATTCCATAGAATGAAAGGTATGGAAAACATACAAGCTTCATACCAATGAAATTATAATTCTCTGAAGTTATGAGGAAAAATGCCTGAATAGATGAAAAATCTATGATTTCTTCAGCAAAGGAAACTCTCCATACCAAATAGTTCAACCTATATATAACTATGTAGATAAGTTCTAGTGAGTTTACCAAGTCACATAGAGATTAATATACTTGTCTAGCATCACACAACTAGTAATAATCACAGGCAGCATCTGATCCCTCTCTCCCTGACTACAGG
>CM053601.1:63079650-63120134 GCA_028646575.1 Pseudocheirus occidentalis
ATTAGCTTCTACTTGATCCACTCTAATTCTGAAGGAATTATTCTCTTCAGAATGCTTTTGAGACTCTTTTTCCATCTGGCAAATTTTACTTTTTACGGCATTCTTCTCCTCATTGGCTTTCTGGGCCTCCTTTGCCATCTGAGTTAATTTGTCCTTTAAAGTGTTATTTTCTTCAGTCAGGTTGTTGACTCTTTTCATGATTTTCTCACATCATTCTCATTTCTCTTTCTAATCTTTCCTCCACTTCTCTTATTTGGTTTTCAAAGTCCTTTTTAAGACAGGTTATAGCTTGTAGGCAATCTTTGAGAATCTTTGAAGCTTTTGGTGTGGTAGTTCTGACTGTGTTGTCTTCCTCCTGCTCCATGGTTTGATCCTTTTTGTCTGCAAAAAAGGATTCTAGAGTTTTATTACTGTTCTTAGTTTGCTTCCTTTTCCTCATGTTGGCCAGTAAATTAATTGCTTAGTTTTTTAGCTCTGTGGAACTCTGCTTCCAGGTGGGGAAAGCTCTGTACCAAATTGTTGGAGTCTTCACAGCTGCTGGAGCTATTAGGGGGTGCTGCAGCCCTCCCCAGCTTTGGCTCGCTGAAAGCGCACCCCAGGACCATCGCTCAAGACCACAATCCAAATCCAGGCCACTCGACGCAAGAGCCCTTGGCCCTGATCGATCACCTCAGCCCCCCTGCTATCTGCAGGCCGAGGGCTCTGAAGCAGCCCAGTGGAGGCCGTTGCTGCTTTCAGCCATTCCTGCTGCTACAGCCACCTCCCACTGCTTCCTTGCCCTGGGAGCAGTTTGGCCAGACCTGATCTTCAACTCCCCAGTTAGCAAAATCCACTGACCTTTCCCTTAGCCTTCTTTCTTCGGGCCTGACATATGCGGTAGCTGTGCCTCCAGTGCAGGGATCTGCTCTCCTATCAAGTGTATATTCTCTTGATTTAGACACTGAATAACTAAGCAAGCAGACAAAGTCTTAAATACACACTTCACCTGGACCGACCCTCTGTGAACAACTGCCGCTGCATGGAACTCTGAAGACGAAAAGCATTTTAAGTAAGACAATTAAGAAATCTAGAATTACAATCATTAAACGTTAAATAATACTTTAGGGGGCGGCTAGGTGGTGCAGTGAATAGAGCACCGGCCCTGGCGTCAGGAGGACCTGAGTTCAAATCCGGCCTCAGACACTTAACACAAAAAAACTAGCCGTGTGACCTTGGATGAGTCACTTAACCCCAACTGCCCTCCAAAAAGGAAATAATAATAATAATAATACTTTAATTGGCTCTATGCAACACTATTAGGGTCCTTTATAGAATTGGATTAAAAAATCAGGAAGACCTACTTCAAATCCTGCCTTGGAAACTTAGCTCTGAGACCCAGGTGAGTTAATTAACTTCTCTGTGCATCATATCTAAAATGAAGGGTGTTGGAGTCAGTGACCTCTAAGGGGATTTGACTAGATTTCCTAAGCAATGAAGAAATGAGAATGGGGGTGAGGTAGGGAAATTATACTTGGAGTGTATAAGCTGAGCATAATGTGCCACTTGCAATGAGTGGGATATTTAGAATAATGATAATCTTATAGAAAGCTTACAATAGAAAAATAACCCAACTCTCCTTCTAAGGTCAGGACAATCAGCAGTAGGAATGAGGTAGAGCAGGACTGGGAATCTAACTAGAAAAGAGTAGTCTGATAGCAAAACATTTGCCTCAACCAAAGGACCATGCTAGGGGTTCATGTGGATTAGCAAAGGACAGATAATTCCCCCACTTTTATTTGAAGTAATAGTCCAGAATGTAGGTAATAATCACAAGCAGAAGAGCTTGTGTATCAGGCTCTAATTAGTCAACGTAGGTTCGAGTCTCAAAGATAAAATCTCTGAGTGTTGCACAGAGAATAAGAGCAAACCAAGACCTGGGTTCAAGATAAATTTAGGTGCGGATTTATTGATTAAGCACACCACTACCAGAGTGTTCATTCAAATTGGTAGTAGTCCTTTGGGGGGTACACACTTTGGTTACAAAGGCTAAAACCACAAAAACCACAATAGCAGAAGCCATGATGTACAGAAGCACAGAACAGCCATTGGTTAGATCTATAGCTCAGGGCTAATTGGGGAATATGGTGCAAGGGTACAAGGGTGCAATCTTCCTGTGACTTAGGGGTCCCTCCTAGAAAAGGGTGGAGGGCACAGGGTAGAAGATCATAGTGAGTGCTTTCCAGGACAGGTTGGAGTGTCATGGGATAAGGGGGACTGGACTTCCCCAGAACTGGCCAGGGTCATGTTCTAGGGGAAGGGTGTGGGGACCCTGCTTAGTCAGTGGAACAGAACAGAGTGGTCTCACCATTACACCATAATGAACCTTATATACTACAATGATTCAAGGAGAATATACGGATTGCTAATTTGAGGAAGGAGGGGGCAGGGACTATGCCTTGAGCATATGCATGCCTTTAAGCCATTTCAAGCTATGACAGGGAATGGGATAGAGACAAAAACAGAAATACAAAAGGAGCTTAAGGGTGGTCCACAAATCAGGTGGTACGTAGTGAATTTGGGATTTGGGTTTGGGTACAACATGATATCAGAAATCAGGGTGACAGAACATAAGGACAGGGACCCAAGAACAAAGGACCTAACGTGACAAGAAATAGAAACAAGAATATAAGAGAATAATTTGCTCTGGCATTAAAATGGACCTTGAATAGGAAAGCACCGCAAATCTTTGACCTTTTCTGTGTGTGATGGACTCCTGTGTATGATGAAGCCCCACTCAGAATAATGGATCACTTTTTAAATTTTAGTTTCTTTTGAGGTTTTATAAGGTCTAAAATAAAATGCATATGCTTTTCTTAAAGAGAAAAAATTGGGGGGGGGGGGCGCAACTAGGTGGCACAATGAATAGAGCAGGGGGCCCTGGAGTCAGGAGGACCTGAATTCAAATTTGGCCTCTTGACACACTTACTGCAGTGTGACCTCAGGCAAGTCACTTAAGCCCAATTGCCCTGCCTTCCCCCTCCAAAAAGCAAAAAAATATGTTTTTGAAGTACATTACCCCCAATCCTAGCCAAACCCCTTCATTTTATAGATAAGGAAAATCAGACTGAGAGAAGTTATGATTTACCTGCGATCATAGAGACAGTATGTAGTTTAGCTGAGCTTTAAAGTCAAGTCGGTTGACTCCAAATCTACTTGTCTTTCTATCACAACATGCTGTCACGACAAATAGAGGGAATCTGTAGCCAGAATGATTTGATGCTCAAAAGATATATTGGCATACTGACTGTAAGTTCCATGAATATAGGGAAAGTGAAGGTACCCAAAGCCTAACAAACTTTTGAAGACAATACTTATTTCATTATTATTCTTTCGTTGAATTTTTAAAAATTCATTGTGAATGTCCTTGCTTAGATCCTGAACTAGATGTGGACCAAAAAGAATATCCAAGCAGAGGTAAGCAAGTAAACTGGAACATCAGTCTGTAGGTTCTCCTGCTGGAAATGGATCTTTAAAGAGAACAAAGTAGCAGGTGTCAGCTCCTGTGCAACCCTAAATAAAGGATGGAGACGACTACTCTTCAAGCTATTCCTTAGCTGCTTCTAGATGCGTAATGAAGGTACCATAATTCATTGACCTCATTATGCCATAGAAGACAGTAAACCTGTGTGACCCTCAGTGAGTCACTCTAAGCAACCTCCCTCAGACTCAGTTTCTTAAACTGTAAAATGGGGATAAGAATAGTAATGGTAGCTATGCATTATAAGGATAGAAAAGTTAGGACTGGATTGTGGGAGGGTTTTAAAAAACAAATAGAGGAATTTGTATTTGTCCTGATCAAGGGAGCAGCATTGTCAGAGCTACGCTTTAGACCAATTCTTGGCTCATTTTAACATGCCAACTGAGAAGTCATTATCATTCTCATAGAAGAACATTCTCTAAATGTTCATATTGATCATTGCAGACATGGAGAAATTATTCTTTTAATTGACTTTTATTTTGGTCAAATTATTCATGAATACTTTAACTGAATAGGATTTATCCTAAAAATGCATATTTAGGCAGTCTTATGAAAAGACTTATGTATTTAGGTGATAGGCAGCCCTATTCTCTAACCAGTAGATCAGCAATAAAAGATTTACATAAAGAATGGAGAGAATTCTCTTCCGCCAGCTAGCAGAAACAAATATGGAGGTTGTTCTCCACTACAGCTCTAAGGAGAGGTTTTATGTGTTCTGCAAAGCTCTAAAAGGAAAAACGAGCTAAGAGGAAATTAAAATTTGAACTATAATGGGACACTGTAGCTCAGCAGTGACGTATGTCAAGATAAGGGTGCAGAAACAAACTGTGCTACTATTAGGGTTCTTTTGATCATTTCCATGTGCCTATTATGTGCTCAGCTCTATGTTTGCTCTATAGACACCATCTTTAGCAAAAGAATAGTTCAAACTCAGATGAAAATGTGGGAGTTTAAGTCTAGAATAATCCCTGAAAATAAATATGACTTGATTTAAAGTTTGACAGCACCCATACTTCCTAAAAAGTTTATTACATATATACATTTGTGGAGACATATCTCTCCATAAATATATAAACAGATATCTACATACATCCACACATTTCTTGTAATGGTAATTAATTTGAATTTGAAGATCCCTTTGTGTTGGAAAAGGTAGCAGGTACTTAGCACTTAGTAACTGATCAAACCTTTTTTGGGGAAACAGAAGGTATGAACTCCTGTCTCCTGTTGCTGAAGTAACAGGAAGGTGTTGGCTGGAACAGGAAGCTAATGCTGTGTGTATATAAGGAAATATCCCAGGGAGGGACAGTCAGAGCTCCTTGGGACCAGCATCTGGAGGCAGAGCAGCTGCAGAAGAGAAATGAGAATAGAGAACTGAGTCAGAATTTCCTAAGAGCTTGTGGTGGCAGAGCTTCTTCTGAAGAGGAGCCCAGGAGGCTGAAGAGGAGCCCAGGAGCCTAGGAGTCCAGGAGCCCAGGACCACCCCCCTACCACCTGGATAAGGTGATTCTGATTTTTTGAACATGCTGCAGAAGACTGAGGAAGCATGACTGGGATGCTAAGACTTAGTCTGTTTGTGGCTTTTTTGAGCCTTGAATTTCCAGGAACAGAAATTGTGAAGGATTTGAAATGGACTGGACCCTGTGAACTTCAGTGTGAAGCAGGACTTACACAGAGAACTGGACAAGGAACTGGGAGCTGCCTGCCTTTGAATCCAGGTGACTGTTTGGTAGATTCAGGTAGGAGTTGCCTGCCTTGAGTCAAGATGAAAAGACCTCTCCGTGGGTACTGAGCAGTGATGAAATTGTGATTTACTAGTGACCTAGGGGTAAAGGGTCTGTGTATTTTCTAATGATTGCATTTAGAGATTAATATACTTAGTAACTGATTGCTGAATAAGTGACTGATTGAGTTAACTTAGTGTGCCCCATGAGTGGAAGACTTTAACTATTGTCCTTTGAGATGATTGTTCTTTGTTTAAAATGTTGTGCCCACTATGGTGGAAACTGTGGCCATTTTGATAATAAGCTTTTGTGAATACTATATTGTGATTTTCTATGGTAAGTTGTAATATTGTGAATGCTGTACCTTGATTTTCTGTGAATGTTTTGCTTTGATTTGTTATGGAATAAACAGAGTGTTCACTATACTGTGTAATCAGAACCTTAAAAGCTGTTCACAGTACCATTCTTCTGGAAAGCTGCTTGTGCATGGCATTACATGTCTATACATATGCAGACACATATGCACAAACATGCATAATAAACATACATATACATGTATGTGCATATATGAACATACAGATGAATGTGATACATGTTTGCATGTATATGCACGTGCCTGTTTTCACTGTGCACATGTGCACATAGCATGCTGTAGTGCCAATGCAATATTTACAGCACCCATAATCATGATAAGGAATGTGACTATAAGTATTGCATGATGTTTGATCACAAAATATACCAAACTCTCCAGATAGAGATGGACCTGAGGCATTTAGACACCAGAAAACTAAATCCCCAAACCAGTAAACTGATTCCATCATGGTACCAAAGATATTAAGAAGCGATAATAACACTGAAAGCCACAGTAACCTTTAACTTTCCAACAAACCAATACAAAATCAATATTTACTCATAAACCTCTCTATCTCCTTGCCTGAGTGTCCTTTCTCTCCCACCATCTGGCTAGCTCTGACCAGCTCTGCTGTGGGCTCTGCTTCCCTTCAGCAAACTCCTCCCACCACAGGATCCATATTTAGCCTATTAGGGGGCAGAGTTTACTTTCATAGCAGAGGAGGTCTTCAAACTCCTTGCTATGTTTATGAAGGAGCAGGGAAGATCTTCAAATTCCTATTCCTGTTACACATGCACATATGCAAAAACATAGACTAGTATGTGAACTTACATGCAAATGGACACACAGGCGTATATGGAAATGAGAGCAGTATGGATATATAGGCATGTATGGACATGTGCACTAATGGACACATGTGCACATATGTGCTACACATGTTTGTGCACAAATGTGCTCAGATGGAGCTGTGTACACATGCATGTCTGCACACCTATGTGTACACATGTGTGAACAGGCACATATGGGCATATTTGCATGCACATGTGCACATGAATATGTGTGTGGCTGTGTGGGTATGTGCACATGGACATATGCATTCATGCACACACATTTACCTGTGCACACATGTGCACAAGCATGAACCACACGAAGACCTGCACATATGACCACATGTAATCAAGCATGACGGTGCATGGACACACAGGAGCACGTGAGCATTATTCACTGAGTGACGCATGCACATGATGCAAGTGTGTGTATGTGTACTATATAATAATATACATGTACCCAGTAAAAAGGACTAATTTTGCAAAAACAACACACTTATGGTACTATCAAAAATGGAACTACCTAGTATTCTTTTGTCTCCATGTTTAATTACTTTATTGGGGCATTGATGGATAACCAAAACCTATGTTATTGAAAGAATACCCGCATCTATGAAGTCATGGATACATCAAAATACGAAAAGTACATTCAATTGAAAAGCTTTCTGTTCACTTATAAAGGTGAATTTCTTATTTTAAAAAAAAACTTAAAACTTTTGGTTAGAGATTTTCTTTTTCTCTCTTTTTTATGCCTAAGTCAATAAAAATGAAATAATAAGAAAACAAACTTTTAATGGCCTTCAGATAATGACACCCCTGCTAAGATACCAGTCTGGTATCCTGCTATTTGAACATCTGCCATTTATCAGGCAATTGCTTGTTAGCTTCCACCATTGCATTAACAATGATGCTATATCTGAATTTTCTGACCCACTTTGTTTTTGTAAGCAAAATTGTTGTGATTCCATTCAACAAATGGTTGGAAATACCTACTGTGTGATGTGTAATAAAAGCCTGAGGAAAATGCAGTCTCAGCATATAATATAATATAATATTATATAATATAAAAATATAATAGCACAGATAATTGTATTACAAAGCAAGAAGATATAAGCATTAGAGTTACAAGAAGAGCAATATTTCCATTGAGAAGGGAAAGTTAAGATGCCCCTAATTAGGAACAGAGAGCATGGTAGGAAGGACAGACTAACAAGGTTTCGAATTAAAGGCCTTATTAACCTCTACACTAGATAGCAGCACAACAAGTATGTTAAACATGAGAATTGGGCCCTGGAGGGTGGATACAGTTTTGAGATTTGGAAATAGAAAGTTGAGAAGTGGGTGGAATAAATAAAGACACAGACTGAAAAAAACAGGCAGCATATCGAAGGAATAAAGAAAAAGCCAGATAGACTAGAATACAAAGTGTGAGCCATCAAACTTATATTCTAGCTGTGGCTTCTTTTGACTACGAACCATAAATGGTTAGTTGAAGGGCAATGTAAAGGCTCAAGCCTTTACTTGGATACGTTGTTAATCTGACTGTGCACATTGGCAAAGTCTAGCAATTTGCACAGAGGAAGCTGGAAATGCCCATTTTATTTGGTGCTTGCCAAGTTTGATATGAGAAAATTTTTAAAAATAGAAACAATAGTCACTTATGTATCTTTTAATCAAAACTTAATTAAAGTTTCACTTCAGGCTGAAGTCTCTCTTAGATCTGAGTCTGGATCGATCGGTTTTTACAGGACAAGATCATAGATTTAAGATCAAAAGAGATGGCATGTCTGCACTTTTCAATTCTTAAAGCACTATATAAATCCTAGCCTCGCATTACTATTAGCCATGACATAGAATATGTTCATTAAACTTAAGTGTGGAGAAATTTATCTTCTTTATCATGATTCCAAAGTTAGGGTCTATCACAAATATGTTTGTCCCTTTGTATTTCTAAGGAGTATATATTCAGTTTTTTATATCATCAGAAAACTGTATGCATTCTGTTTGTTTTATTCCCTAGGTTGAAGGAAGAAACAGGAAATTGAAGGAACAATAGGATTATTAGTAGAAAAACCACAAATACACTTATAGAATTAAGAGGTTGCTTGACTGGCCGAAACTGAATCTGGGGTTGGAATGGGAGCATGTAATAGAATCGTGAGCTCTCCCCAAAGTACCCCAATGGGCAAAATCCTAATTGGTATGGATATTTTCTGGGTTAAAAGGCATTATTCTCTTTGGGAGTCAGAAAGGAACTTAGTAGTTTATCACTATATAGAATTATTAGGCAAGCTACAACCTGGAAATTGTGACTGCATATAATAGTTAAGAAGTTAATCAAGTACCATCATATCTGGAACTACATAGTATCCTTTTATCCAAGTGTCTGGGATAAAGACCCCAAAGGCCCTTACCCTCATAAATTCAGAGGTTTCTCAAGGTGAAGACAGAAGCTCTTTATTCTAAAGACAAGTCTCGCAAGAGCTGGGCGTCACCTACTCCAGTCAGTCTGGTATAGGGAGGCACCCAAGAAGAGGCAAGCAAGCAGTTTTATACCCTTGTACAAACAATTCTATGAAAAACCCCAAAATTTCCAGATAAACCCCAAAATTCCCTCCCACCAAAAATCCCCTAATGCTGGATCACTACCCTATTGGTGGGGTAACATGACCTCACAGTCTACATAGCACCCCGAAAAGCTCCTCTTGCCCAATACAAAGACATATAGCTATGATTATCCATATGTAGCAAAAAGGGGCTGTCACAAAAAGCCCCTTACAGGGAAAAGGGAGGGGGAGTAGGGGCACACCATCTGATTTCCCCCAAATCAGGTGATTTACAGGAACATGAAACTTAGGCCTAAAGACATCTAGGGCCTACTCAAGTTTGGTGACTGTCTCTTTTATTTTATGAGAATGCTTTCACTGTCTCATTCACAAGTGCTTAATTACTTATTCTGCCATATTACTGTTGAATTTCTATGATCTCTACTACATTTTAAATATAGCCTATAAAACCCATTCTTATTGCTAGGAAAATGGGCACTTAACATAGGAATCCAGTTATAGTGGCAGTGATGACAGTCGGGGTGCGGGGGAAGGGAAGAGTATGAGGAAAGAAAAATTATAGTGACTCCATACCTACCAGTGTGGCAGGCTTAGGACGAAGAGTTCTCAATCTGTTTCTAGAAAGTTCCTTCACAGTTAAAGTTTGACTGTTTAAGAAAGAGATTATACAGACTATACAACAAAGGAGAGCTCCAGTATGTCTAAGGTTAAAAAGTTTTAGTTATTGAGGAAAGTGTAAGGTCATTAGCACTGTATTTTTGCCCTTGAGTAATATGAAAAGCTCACAGTTAATATATTCTTCTAAAATCAGGAAGCTGAAGGTCCTTGTCTATGTGTATCCAGCTACTCTTCCTATCTTTATTATTTTTTGTGCTATTTCTACTTCTTCATAACACATCAGGAGCTATGCTATGATATTTGGAATTTAGATGAGATGAACTGTCATTGATAGAGAAAAAATAGTTTGTTATAGGATTGTGACAGATCTTTTTAATTTTTCATCTGTTTGTACTTCCAGTTTTATCCTTAAATGCTCTCAAGATGATCAGGCTTAATTAAGTCTCACACCAAGCTTTCTGTAAACTCATTTTTCCCTTCACAACTTCTCACTGTTCTATGAGCAGAAATTGTTCAAATTTCTCTGTCATTTTCCCCCCATGAGACTTTGTTAATTGATATCCAAATCCCATGCTGCTTGTCTGTCATGTATCTCCGCCTAGAAAGGGGATCAATTTGTGTTGGTATTTTAAAGTAGTTTCTAGGTACTTTTTTCCCTACTCTGAACAAGAAAGATGCTACAAGCCTAAGGACGGGTAAATGATTTTTACTTGATTTTCAAAATGCTTTTTGATCTACTCCGTGGCCTGTGATCAATTCATATTTTTCTTGGAGGCTTTTGATGCACGAGAATTGACTTTGTTGTCTTCTTCTGGTTCTACGTTTTGATCCTCTTTGTCACACACAAAAAAAATGATTCTATAGTCTTCATTTCTCTTCCTGTTTGCTCATCTTTCCAGCCAATTATTTAACTTTTGAGCTCTTTGCCAAGGTAGAACTCTGATCCCAGAGTGAAGAGTGCTGTGTCTCAAATTTCTGGCATTTTGTGCAACCATTGTAAGAGCTTCCTCTGGGCACCTGCCTCAGAACTGTGAGGAGTACTGCCTCTCCACAGTCTCAAAAAGCTCTGTCAAGCCAGCGCTCCTCATCCCAGGACAGCCACCCAAGACTATTACCCGGATTCAAGCAGGGAAAAGCAAGAGAATCCTGGCTTAACACCAGCAGAGATATTCCTGAAATTGCCTCCTGGTCAGTCACTTGGTCCCCCCACTATCTGTATGCCTGGAGCTCAGGCAGCAGCAGCCCCAGGGAGAGGGACCAGATCTTGTTCTCTCACCCAGTTGCAACAGAGTTTCACCACTGACCTTTTACTTTCTTTTTGGTGTTTATGGTTTGAGAAGTCTGGAAATTCTCACAGCTCCCAGTGATTCCCTAAGGTGTGCTGGGGTATGTCTGAGCTGCTGCTGAGATATGCTGGGACTGTGCATAGACCAGTCTCTGTTGGTTTGACAGGTTGTCCTCAGCTGGAGACGTTTTTCATTCTGTCACTTTGTGGGTTCTGTAGCTCTAAAATGTGTTTAGAGTAATTTTTACAGGTAGTTGAGGTAATTGGCGAAGAGCTCAAGTTCTCAAGTAAGTTTGTGCTTTTACTCTACCACCTTGGTCTATCACCATAAATGATTTTTTTGACTGAAATTATAGAACAGTTAACTTACCAGCCAGTTCTGGAGAAATTGTACGGTTTTTAATAAAAAGACATTTTAAGTGGTTTAAGCCAAGCAGTAAACACTATCACATATAGAAAAAAATTATGCTTTCAATAGTGTTGCAGAGGTAAGAAAATACGTATACTAGTGCATTGCCGGTCAAGTTGTGAATTGGTACAACCTTTTTGGAAAGCAATTTGGAAAGCAAATGATGTTAATAAAGTTACTAAAGGAAATCATTGATTACATTTCTATCAAAATATTTAGAGCAGCACTTTTTGTAATAGTGAAGAATTGGAAATAAACGTTCATCAACCGGGGAATGACTAAAGAAATCATGGTAACATCTGGTACATAATAGTAGACAACACTTAACTGTTCTATTTGGTTTCAAACCCATGGAACAAGATCTGTCTACTTTTGGATTAGATTGTAAAATCCTTGAGACTAGGGACAGTCTTTGTTTTTACTCGTTGTGTGCCCAGTACTTAGCACAGTGCCTGGCAGATAGTTGGTTGGTTATTGTCCTTCATTGTCAAAGAGGATCAAAATGTTAGTCAAATTACAATGTGTCTGACTGTAGCTGATCAGATCATTGAGCTCAGAATGCTCTATCTGAAGTTTGGCACAAATAATCCACGGGAATATTTGGTATGGATTCTCTAAATTGGTGTATCTTGAGGTTTGTTGTTTTTTTTTAATCTACTTCAATTCTGCTTAGCCATAGAAGCACAGCAACTTCTCTGACAAAGGCATGCCATGCTGGGCAATCCTGTGCCGCTGTCTCATAAGTTACACAATCAATTCCAAAGTTCTTAAGAAAAACCTTAAGAATGTCTTTGTACCATTTTCACCACATGAGCACTTACAGTATTTTAAGTTCTCCATAAAAGTCTTTTAGGCAAGCTTATGTTTGGCATTTGAACAATGTGGCTAGCCCATTGTAGTTGTGCTCTCTGCAGTAGAGTTTGAATGCTGGTCAGTCTAGTTTGAATAATGACCTCAGTGCCTGGTATCTTTCCTACCAGGTGATCTTCAGAATCTTCCTAAGACAATTCAAATAGAAATCATTTAATTTCTTTACATAATGCTGGTATACTGTGCAGATCTCACAGGCATACAACAAGATCAGCACAACAGCTCTGTAGACCTCCAGTTTGGTAATCAGTCTAATAACTCTTCCCTCCCACACTTTCCTTTAAGGCCTCCCAAGCACCAAGCTACATCTGGCAATGTGTTTATGAACCTCATTATCAATGATCCCTTGAGAGTACAAGACCAAGGTAAATGAACTTGTTCACTGCATTTGAAACTTCTCCATTTGCTGTAACTGATGGTTCCACATACAGAGGGTGTGGTGCTGGCTGATGGAGTGCCTGTGTGTTTTCTTCATGTTCATTATTAGGCCAAAACTAGGACAAGCAGCAGAGAAATGATCCATACTTGGTTGTGTCTCAGCTTCAGAGGCTGCATTCCTGCATAATCATCTGCTAATAAAATAATCATGCACCAACAATCCCTCCAGTTTTGTTTTGGCTTATATACCTATCTCAGGTTGAAAAATTCACCATCAATACAGTAGCTGACTTTGATGTCATTTTCATCCTCATTGAAATCATTTGACAATATGGCTAAAATACTATAATGCACAGAGCAAGTACACAGCCTTGTTTCACTCCATTGGTTACTGGGAATGCACAAGAGTATTGCCCGTTATACAGAACCAAGGCAAGCATGCCATCATAAAATTGACATACAATACCAATGAACTTCTCTAGGCAAATAAATTTTGACATAATTTTCCATAAGCCCTCATGACTGACTGTATCAAAGGCCTTGGTCAAATCTACAAATGTTGTATACAGACCTCTGTTCTACTCTTGGCATTTTTTCTGGAGTTATTGTGCAGCAAACACCATATTAATCATTCCTTGGCCCTTTCTGAAGCCACACTGGTTCTCAAGTAGATGACCATCTTCCAGGTCAGCTTATTAAGGAGGACTCCTGACAGAATTGACTAAGGAGGACTCTGGAAGGAATTGACTAAGAGTGAGACCTCCCTGTGACTGTCACACCACCATCTATTTCGTTTACAGATGGACAATGGAGGTGTACATGAATTCCTGGGGATAACCTCCTCTTGCATATGACCTGGAAATTTTCAGTCAGCTTTTGTACAAAATATGTAACCCCGGGGCGCCTTGTAAATATCAGCTGGAATTCAATCAGCATCAGGTGCTTTACCTCACAAAAGGAGCCTAATGACATCAATAACCTCTACTTAAGTTGGAACTTCAGCTAGGGAACCTGAGGTAAATGGTCAATGGCTTCAGCATTGATTGATGATGGTCTGTTGAGAACACTATAAGTGTTCGGCCCATCTCTCTAGGATCATGTCCTTATCACTGATCAATGTGTTTCCCTCAGCACTGAGTAGTTGAGATACACTATAGGTCTTCAATACATAGTCATCAGCATAAAACTGAATTGCATCTGCCTTCTTACTGAGCCAAGAATCCTGCACCTCTCTAAGATTTGTGTGTAATGTTACTTTACCAGTCTTGATGGAGCAAATGCAGTGCTATACACTAAATCTCTGAAAGCTGCCCACTCATTTTCTCCTCTACTGTTGCCAACTGTGTGTTGGCTCAACTTTCCCAAGTTGGCAACAAACTGTTCCCCCTCAGAGAAGCACTCTAATCTGTTAAAAATTAATTCTTCTGGAGTCGTTTTGCCTTGAGGACACCACTTCTGTTCAATATGGATATTTATCTTGGAGAGGATACGTCTAATCAGTCCAGCACTCTGCACTACACATTGCCTTCATTATTCTCACATTCTCTCTGTCTCTCTCCTCCTTAATGTCACATAGTCTATTAAATGCCAGTGTTTGTTATGAGGATGCATTCACAAAGTTTTATTGAGTTTACGTCAATGGGAGCCAGTGTTGGTGATCAGAAGTCATGAGATGAACAAATCTTCAGTGGTAAGCGATCATTGCTGTTGCTGTTTCTCACTCAATTCTACTCAAAAATTCCCTGCCATTTCTGGAAGTCTAAGTTTACTATAGAATTAAAGTCTCCTAGAATTATAAGTTGCTCTTATTTTGTCAGTGTCTACAAATCTTCATAAAATTTTTATTTGACCTTATCAGGAGTTCATTATGGTGGTTGCATAGGCACTGATGAAAGTGGCATTTTCCTGCAAGTGGCAATTGCATTTTCATGAGTCTGTCATTCACTCCTTTTGGTAAGCATACAAGCTTGTTGACTAAATTAGTTTTGATTTCAAAACAAACTTTATGGCACTCCCCATCACTGTAGTCATTCCAGAAAAATGTGTATCCAACTCCTACTTCAGTAAGCTGACCTTCATTTGCCAGCCTTGTTTCACTCAGGGCTGCTATTTGGGTGTGTTACCTACTGGCATCTCTCACAAGAGCTGCTCTTCTTTCAGGTCTGCTGGACTTTGTGTTGTCTCTAAGGATGTGCACATTCCAGGTACCAATGGTAAGTGGAGTCGTTTTTACAGAAGCTTTAGTACATTTTTTGGCCAAAAACAATATGGGATCCACACCTGGTACAATAAACAGGCCAAAGTTGAATAAGCAGATAATTTTTAGGCCACCTTTTCTAACACCTTCCTCACAGCAGTAAGTGAGCAATGTGATCCTTAAATGGTTGCTCTGACACCCAGGCAGCTGTCAAATCCAACTGCTGCTTCCTGTGAAAAGATAACCCTATAACCTGGCACACTTGCGTATAGGGTTATGACTACAGTTTCTAATCAATCAGTATCTGCTGCTTCATTATTTGCCTGTCACCACAGGACTTTGAGACAGGTACAAATGGTAAAATGGTACAGGTGATGTCTTTTTGATTCATGTATAAATTGGAATTAAGTGAAGCAGAGTTGAATAAAGTCAACAGCCTCACACTCTCTTCCAATCATCACAATCCAGTGACAAGATGGTATCAAGAAGACTAGTGATGGTTTGAGATGCAGTGGATGTCATTGAAGTCTTCAATGTCTAACCAAGCTCTAAGTGTTCCACAGCATCTGCTTCAACTGCCTTCATGGCCTGTGGAAAAAGTTGTTCTGATCTTCCCATATGTGGCCACTGTGCATGCTTCAGCTTCTTGGAGCCCCAGGTAAGAGTTAGGTGGATCAGGTGGGTACCAAAGGTAGAAAACAGCACTAAAAGGGCTCAGCAATGCTCACACCAGAACTACTAGTCTTCCCTAAGCATACTCTATACCCCTTGGCACGAAGTAGGTACTTAATAAATATGGAGAGACCTACATGAACTGATACAGAGTGAAGTAGGCAGGGACAACAACATACATGATGACTATGAAATATAAATGGAAAGGACAATCATACAAACACAGAAAAAAACAATAAATGTTGCAAAATTAAGAGTGAAAAAAGAAAGCATGGATCAGAAGAAGCACTGTAAGAGAACTTTCCCCAAGAACAGTTTTGTAGAGATGGAAGGTTCTCAGATCTCAAACATGGCCAAGTCTTACATAATATTTCTAATGACAAGACAGAAAGAATGAAATCTACATAGTATATTTGGGATTTCAGAACAGGTTAAATGTTTAGACTCAAAAAGTGGTTAATCTGAGGGAAAACTCTCTAGTGAAATGTATCAGGCATCTGTCTCTGGCCAAGTTTAGTACAGTAGTTTCACCAATGACAAAAAAATGAGTGAAAACATATGTCATGCTTATCAAGTTTTCAAATGATATAAAATTAGAAAGGAAAGCTCCTGAAATTGAATGAAGATTTGGAATCCAAAAGATTTTGCCACCTATTATTAATACTAGCATAAGCATAGCATCAAGAATAAGAGAAGTGATTGGATAGCCTGTACACTGTCCCAATCATGCCATTTCTACTTTTAGTTCTAGATATTATGGTTTAGGAAAGACATTGATAAATTCAATCATCATCAGCTGACAGTACCCAGAAGACTAAGGGAACTTAAAAACCTGCCTCTGTAAGGATTAGCTAAAGTAGATTAGCATTGAGAAGAAAAGACTTAGATGGAAACATTAATATTTGAAAAGTTATCTTGAATATTGGAAAAGCTATTAAGTGAAAGAGGGAAGGTATTTCTTTTGCCAAGTCCTGGATAGAACTCAATACAAGCAAAAAATTATAAATGGTGCAAAGTAGAATAAGCTACATTCCATTAATTCATGATTTCTTCATCACTGATACTAATTATCAGTTGAAGACTAGATAACCCTACAATGGGGCTGATATAAGAGGATTTCTAGTCAGATGTGGGTTAGAACCATTAAGGTCTTTTCATTGATTGAGATTCTATAACTTGATGATGTGCCAATCACCTTTCTCTGCTGAAAGGACTGAGTCTTCTCCCAAGCCCTCCTAGGACCTTCTTCTATAAAGCCACAAGGACAGACTGGCTGCTGTCCCCAACTTAGGTATTACTCTTAAATCAATGACACAAATTGCAGTTTTCATTAAGGAATTCAACTATGAATTGAATTTGGTCCATCCTTTTAGCAAATGCTTTTTTAAGTCCCTTAAGAAGGAGGCTAATAATGAGCATGTTAACTACCCATTCATCCAAATTCCTCAGATTTTATCCCTATGTTAGGTCCATTAGAAATAACCAGAACTAATGGCAGGAAAAAAAGGAAACCACCTACAATGCATAACTAAAGTGGGACAGGAGCAATGACATTCTTTTTGTTTTATATTATTTGTTATACCTGTACATATTTTGAAGGCCTGAAAATGCTGTTCTATTTATTATGTGGGGATTTAAATTATGAGTCAAGCCTAGTGGAGGAGGCAGAAAATTGTATTTTGGAAAGAATTAATAGAGTCAGGAAACCCGAATTTGAATTGTGGCTGTAACAACACTTTTATATCTCAATTTCCTCACTTGCAAAGTAAGGATATTAATTTCTGGGTACACAGCACAGGCTATTAACATTTTATAAGCCTTAATATGTGATATAAATATGTATTATGAATATTGTTGTAACACCAGACTCAGTTTCCAATGGACACTAGGTCAAAACATATTGTAATTTCAAATGTTTTCCCAGATCATTATAGAACATATTTCTCAGGAGGCAGAGCCAAGATGGCAGAGTAAAGGCAGGAAATTATCTGAGCTCCTGCTCTGATCACCTCCAATACCTGTAAAATATTACTCTAAACAAATTTTAGAGGTACAGAACCCACAAAGTGACAGAAAGAAACAAATCTCCCACTGAAGGCAGCCAGGAAGGCCAAGAGGAAGGGTATAGCCAAAGTTCTCAGGTCAAAGAAAAAATATTACATGTAGCCAGAAAGAAACAATTTGAGTACTGTGGAAACACAAGCAAGATAACGTAAGATCTAGCAGGTTCTACATTAAGGGATTGAAGGGCTTGGAATATAATATTCTCGAGGTAAAAGGAGCTAGGATTAAAAACAAGAATCATCTACCCATGGGGGCAGATAGGTGGCACAGTGAATAGAACTGTGAGCCCTGGAGTCAGGAGGATCTGAGTTCAAATCCGGCCTCAAACATTTGACACTCACTAGCCATGTGACCTTGGGCAAGTCACTTAACTGCCCTGCCTTCCCTCCTCCAAAGAGAAAAAGAGAGAGAGACAGAGACAGCAACAGAGATTGGGGGAGGGGGGGGTGGAACCGGGGAAGAGAATCACCTACCCAGCAAAACTGAGTATAATGCTTCAAGGGAAAATGTAGTTATTCAATGAAATAGAGGATTTTCAAGTATTCTTGTGAAAAAAACAGAGCTGAAGAGAAAATAACTTCCAAATACAAGAAGCAAGAGAACCATGAGAAGGTAAACAGGAAAAAGAAATCATAAGAAACTTATTAAAGCTGAACTATTTACATTCCTACATGGAAAAAACGATAATTGTAACTCATAAGACTTTTCTCACTATGAGGATAGTTGAAAGGAATATATATATGTGTGTGTGTGTGTGTGTGTGTGTGTGTACTTATAAATGTATGTATAGGAGGATATATGTGTGTATAAATACATTTGTGAGTGTATGTGTATGTGCTACATAGAGAGAGGGTACAGGATCAGTTGAATATGAAGGGATGATATCTAAAAAATAAAATTAAGAGGTAAGAGAGGAATATATTGGGAGAAGGAGAAAAGGATATAGAATGTGGGGTAAATCATCTCTATCAAAGAGGCAAGAAAAAACTGTTGAAATGGAGGGAAAGAGCAGGGAGGTGAAAGGGAATGGGTCACCTTATTCTCATTGAATTTGGCTTAAGGAAGAAATAACATGCACACTCATTTGGGTATCTGACCTTACAGGAAAGTAGGGGGGAAGGGGATAACAGGGGAAATGATAGAAAGGAGAGCAAATTGGGGGAGAGGGTAGTTAGAAGAACAGGGGAAAGGGACAGGGTCAAAGGAGAAAATAGAATAAGGAGGGGATAGGATGGAGGGAAATATAGTTAGTCTGTCACAATATAACCACTATGGAAATGTTTTGAGTAACTACACATGTACAATCTATATTGAATTGTTTATCTTCCCAGTGGAGGTGGGTGAGGAAAGAAGAAGGGAAAAATCTGGAAATAAAAGTTTTAAAGCCAAATGTTCAAAAAAATTGTTTTTTACATGCAACTGGGAAATGAGATATTCAGGCACTGGGGTATAGAAATCCATCTTGCCCTCCTAGAAAGTTAGAGAGGGGATGGAGGAGGACATAAGAGAGAACAGATTGGGGGAAGGGGTATTCAGTAGGCTCACTATCTTGGGTGTGGGGTAGGGGAAAGTCAAGAAGAAAATTTGTAACTCAAAATCTTGTGGAAATGAATGTTGAAAACTAAAAATCAAATTTAAAAAAAATTTTAAAGGAAAAAAAAGAACGTATTTCTCAGCCCCTCTCAGATGTATTTTCACTGAGTTTAATGCTATTCCCTTGACTTTTATAAAGTATCAAATATGAGAATCATCAGTGTGAACATTTTTGCCTTTTATATACCTGAAGTTGAAGACATATTCTATTTTGTTGCTCACTGTGCCTTACACAAGGACCATACAATTTTAATTGGGAGGGAACTTAGAATGCATTTAACTAAAACGTTTCATTTTACTTATCAGAAAACAGAATAAGTAACTTGTCCAAAGCTATAAAAACACCCATGACATACATTTTTATTTGGATTCAGTGTCAGGGAAACAAATAGTCTCTCTAGGTTACAGACTCTTTAACTTTTTCTTCTCATATACTCATTGGTGAAATCTATTGATTCCTTATGTGAATAATGTTTTCAGTACATTATATAAAACACATAGAATTACAAAGAAAATCAATTATCCCAAAATAAATTCTGTAGACAGGAAGATCATGATCATGAACAACACATAGGATTTAATTGCTTTTGGAGTAGTGATGAGCATAAATGATTTCACATTACCTACAACAGTGGTTCTCAACCTTCCTAATGCCATGACCCTTTAATACTCATATGTGGGTGTATCTGCATGTGGGCAGACCCTCCTGGAGACTGATAGAGGAGCGGTGTCTTGGTTCCTAAAACCATTGGAAATATGTGTTTTCTGATGGTCTCAGGTGACCCTTGAGGCCCCTGTGAAAGGGCCGTTCAACCCCCAAAGGGTTGCAACCCACAGGTTGAGAACCACTGACTTACAAAATAATGCTATAAAAATATCTATGTTACCTACTTGTGCAATCACAATTGCTACTAAAATAATTGTAATTTGTTGCCTATATTCATAATTGAAGGAAATGATGGATTTCTGTTAGAAGTTATTGAAAATAAAGACGTCATTTTTCACGTCCAAGTTCACAGATGCCTTGCAATGAAAAGGTAAAAAGGGCATGTGGAATATAGTCTTATACCACCCCCATGCCAGTACAATTTGAGTTTTCTTCGTCTTTTACATCTGGCCTCACATGCTTTTTTCTATTGCTTTTCAATGAGAATTACTCACTTTTTTAAGGTATTCATTTGTATTTAAATGTAGAGCCTGTTAAAAAGGACCTGTATGTACAAATATATTTTGTATACTGTAATATTTTGTATATTTGTATATTTTGTATATTTGTAATGCTGACTACACAGCACAAAGTAGATAGCTCACAAAAGCACAACAGATAATTTCTTGATATTATTTTTGATATTTAGAAAAGCAATCATATTTGAATGAAGGGCAGCACATTCTTCTGTGTTTTTTTAATCAATGTAGAAGCATCCTAGGATGAGAAATTAGCCCATATCAAAATAGAACAGAGAATGTAAATTTTAGAGCTAGAAGCAACTTAGTCTGCCTAATCCAATGGTTCTCAAACTCTAAGTCTCAAAACCCATTTGCACTCTTAAAAATTATTTAAGACTGCCCAAAGAGCTTTTTATGTGAGTCTATTGATATGTACTAGGTTCTATGTAACATGTACTATAAAATATCTTATATTAATATATAATTTCTGTACTGAGGTATATTATATTAAAAATTAAATAGGCACTACCTAAGTAATAAAAAACAATTATTGTTATGAAAAGTTTCGACTTCACAGATGGTTTGCAAGAGTCTTGGGCATCCCAGAAGTTCAGGCCAAATGTTGAAAACTGCCGATCTAAACAGTCTTTCTTTCTGAGGCCCCAAATGGTTACATGACCTGCCCAAGGTTGCCAAAACAGTGAGTAGCTGATAGGATTCAAATTCTAAAATTCTAACTCCAAATTCAGTAGACTTGTCCCCATAACACACATAATAGAGGCAGCATACTCTGATATTAGTTGATGAAAACATAATTACGTAGATACCACAAAAAGGTCAAAGCTAGAGGTCAAGGTCTTATATATTCAAAACTATTTTCAGTAGCACATTTTGTTGTCATAAATTATGTGAAACACAATATGTCCATTGTGGAGATGTTCTGCATAACTACACATGTATAGCCTGTATTGAATTGCTGGCCTTTTCAGTGGGGATGAGTGAAGAGGGAGGAAGGGAAAGAATCTAGAATTTAAAGTTCTAAAATCAAATGTTAAAAATATATATGAATATGTACATATATATATAAAATCATTATTATTATTTACAGGCAACTGGGAAATAAGATATACAGGCACTGGAGTAGGGAGATCCATCTTGCCCTACTGGAAAGTCAGAGGGGTAATGGGGGAGGATATAGGAAAGAGCAGATTAGGGGAGGCAGTATACAGTGGGATTGCTGTTTTGGGGTTGTGGATAGGGGAAAGATGGGGAGAAAAGTTGTAACTCAAAATCTCATGGAAATGAATGATGTAAACTAAAATTAAATGGAAGTTAAAAAAAATAAATTATGTGAAACAAAGTCATTACCTTCCATTTAAGGAATGACTGAACAAATTATATCATGTGCACAAGAACAAAAGTTATTGTTCTATTAGAAATTATGAATGAAAAGGATTCAGAGAAATCTTGAAATATTTACGTGAAGTATAATTAATGAAATAAGTAAAGTAAGAACAGGTAGAAAAATCTATACAGTAATGACAATGTCCTAAAGAAAAACAACTTTGAATGATTTAACAATCCTGATAATGAGCCTGATCAATAACTAATCATGACTTCAGAAGAATGTGAATGAATCATTTTTCCTTGTTTTTGTTCATCCTTCATTTTAAAAAAGGACCAATGACATCACATCATGATGTCTTGACTACTAAGTGAATTGGATTTAAGTGAGGCAGAGTTTCACAAAATTGTCAGTCTCACTCTCTCTTCCAGAGTCATTTAATCCAGTGGCAGGATGAAAGTCAAGATGACCAGCAATGACCCAAGATACAGTGGATGATCTTGACATCTTTGGTGTCTAACCAAGATCTGATTGCTCAACAATGCCTGCTTCAGTTACCTTTGTGGCCATAGGAACAAATTATTTCTATCTGTCCATTCTGCCAGTGGAAGTTTTCACATGCTTGTTGAAACTTGAAGGAAGCAAGGGAAACTTAACAAGCTTAGGTGAGAAGATATAAGTGTAATGCACTATTATTTTGCAATAAAAAGGTATTAACAAGAGGGACTTCAAATAACTTGAGATTTGTTTAAACTGATATACAGTGTGAAATAAGCAGAATCAAGAAACAATATACACAATATAAAAGAAGGAATTGCTAAAAAGTTGATCTATCTATTCCAATCTATTCACTTTACTTATAAAGCAACTTAGGTTCATTACCTAATTAGTGGGACTGAGATTGAAACTAGGTCCCTCCTCTTGACAGAAAGGTAATAAGACTGGACATGCAGAGATTTTTTTTTCAGTCTTCGTCAATGTGCTGATATATTTTGCTTGCTTCAAAGTAAGTCTTCTATGGGGGAGGAGGTACTGGCAATGGAGTCAGTGGGTACTCATATTGATGCAAAAGGAGAAGAAAAATAAATTAAATATCAGTTTTAATAGCACAGATGACAACAGATGGGAGTTCAGAAGGCTATGGGGCATCCAGATGAAGAGACAGAATGTGCTAAGCAAAATGAACTAACACCATAACCATCACCAACACTACCTTTATCAGTAACCTCTGACCCCTGTGGAAACAGTCTAAGAGTTTGAACACAAGCATGTCTATAATTACAAAGCTTCCAGATCAGTTCCCTAAGCCACCATCTTAGGAAGAAATTTCTATGCAGATACATCAAGGAAACTCCTCCTAAAAGTGTTAAAGCTACATCTCTTAAAAGATTTATTTTTTAAAAAGTTGTTGCTGTCAAAATGTTAAATGGTTTAATATCAGAAACTGATGTCATTTTAGCAATTTATCAAATTTTCTATTACTATCTGCTTTTTTCACAGCACCTTCAGGACCAGGGGACTTTTCCATATAACTTGCAGCTAAAGTCTTCTCTATGTGTTGTCTCAACCTTTAGAATATATATTCCCAGCATTTATCTCAATGTTTTGCACATAGTAAGCACATAATAATTGCTTTATATAGTCATTTTTATACAAAAGCTGTACAATCATTTGTCAGTTCTTAACTCCTAGTAGGCCCTTATTAAATGCTTACTAACTACATGAACAAACAATAAATTAATGAATGAGTAAATTATTTTGGAGAGGGGAGGTACAACTACAAATTTTCATTTCTGATACAGTAAATAGAAGACACAGTTAGAACCCTGAACAATGAGGCAAAAGATGTGAATTCAGATGTGACCTTGGATATTTACTAGATGTGTGGCCCTGGGCAAGTCACTTAACCTCTGTCTCTCAAGTTCCCTCAACTGTAAAACAGAGATACCAACAATCCTTAAATGAGACATAAATGTTTATTCCCTTCTACTCATTCAGTTCTTGAGATTCTATGACTTATCTCTGTCTTCCTAATTGTACGACCACTCCTTTCCTGTCTGCATCTCCTACTACTTCAATTCTCCATCTTGAATAATCTTCCCTGTTCTCTCTATACCTTTTCCAATTGTGATCTTCATTTCTACAGATTCAATTATAATCTCTATGCAGGTAACACACAAATCTGTATACATTCGACCTTAATCTCTCACTTACAGTTCCACACTACCAATTCCTTGGTTGCTGTCACCAGACAGGTTTTACATGCCCAGAAATGAACTTGGCATCTTTCTCCCCTTGCTGCCCCATCCTCTACTCAGCTCCCAAAATCATCTTCCTAAGGTACAAGTCTGACCACATCACTCTTTAGCTCAAAAACCTTTGGTAGTTCCCAAATAAATAGATAAATAGATAAATAGATCAGGAAACTGTCTTCATAAATATAATAACAAAATCCACTGGAACTAATGAGACCACCCAGTGGGATTTACTGTCTAATGTGATAGAACATGCACTAATTCAGAATCTGAAGATCTTTATTAAAGTCCAAACTTTAATATTTGTTAGCTCTGTTGCCTCGAATAGGTCACTTCACTTCCTTTCTTCCTCTACAAAAAAGTAACAAGAAATTATTTCTTCATCTATAAAACAGGAATAGGAAATAAAAGATTACCTCAGAGAAGATACTTCATATAAGTACTGAGGAGAAAATGCTTTGAGGACCATGAAGTACTATGGAAATATGACTAGTTTTTATTGTATTCTACAAGTTTCTATGTCCAAATATGCAGTTTAGGGTTTGTATTGGGCTTATAATGCATTCTGAAAATACTATATCCTCAAACTATTTCTCTGGGAATTAGTTTGATCCTGAGTGTCTTACTTTTAGCCACATCCCATTAGCATTTGGTTGCCCTTTTTTTGAAAGAGAGAAAATAAAAGAGACATCTTTCAGGGACAGAATAGTAAGATAAGGATGAGTAGGAAATCAGCAATTTCTATGGGATTTCATCCATCACCATTAATATGCATTTATTAAGTACTTACTGTATGTTACATCTTGTACTAAGTTCTGGTTCTGAGGATAGAAAAGAAAAAATAATCTCTGACCTCAAAGGACTCACATTCTAATGGCAGAGACAACATGAAAACAGCTAGAATATATACATATATATGTATATATATGCAGACTATGTATAAAAACAACTATGATTAATATATACATTTGCATATGCATGCATATACAAATGTATAGCTGTATATATTCATGTTTATATATATAACATTAAAATAATTGTTTGCTATATTATATAATTTTGTTACGTATATTATGTGTATTATAGACATGAGATGGTGTACAATTATTAAATAGATACATAATAGTTGTTTGCATGTTGTCTCATGTCTCTCTTCAGACATGTTGAATCCACATTAATACATATTCATACATAGTATACATAGATATTTTAGACAGTTTATAGATAGAAATATATAATGTGTGAGAAGAGGGGTGGAGGGAGGGGAGAGAGAGAAAGAGGAAAAGAGGGAGAGAGAGAAAAGAGGGAAATCACCAGCAGTAGAGGAAAGTAAAAATAGGTGGGATTTACATCAGCATTTATAGAGAGCCAGAAGGTAGAGGTGAAGACAGAAAGCATTCCAAGAATGAAGGACAATGAGTGACAACACATCATGACAGTACATCAAGCTGAGAGATGGAGTTTCCTGTGAAAGGAAAGGCCATAAGAAGACTGCAAAGGGCAGAAGGTGCCGGCTTGTGAGGAACTTTAAATAGAGAATGACCCTGGAGCTAACTGGGAGCCAATGAAATTTCTTGAGTAGTGAGAATGGACCCAGTTAGACTTGTAACTCTAGGAAAATGAATGAGATGGAATGGAGCAAAGGAAGACTTGAGAGAAGGGGCCCAGCCTAGGCATGAACTTCTTAAAGAGTCTGTTCTGGGATGGTGACTATATAAATTAAAAGGGGACATGTGACAGATGTTACCAGGTAAAACCAGAAATTTAGCAACAAATTGAATGTGTAAAGTGAGTACAATTGAGTCAAGAATAAAACAACTTTCAAATATGGATGACTGGGAAGATGGTAGAATGCTGTAGCACCAATGCAATATTTACAGCACCCATGATCACAATGAAGACCATGACTATAAATATTGCATGATGTTCGATCACAAAACATACCAAACTCTCCATATAGAGGACAGAACTGAAGCATTTATTTGGACACCAGAAAACCAAATCCCTATACCAGTAAGCTGATTCCATCATAGTACCAAAGAAGCCATAGTAACACTGAGAGCCACAGCATCCTTCAGCCTTCCCACAAACCAATACAAGATCAGTAGTTACTCCCAAACCTCTCTCTCACTCTCTCCTTGCCTGAGCACCTCTCTCTCCCATCTTTCTCTCCCACCATGACTCTAATTCCCAGGTTCCTGTGGGCTCTGCTTCCCTTCAGCAAACTCTTCCCACCACAGGCTCCATGTGACTCTATTTAGCCTATTAGGGGTCAGAGTTTATCTTTACAGCAGGGAAGCTTCCTGTGGGCTCTGCTGTACCCTTTAGCAAATTCCCTCCATCACAGGCTCCATGTGATTACATTCAGCCTATTGGGAGGCAGAGTTAACTTTCAAAAAGGGAGAGGTCTTCAAACTCCCCCCTAGGTCTATTAAGGGGCAGGGAAGATCTTCAAATTCCCATTACATGTGCTCAACAGTAACAGAAAGCTAAAACTCTTGGGGGTGGGGGGTATGATTAGTTCAATTTTGGAACTTGGAGTTTGAGATACCTACAGAACATCCAGTTTAAGATGTCCAAAAAGACATTGGTAGTACTAGAATGGAGGTCAGGAGAGAGTATGAAACCTGGATAAATAGATCAGGAAACTGTCTTCATAAATATAATAACAAAATCCACTGGAACTAATGAGACCACCCAGAGACAGAACAGAAGAAAGTAACAAGACCAAGGAATGATCTTTGGAGGACATGAACATCATCTCTATTATTAAAGATCATGCAAAAGGACCTGAAAAGGAGTGGTCAGATTGATAGAAACAGAAGTAGGGGGTAAAATTGTCAAGAAAATTTAGACAGAGTTTATCTATATAGAAGAATCTATATAGAGGAAGAGTATGATTAACTGTGCAAAGTTTGAAAAGTTATCAAGAAGGATAATTGAGAAAATGTTACTGGATTTTATAATGAAGCGAACAATGATCTGCTTCAAATAGATGAGATTTGAACCCAGATTATAATGAGTTTAAAAGAAAGTGAGAGGAGAGGAAGTAGTGAGACATTGCAGACAGCTTCTCAAGGAGCAGCTCGCTAAAGGATGATAGCTGGCAGAGATGGTGATATCAAACAGGGGCCTTTTAAAGAACACTGAAAATTAGGAGATAATTGGACTTCTACATACTTTGAAAACACATCACACACATATGCAACATGCACATGTATACACCCACAAATACACACTCAACACACACTCAAACCTATTTCTAGAAAGAATGTCCTGCCACTATAATAAAGACTTGTGGGAAGTAGGGAAATGGGCAAGGAGAAAGAAGAAAAAGGGAAGGCTAAGATAAATGTAAGGAAGAAATAGTTATGAAATGCAAACTAAAATACAGAAATCATTACAAACTGGGAGCTGGGATCAGCAGTTTTACTGAATTTTCTGTTTTGTCTTCTCCCATTCAGAACTAAAAACCAAAGAAAAATTTCTAATGGGACAAAAGGAAACTACTACTGAGAGTTGTGTGGCTATAAGAAGGAAATTATAGATTCAGATATGGAGACCTACAATTACATTCATAATTACATTCATAGGTCTTGAAGTGACTTTGAGAGATGACCTACTTTCAGACAAGACTATACTCAAAACTGCACAAAATGAAAGGAATTTCCTTTAAAAGACCCACAGAGAAGTACGTCTCTTGGTCTCTTAAATCCTTCAAGCCATTTAATAAGCTCTTAGAGGTTCTCTGAAGAAATGCAACCTTTAAATGCAAACTCCTATTTTTACTCTTTCTATAATTATGTAAAATGTTCAGGTCATAGACTTTGAGCTAGAAAGGAACTTAGGAACTTTTCCAATTTCATCATTTTACAGATGAAGGAACTTAAAGTCTCAGATGCAGAAAGAGACTTGGCCAAGGTCATGCAGGTACTAAGTGGTAAAGCAAGAATCTGAGCTTGAGTTTTCTAGTAGTGCATCATGTACAAGTTCAAAATAACTTAATTTTATACTTAGAGTTACAAAGTCTGATAAACCCAAAGTGTCAAATGTTAATTCACTCTTGTCCTGATTTTGGAGCTAATGAAGTCAGACATGCCGATCAACCACAATGTCACCGGAAATCCTTGAATCTCCTGAGCCATACCAAAGAAGAAATGCCTAGATTTTAGAGAAGTTTTCAACAGTTAAATTCAAAGCACAGATTCCTCTACTCTGATTTATGCTTCAATATATGGTAATCTCATAAATTACTTAGCTGAGACCTTCTTTCATCTAAATTTGTCCAACCATAATAGAAACTGCCAACATAAATTATGCACATGTGACTACATAACCTTAGCTTCATTGCATTTTGCATGGTACAGAAATTTTGCAAATGCAATATCTATGTTCATTTCCTATACAGTGACTGTAACTATACAAGATATGCCTCCTGCATTTATTCCATTGAGTCATTACATATGCAGATGACAAAGAAGGATTTCTAAATGAAGTCATGTATGTTAAATGAACCAAAGATTTCCAGAGTAATATTGTTGCAACTTCAACTATTCACCCAAACCGAACTATATACTTGGACTGAAATTGGGCAGTATCTTGAAGATCAAAAAAAACTGATTTGGGAAATCTCCTAATTTTCTTTGTTTCCTTCTCTACTGAGTTTTAGGGAAAAGTGATGAAGTGACATTCCAACCGAAGAGAGGAAAAAGTATAGTCTAAAAGAATGGTAGTCAATAAATACTTATTGAGCACCTGCTACATGCCAGGCAGGTGTGCTAAGCATGGGATGAACAAAGAAATGTTCTGCCCTTGAGGAGCTCACAATCTAATGTCAACAGCACTGTACAAGACACAAAACACATCCATATGGATCTGTGACATCTTCAATATGAAGATTCCTTCTACTAGGCAAGTCACAAGCCATGCTTCAAACCCTCTTTAATATCCTACCATAAATCCTCTCCAGGATGGACACACACATTGAGAGAATGTTAGAGGGGCGGTTAGGTGACACAGTTAATAGAGCACCAGCCCTGGAGTCAGGAGGACCTGAGTTCAAATCCGACCTCAGACACTTAACACAAAAACTAGCTGCATGACCTTGAGCAAGTCACTTAACTCCAACTGCCCTTCAAAAAGGAAAAAAACATCTCAAGAGAATATTAGAGAAATATCTTGGATGTCTATCCATTCATTACTCCTAGTTATCACTATATGACTTACCCACCTCCTTTTTAGACCATACATCTCACTAATGTCATTCTTAATGAGGAAAGCTAACTATTGCAATAGATAATGTATTGTAGTTGGAGTGAGGAAGATCTGTGTTCAAATCTAGTCTTAGACGTTTGGTGGCTGTGGGACCCTGGGCAGCTCATTTAACATCAGTTTTATTGTCTGCAAAAAAGAGATAACATGCTTTTTTATTAGAATCAAATGAGATAAATATGCAAAGCAATTGCAAACATCACAGTTCTATATAAATGATAGATGTTATTACTCATAATGATACTACTCCTGAATTCTTTGTTGGTAATATTTTGTACTCTAGGTATATTTATCACATACATCACCACTGCCCTTTGGGTCATCTTCACCATTAATTCTTTGGAGACTGAGATCCATTCAATCAATCAGTAAGCATTTGTTAAGAACCTACAACATATCAGGTACTGTGATTAAGTCTTTAGGGTACAAAGAAAAGTAAAAGAGTCTCTGCTCTCAAGAAGTTCAGTCTAATGGTATGACTCAAAGCCATACTATAACAAGAAGAATATCAATGTTAAAAAGAGATGGTCCTTTGTTTCAGACAAGTCTGGAGTATTAAAACCACGGTGCTGTTTCTCCTGGCTCCAGGGCCGATGCTCTATTCACTGTGCCACTCAGCCACCCCAGTTTCTCAAGGTCCATTTCACTTCCTCTTTACCTCCTAAGCTTAATGCTTTTCCAAAATATATGTATGCATGCATGTAGCTGTTCTAAATAATAATCTTCATCCACTTGGTTTCTCCTGTGTTGATGGTTAGATTAGACTCTTAAACGAATCAGATTCTCAGTTAGAGAGTTAACGGTCAGTACAATGTGATTCATAAATAGGAACATCTGCAGGATTTTCCTATGAGTAAAGAATCACTTTTCCATTTGTACTCTATGAAGGACATCCCTCATGATAATGATGAATATCAAAGAGGGGAGCTTTAAAAAACAAAACTATTGCTGTCAATAGAGATCTTACAACCAGAGTCAAAAATGAGAGCTGGTAAGGATCTCAGCAGTCGGTAAGTGCATTCATTATTCAGAAGTAATCTCCATGATAGCACACCTGGTCAGGGGTCATCTCATCTCGAACTCCATTCTAAGCCTTCTATGCCCAGCCCTGTAAATAATGAAAAGAGTTACTAGGGGACCCACCCTAATCCCTTCCTAAGAAGTCTTCTTTTCTCCAAGCTAAATATTTCCAATTCCTTCAATAAAATCTACTAGTTTATACTTTAAAGATGGAGACCACATTTTATGATTCTTTATATTCTCCATAGCACCTGATACAGAGTTTTGCATAAAGTGGAACTAAAGACAGATTAAAAAAACTAAAGAACACTTGTGGCAAGATATCACTAAGTGGGTGGCTAGTGACACAGTAAATAAGGACCTGAGTTCAAATCCAGCCTCAGACACTTAACACTTATTAGTCGTGTGACCTCAGGCAAGTCACTTAACCTGAACTGCCCTGCCTTCTCCCCTCCAAAACACAGCAAAAAAAAAAAAAAAAAAAGATATCACTGAGTACGAATTTAACAGTCTTCAAACAAAGCGCAAAATATATTAAAGGAAAATTCAGGATCAAGTGATTTTTATATCATAAAGTCCTTCATAAATAATACATAAGATAAACATTTTTACCTTACATCAAATTATATAGACAATGCCAAGACAATTGTATGAATGACAAGCATAGAAAGGGAAACAGGTAAAGGGAGGAAAGCAGCATTTATTAAGTGCCTACTGTTATATTCCAGGCAGTGTGCTAAGTGCTTTACAAGTATCTCATTACATCCTCACAACAACCCTGGGCGGTAGGTGTATGATCCCCATTTTACAGTAGCAGATGCTGACTTGGCTAGGATCAAACAGATAGTAAATATGTGAGGTGACATTTGAACTCAGGGCTTTCTGACTCCAGGCCCAGTACTCTCCAGTTGTGCTACCTTGCTGATGTGGAAATAAACTACTCTTTAAATGCTTTAAATGACTTTAAATTAGTCAAGTCCTTGAGCTTATTTCTTTATCTATAAAAAGGAAGATGACCTCTCCAGCCATAGATCTTGCTTCCTAAAATCCTGTGTCATTCTGTGATTTAATGATTTGCACAAAGATAGGCAGCAATATACTGACTGCTGGGCAACTTCCTTCAAGGGGGAAACTTATAAAAGAATACAGACATTATAGAAGTGTGCAAAGAACCATGAACCCAGTAGATTTTAAGGGTATCGGAGAGAAGACTCTAGAGATTTAATGCTGGAATATGGGAGCCCCTTGACTTTTCTTTTACTAGGAAAGATTTCCTCTCTCGGTCTAACCCTCTTCCTCAAGACACTGCAGTTCCAACTATCAGTCATTCTTCCAAGACACGACCTCAATAGCAAATGAAAGAAGCTATTTATCTCAAGGTCTGATTTCAAAAGGGCAGTCTTTCCCACTGGCCTGGGATCTGGGATATGTTTAGTTTGCCTCCTAATGACATACTCTCACTAATAGGCAGGTGAATTTGAATCAGAGTGGGAGGAGAACAACATGGTGAGAGATATCAGAGATATGTTAATGTCAGGGTCAGTTTTTATTCTTATTTCATTTCTATATTCAGGGACCCAGAAGTCCTAGAAACATTTTCCATTTCATGACCTACTCCTCATCCCCCATTTTTTTCTCACCACTGTTGGCAAGGGGACCCCAGACAGCAGGATGATAATTAACACCACAAGTCTTTGCCACTCTTTAAAATCTGTCTGCTTCTGTGAAGGATAAAGTAAAGCAAACCATACAAAGGGAAAATTATTCATTGCTAAAGAAAGCTGGTTTTGTGATTTGCTTCCCTCTTTAACATAGAAATAGAGACAACATAGATAAATCTGGTGAGTTTCATGAGCTGGAAAACCAAACTGAGTTGCAATTCAACATACCCAGTGCCGGGAGTTTGAAATGACTCTAAAATCCATTTTAATGAGAAGCTGCCAGCCTCTAAAACATTCCATAACCAATTTAATTGCCTGCTTAGTTTATTTTTTAAGCAGGGACGTACAAACAGCTCCCTCTCCTACCATACCTCTGATTTAGTAAAGATGTTTTTTCGTCTGCAGCACAGGGCCTGGGAGACAAAGGCAACTAAAAGTGTGTGCCTGTAGGTTTGCACTAACCTGACACGAAGAAGTAGAGCCCCTTTAACCAAGAGGAAGAGAATGACAAAGCATTCAAGTCACATATGCCCATCCATGCTTTATAAGCTGTTTTAATATTTGATCACCGGTGACTTAATCACACTCACCTAATATTTGTTATTCATTAGTTGGCCAATTACCAAGCAATAAGAAATTCCATCAAAACACAGGAGTGACCTTTCAAGGAGATCTGAAAATAACCATAATCGTTGATTCTATAGAGAAATAACTAATAGCTCTGCTGCTACATGTATAAACTCTCAGACATGGTTTAAGGAGGAGTCTGATGAATGGGTTTTTTTGATACTTTTATGATAAAAAAAGTGTGTATGTATGTATATATATATATATATATATATACACACACACACACTCTGTAAAGAGACAAATGTATCAAGACCAATGATTACAGGGCATGCTGATGTGACCAACAGGCTATTAGACCGTGGATTTATTAGTCTGATTAGAAGAACCATCTACTCCCATTTCAAGGAATGGTTTAATTATAAGCCCAGAGCATAGCCAGAGTTCTTCATGGTTTCCTGATCAATTTGGGGTTTGTTTGGTTTTTTTTTTTTAAATACAATGCTGCCCCCCTATGGACATGCATGGATCACATGGATGTTCATTTACTGCTTTGTGTGTCAGGACAGAGGAGGGACATTGAAAGTAAGGGTAAATGCAAATATACAAGTTCCCAACCCAATAGAGATTGCAGTTTACATAAATAAAAATGCAAAGTAAACAGTCTTGGAGTGTCATATAACTATTGTTATTGAATGTCTATGTCACCAAATTATGATAGAGCTAAGCCTTATATTAAAATAAGGTAGTTTAAATTATGTTGTAATTGTCCCAGAGAGACTGTGTGGCCTAGTTGTCACAGGATCAGACCGTGACCAAGGCCTTTGAAATCCTTTCATTATCATTCTATCTAAGTTTTTTAAGTTTTAAGTTTTATTGTGTTATCTCACAATATCCCAGGAAGGGGAGTGTTTTATTATGCCCTTTTTACAGATGAGTAAAATGCAACAAAGGATAAGAGAAGTTGTCCGGGGTCAGCTCCGGGCAATTTTCTAACACTCTAAATAAGGGATTTACATCAGTGGAGGTAATTTCTACTGAGGAAGTTGCTTTATCAGATGAAATCATTGGTCCAAACCAAAAAATATCTTTTGTCTGTGTATTTATGTAAATGGAAACTATACTGGTACTCATGTAAGATATGGGTGTGCACATGGGTTGTCTAAATGTATAGGTGCATGACTCAGTAGTGGCCTGGATAGAGTTCTTTGGAAACTGTCTTCCCTCCCACTCTACCACCACCAAAAGAAACTGTAATTTTTGCTTCTTGGGAAAAGAAGAGGCAAGGGCAGGTTTGTCTACCTCCAAGGGAAGTATAAGATTAGAATTATGTCTACTTGTCCTTTCAAATACTGCTTATCTGAGGGGATGACTGGCTTAAAACAGAATCTGTTTCTCTGATCACACTCTCTCCAAATACACTAGTTACACAAAAGATTGCTATAAATAGCATGTAGCTGAGTAAACCCATTTATCCAAACCACAAAGGAAAATTAGACATCAGAAAAGTTAAACACATTAGAACACAAGAGAAAGTACATATTAGCAAATGGCTTCTTTAGCCGAAACCAGGTAAGAATCCTGCTTACCCTAAAAAAGCTAATCTCACTTAAAAGAAAATCCTCTCTTTGAAGTATCTTGCTTAGTAAACTGATCAAGGATTTACTGTAGAGCTGGCTTCTCCTGCATGAAACTCCAAAGGTTTTCTTTCTCTTTCTACTCATCTCTTGTGAAAAGCATCTGAAACCACGTGTGTGTCTCAACCACGATGCTCTACCACCAATTATATAGCATATCCTTATATGTATGTATATGTGTGTACATTATGAATCAACCAATCCCAAAATATGAAGTACTTACTTTGTGGGAAGCATTGTGCTGAGTACTGAAGATAAAAAGAGGCAAAAGACAGTCCCTGTCTTCAAGGAACTTACAATCTAATGGGAGAGACAACATGCAAACAAACACTATTTGTTTTAAAAAATAAACCTATTTTGTACGACAAAAAAGCCATATTGAATAACGAGTGAATAATGAAACATAATGAAACAAAGTATCCTATAATTATAATAAGACGAGTCTGTAGGTTCCCCAGTAGGGTGGAGAGCTGGATGGATGATTTTATAAGTATTGAGAATTTTTAACAAGCATTTATTTATTTGATAGACATTTGCTAAACACATACTATGTACCCAGCTTTGTCCTGGGGGAAAGACAAAAAGAACCAGCCCTCAAAAAGCTTATATTCTTTCAAGGGCATTATGACAAATACACAATACAAAATACATACAAAGGAATTTGAGGGGAAGGCACTACTAATTAGGAATATCAAGGTGAGTTTCCTAAAGAAGGAGGATCTTGAGCTGAACTTAAAGGGAAATGACAGATTATATGAAGCATAGGTGAGGAAGGAGAGCATTTTTGTTATGAAACAGCATGAGCAAAGAGAGGCAGGAGATAAAATGTCATGTATGGGGACTAGCAAGAGGGCCAGAATGATTATTATAACACAGAACATTTGAAAGATAGTATTATTCATTACATCTGGAGTGGTAAATTAGAGTCATAAAGTGTAAGAGGCTTTAAAAGCCAAACAAAATAGTTAATATTTCATCCTAGAGGCCAGAGGGAGCCACTGGAGCCTCTTGAATATAACAGTGACATGGTCAGAAATATGCCTTGACCAGTTGTGTGGAGGATGGAATGAAGAGGGCAGAAACGGAGACCAAGAGGAAATTAAAAGACCATTAGAACAGTCCAAGGGAAAGGAGTAGAAGGTCTGAGTTAGAGGGTCATAAGAAGAGAAAGAGGCCAAGGTATGAAAATTATATCGTGCACAGAATCAACAAGTCTTAACAACTGATTTGATATGAGGAGAAAGGGAGGCAAGGATTGTCAGCTTGCGTGATCAGAAGGATAGTGGTGCCCTCAAAAGCTTTAGGAACGTTATGAAGACAGAAGATTTTTTAAAAAATTATGTCAAAACTTCCCTCCTGCCAATTTTCAGTATTAAAATTGTCTGAGCACTGAGGGGTTAAGTGATTTGTGCCATGGTCATACACACAGGTAGCAGAAGCAGAATTAGAGTCCAGGTCTTTCTGACTATGATGCTATCTTGACATCTCTTAGACAATGCTGCCTAAAAGCTTTGGTTTCACATTTGTTTTTGTAAGCCAGAGGAAATTTATAGATAAGTAGAGGAAATGCTCCATTTATTAGAGGCTAGTGAAAATAAAGTTGTAATTTTTTTCTATCCAAGTCCACGGATCCCTCAAAAACCTAACTACAGGCCCTTTGGGAGCTCAGATTATGAATGCTAGTCAAAAGTCATAGGACATAAGAGAAAACATCAGTAAAAATGTCATTAAGGCTGTCTGTATCACAAAGTGCAAAAATAAAAATAAAATTAAAAGTTATTTCTCCTCTTCAGCCAATGAACTCAAGCCATTCAAATGAGCATTTGCTTGTTATACAACTAATATTTATTCAAATATACATGAATGACTGATAAGTGTATAAGCATATGAATTGCGAGGCTTTTTCCACTAAATAGATGGCCTCAGCTGATTTCCCTTCATTGATTTTTCTGTTTCATAAATTTGAACGTGTAAAGTTCAGCTCCAGAATAAACAGCTCAAGTCCAGTACATCTGTTTATGTAGGATATAAATTTAAGTCATTTCAATGTCATTTGTCCATATAAAACTCAGAATGGGCCCTACTCCTTCCAGTGGCATAAGCCATTGAAAGAATATATTTCCCTTTAGAGCTAATGAAACCATGACATTTTCCTGCATTATTATAACTGGGTTTCAGCAAAGCAGCTCGTTTATTGTTACATTCCAAAGTCTATATAAAGTTTATGGCTCTTTCACTAATACAGTGATAAATATTTGGCACAGCCTTATAAAATAGCCTACAAATTATAATTTTACCTTCTGCTTTGCATAGCTATAATCACTTCCCTTAGGAATACAAACTAGTCTTTTGTCAGCTTGATAGCCCTTGTTATTTTCAAATGAAGTAATAGAACAGCTCTGGAAGATAAGCCATTTTAACTGCCGAGGTGGAATCCAAAAGTCTCATCAGAGAGAGTACTTTGAATATACTATGTGATATGAATAGCCTCTGAAACAAGTTCAATAATGTTTTCTTTATATGCTTCAGTTATAAGTATATGTGTATAAACATATGTATACGCATGTATGTATTTCATGTATTCATTATATGTGCATCAACATATCTTCATTACCTTTGGTAACCAATTCATTGCCTCTTTAGTGACCTCCAACTTAAAAAGATTTTATTATTAATTTAAGGAATAAAGCAGCATAATTTTTTAAAAGATGATTGCACATGAAACGGCAAATTATGCAAAACTTGCTCTTCCTTTCAAATACATAATAAAGTTATCATGTAAATCAGCAGATAGCATCTTCCTTCATCAGTCCTTTAATTCTTCTGGGACTGTGGTATCCCATGATTCACAACCATACATTATTACCATCACAAGAAGATCGTTGAAAAAGAAAAAATGATGGACCTTGATTTCAAGGAGAAGCAGAGAGTCCGTTAAAAGCCCTGCCCAACTTTTCTAGAACTATGCAGCCTGCTCCCCTAATTCTGGGCCCAGTATTTGGTCCATACTCATGATATTACCAATATAGGACATTCCCAGGATAGAAAATATCCTCCACTGAAAAACTTATCTAAAATTGTTAGTCTCAATACTTGCCTAGAGCCCTGGAAGGTTACATAACTGGAGTGTTGAGGGGCAGTACTTGAAGCCAGGTCTACTTCATTCCTAGGCCTGCCCTCTTTCCTCTAGGCAACACCATTTCTTAATTACACACACACACACACACACACACACACACGTACTTTGTTTGTTTGCTTTTTTGGAGGAGGGAAGGCAGGGCAATTGGGGTTAAGTGACTTGCCCAAGGTCACACAGCTAATAAGTGTGTCAAGCGTCTGAGGCCAGATTTGAACTCAGGTCCTCCTGACTCCAGGGCCAGTGCTCTATTCACTGAGCCACCTTGATGCCCCTATACATGTATTTTTAAGAAATTAAGTTTTAGAACATAAATTCAATTCAAGAAGTATTTGACATGTACTAAGTTTACTGTGTGATATGGATATGTATATATGTACATATATAGTCCAGATCAATTATTTCATTCGTATAAAGAACTGTGAACTTCTAATGAGGAAAATACCCCTTTGACAATATATATTTACTGCATGTAGTCATAGAGTTTCCTGGGTTCACTGAGAGGGTAGTTGTTTAGGGCCAAAAAGAGAACATTGGCGGGGTGCCTACGTGGCACAATGAATAGAGCACAGGGCTTGGAGTCAGGAGGACCTGAGTTCAAATGCGGCCTTAGACACTTAACACTTACTAGCCACGTGACCTTGGGCAAGTCACTTAACCCCAATTGCACTGCTTTCTCCCCTCTAAAAAGCAAAAAAATAAAAGAAAAAAAGAGCCTTGGAGAAGGCTAGGAGAGGTGTCAACCACAGTGAGAGGGTTTGATTTGGAAGAAGATTTTAGACAGTTTAGGTCAGAGTTAGTCAGATAGGAGGTAAAGCAAGACCAAAAATTGCCTTTCATGAAAAACTAAAGACAAAGTGTTAAGGAAGAAAAGGTGATAGGCTACAAAAAATGAGGAAAGGAAAAGGCAATTAGATTTGTGAGAGATTCTTGATAAACTTGGAATAATTCATTCAGTATTATATAACTCAAACACGCTGTTGGGTGCTGTTCATTGTAATACCTTCATATACACAGTCACATTTACCTCTTCTCTCTTTTTATTTTTATACTTTTATAAAGCCTCTGTAGTTAATATAAAGTCAGTCTATTTCACATTCCCTTTAAACATGTTATTAGCAAAAAATAGGTCAACTTTCTTTTTTAGTTCATAATTTTATGGGTGCAACCTATGTGACTTAGAATCAACATTCCCTCTAAATATGAACATTGCTATTCCCAGCACCAAAAACCACATCTTTGCAGATTCATTCCTTTTATAGAGTGCATTAGGAAGCATACACATTTTCCATTGAGGATCCTCTTTAAAAATTCACTATTTAATAAGTCATTCCCCAATTGATAAATGCTCAAAACATATGAACAGGCAGTTTTTAGAGGAAGAAACTAAAGCTATTCATAGTCATATGAAAAGAATGCTATGTATTAGAGAAATACAAATCAAAATTACTTTGGTGCCACATCACACCTAGAAACAGGAAAATGATAAATGTTGGAAAAGATGTGGGAAAGTTGGAACACTCATACATTGTTGGTGGGACTGTGAACTGATTCAATGATTCTGGAGAACAATTTGGAACTATTCCCAAAGAGCTATAAAACTTTGCATACCCTTTGACCCAACAATACCATTTCTAGGGTGGTATCCCAAAGAGATCATAAAAACAGAAAAAGAACCAACATATAGCAACTCTTTTTGTGGTGGCAAAGAACTGGAAATTGAGGGGATATTCAGAAACTGGGAAATGGCTAGATGAAAAAGTTGTGGCATATGAAGGTAATGGAATATTATTGTGCTATAAGAAATTATGAGGGAGAAAGAAGGGTGGAGCCAAGATGGCAGCACAGAAGCAGGAAAATTCCATAAGCTCCAGCCATTATTACCTCAAATACCTAAAAAATATGACTCTAAACAAACTTTAGAGCTGCAGAACTCACAAAGTGACAGAGACAAACTAATCTCCCACTGAAGGCAGCCCGGCAGGTGGACAGGAAGGGTCCATCACAGTATGCTGGGAGCCCAGCCCTGTGTGAGCCTGTGGTTTTAGGCCCAGGGCAGCCCCAACCCCAACCAGCTGAGACTGGAGAGGATTTCAGGAGAGTGGATCACCAGCAGCTGTGGCAGTTTCCAGAAATATCAACCCATAAATTCCAAAGACAAACTAAAAAGTCAGTGTGGAATTCTGTTGGAACTGGGGGAACTGTCCCTGGAGGCATGGCCACCTCCAAGTGGCTGCTTCAGAACTCCTAGTCTGCAGATCTTAGGGGGGCCAAGTGACCATTCAGAGGGTAATCTCTCTTGCTTTAACATACCTGGATCTGGATTGAGGTCTTGGATAATGGTCCTGAGGTGTGTATCCAGTGAGTCAGAGCTTGTGGGGGCAGCAGAGAGGGCACCCAGCAGTGAAAACCCCAGTGAGTTGGGACAAAGCTCTCCTCTCTGGAAGCAGAGTTCTACTGTGGCAAAGAGCTCAAAGGTCAAGTAAGTGATTGGCAACATGAGCAAGCAAAGGAAGCAAAGGAAGCATAGCAATCAAAATTTGCATTCCTTTTTTGGGGACTAAAAGGATCAAAGCACAGAACAGAAGGAAGACAGTGAAGTCAGAACTGCTACACCAAAAGCTTCCAAGAGAAATATGAACTGATTAAAGGCCATAGAGGAGCTCAAGAAGGATTTTGAAAATCAAGTAAGAGAAGTGGAGGAAAAAATGGGAAGAGAAATGAGAATGTTGAAAGGAAATCATGAAAAGAGAGTCAACAAAGTGACTGAAGAAAATAACACCTTAAAAAAATAGACAAACTCATATGGCAAAAGAGGCTCAAAAAAACAAAGAGGAGAAGAAAGCCTTTAAAAGCCAAATTTCTCAGATGGAAAAAGAATCTCAAAAGGTCACTGAAGAGAAAAATTCCTTCAGAAATTAGACTGGAGCAAATGGAAGCTAATTACTTTATGAGAAATAAAGATACTATTAAAGAGATCCAAACAAATGAAACAATAGAAGGCAATGTGAAATATCTCATTGGAAAAACCAGTGGCCTGGAAAATAGATCCCGGAGAGATAATTTAAAAATTATTGGACTATCTGAAAGCCATGATCAAAAAAAGAACCTAGAAATCATCCTTCAAGAAATTCTCAAGGAAAATTGCCCTGATATTTTAGATTCAGAGTGCACAATAGAACTTAAAAGAATTCTCTGATCACATCTTGAAAAAGATCCCAAAAAGAAAACTCCTAGGAATATTATAGCCAGGTTCTGGAGTTCCCAGATCAAGGAGAAAATATTATAAGTAGCTAAGAAGAAACAATTTGAACATTGTATAAACACAATCAGGATAACACAAGATCTAGCA
>CM053601.1:63120634-63146502 GCA_028646575.1 Pseudocheirus occidentalis
AGCCCTGATGTTTTAGAATCAGAGGGCAAAATAGAACTTGAAAGAATTCACCGATCACCTCTTCAAAAAGATCCCCAAAAGAAAACTCCTAGAAATGTTATTGCCAGTTTCCAGAATAACCAGTTAAAGGAGAAAATACTACAAACATGGGCATTTCTCACATTGGGTCCACATTAAAAAGTAGTTTTATCCATTGCAAGGATATATTTTGATCTCCAATAAGAAAGTGTGAATCTAGCGAGGCACATGAGAATTGAAAAGTATAATTCCTGAGAGTTTCTTTGATTCATCTGTTATAACATCTGTCCAAACTTGGCATAACAGTACAACTCACAGTAATGAATGATAAAGCAAGATGTGGTTGATGCCATGCTCACATTTAAGAAAAACAGATGACAAAAGCAGATGTACTCAATGTCTTCTCATTCCACCATCATAGCTTTGGAGTTCTACAACCCAGAAAAGAAAAATAAAATGTACTGACAAAGGGAGAGGTGAAAGCCCCAAACCACAATATGTTAACTGTTATCATAAACCAGTAAAAAAAAAAAAATCAAGCTTAGCTGACAGCAAAGGATAGATCTATTTCCAGAGTTGGAAGGACCTGTGAGGTCACTCAGTTCAACCTCCCAATCAATGAAAAAATCTCTAGAGTCACTGACAAGTGGCCATTGTGCTTTCTGTTTGATCAATTCCAAAGACAGAGAGGTCAGTCCTTCAAAAGGCAGCCTATCATTTGTCCAATTCTACTTATTAGACAGTTCTTACGTATATTGAACTGGTAAGCCTCACCATTATTTTAACCCTTTTATCCTTGATTTCTCAACCATAGTCCCAATAGGATAGAATTAGAAAGTGGTTTAAAATGGCTTGAGTTAATTCTACATATGTCCCCTTTTTAATGTATAGAAAGCACTTTCAGTGTTTCCCTGTTATAGTCGAAAGTATCTCTAAATGGATTGGTTTTTATTTCATATTTTATTCTCTTGTTTCCTTCAAAATTCTACTCAAAAGATATCTCTGTTTAAGCCTTTTTTAGCTGCTCCTGCCTCTTTCCTAAAAGGAATACCTTGTGCTCACTGTGTATATATTTATTTACATTTTTAAAGAGCATGCTCTTTAAAATTACAGCATAGCTTAGTGGTCATAGAGACTAGGCTTTGAGTCCAAGAAATATTGAGGCCAAGTCCCAACCTTGGCACATACTGGCTAGCACTTAGCAGAGTGCCTGGAACATAACAGGAACTTAACAAATGTTTATTGACTGACCAACTGGCCGTGTGATTCTCAGTGGCCTAGTCAACATTCTAAGACTATAAGGTACAAAGGAAATTCTTCACCTGAGAATTCTCTAGTCCATATCAATGAAATCACAAATGAATGATTTATCCTTATTCCACACTTCTTAAATAAATGTTTTCCCCAATAAAAATTATCAAGATCTTGACATCAAGGCCGTTGAGGTCAAGAATCATTTCATTTTTGTCAGTCTATCTACAATTCATAGCATAGTTCCTGGAAAATGGGAAGCATTTATTAAATACTTAATAATTCACTTTTTATGACTAAAATCTAGCTTTCTGAACAACATATCAAATATGTAGCAAAGGCACTTTACCGACAAACCTTTAAGACCCTGTTTAAATTTCACTAGGATATACATTTTTCTATCCTTCCAGAAAAATTAACTGACATATTTCCCCCAGGTTTTAGGATGATAATTTTACAATAATGTACTAAGTCCACTAAGTTCACAAAAGCAATACACCTAAGTTGATACTTAATAAATGTTTATTTACTATTTGCGGAGGATATTGGGATGAAAAATCCAGTTAGGGTCATAAGTCTGAATTTATGGTGCTGTACTTCAGGCTTCCAATAGACATTGTTGAACTGGGACATGTAACATTTGGACATCAAGAAAATATTCAGGAATATAGAACCACAGAAACTGACAGCTGGAAATTATCTCAGGGCCATCTAATCCAACCTAAACAGTGAAACACTGTTAGCATTGGATCCAGCTTTTCAACTAGCTGCAAAGTCATCTAATGTTACTCTGACAGAACCCTCACTTCTTCAGCTTTCAGAAAGGCTACGACAAAAAACTTCATCAAATGCCCTGCTGAAATCAAGATACGCAATGACTGCACCCCAGCATTTTGTGAATAATTTTATCACCTGGATAATTCAATTATGGGAGATTTTCATCTGTTCAGGGGCTTCAAATTCCTTGCCAAAGATTTCTTTATTTAAAGATGGTTCTTGAACAGAAGCAAAAGAAAAATTGAAGAGTTTTGCCTTCTGTCACATGTGGAGTACATTGCCCCAAGCACACATCTATCTCTTCCTTTTTCCTCTATATGTTCTAATCATACCATTAAATAAATTCCCTACCATTGCTGCTGGCATTTTTTAATTCAACATGCTCTGGGCTTTTGCTTTTTGGACACCACTTCTGGCAAAAAAGCTGAACTAACTATATTCTTCCCCTTTCCATCAACTATTTTTGTTATTTTTCTTGGAGACAAAACCCTTGATTTCTTCAAGGTTTTCACATTTTTTTTCCCTCATCAAAATGATTTGGATCTGGGTACCGTCTCATTCTTTTAAAGGCATTTAATTGTTGTAGAACCCTTTTAGATTCAATGGCCATCTCATCAGACCTATCACATTCCCAAATGTTTTGGAATCTTTCCCTAAAGTTTAAAAGACATGTCAAGAGCATGCCCAGCATTCAGTCCCTAACTTTATCACAAATTCCCATCACTTCCACATATTTTTCTGCTGCTACAAATAAAAAAGCAAAGAAAGTTCCTGCCTTCAAAAAACACAGGGAAGTTAAGAAAAAAAGAAGTTGAAAAATATAGTCAAAGAGTAAGAACACAAAGAAGCCAATGGGGAATGATGTGTGAGCTACACAGAAGTCCAAAATTTATTATGAGCATTTTCTTGAAGAAGAAAGTTAGGCAACTTTAGACCTGAAGAACACGAAACAATATCATAAGAAATTAAATATGGTATAATCTGACAGGAAATAACCAGCTGCTAATGTGGTTGTGATTTATGCTTAGACCATCAATTTCTTAGAGGAAAAATGGAAATTAATACTAAAGTTAGAACATTTCTCACTCACCCTTTATTGTTTCCTTCCCTTACTTTACATAGTTGTTTTCATGTTGTTTCTTCCTTAGACAGTAAGCTTCTTTAGAAAAGGTACTTTTTATCTTTCTTTGTAACTCCAGTGCTTAGCACAGAGTTTGGCACATAGTTGATACTTAATAAATGTTTATTGACTATTTGCAGAGAATATTGGGAAAATCCATGAATATCACAATATTTCAGAGGCTCTTAAATGAGATCATAATCACTATGTATACACACATACACACAAACACACACACACACACACAGAGGCAAGAAAAATAAAGAATGGACAGTACCCTCTACCAAACCTATGATGGCCATCATTTCATTTTCCACACAACTGCACTGCTTTGGACTTCACCATTATGTTTCTGTGCTAGGGTACCTTCTTGCCCATCCTTCCCTTGTCTACTTTAGCTTCCTTTTGTATGTTGTCTTTTTTTATTAGATTTCAAGTTCCTTGAAGAATAGATGATCTGTGTACACACACACACACACACACACACACACACACACACACACACATAGATGCATAGGAAATCAGGGACAAGATTTATACACAAAATGGAAAGACTTGAATGGGCTGTGATCTGCAAGATGAGAGGGTGTATCCACACTGATGAGAAGGTACAGTCATCTAAGTGTCAAAATTATATCAAATATTAGCCTACATCTATTAAATTAAATATTAACCCACCTACCATCACTATACAATTTATCTGTCTTGGGTTTCACATGAATGGAAAAAAATAATATTGTTCAAGAGGTTACACATCTATTTCTTTTCCCTGTCACAGAAGGTAGACCTTGTAGCTGATTCTTTCCCTGTAGTAACAAAATTCCTGAGATATTCAATGACTTTCCCATTTCTCAAACCCACAAGGTAACAAAAGGTTACCTAATTTGGCTCTGGTTCCCTGTGTACTCTGCAAGGTAATATGGTTCTAAAAAAGAAAAGCTTAACTTAAAGGTCAAAATACAAAAATCTTTTTTTTATGACTATAAAATATTAAATATTTTTTTAGATTCATGGCCCATGCTTTCTGAGTCCAAATGGTTCCAAAAATTTCATTGACTTAATAAGCAGTTTTTAGTATCAAAGACTTTGATGAGCTATAATTCTGAAACAAAACTGACATCTAAAGCCTGTCCCAGTGCTCAAAGGTATTCAAAACTTGGTCAAGACAACCAATTCATTGTAAATTAAATCACACATTGTAATGGTAATAGGAATTTGAAGATCTTCCCTGCCCCTTAATAGACTTAGGTGAATTTGAGGACCTTTCCTGATTTGAAAATAAACTCTGACATCTAATAGGGTGAATGTGGTCACATGGAGCCTCAGGTGAGAGGCGATATATATATATCTGAGGGGAGGTTTTGCTTTGGGCATCACTTTAGGGAGAGTTGTGTAATTTGGTCAGATGAGACTCTAGGCAGCATTTGAGCCCTCCGCTTTGAAAATCCAGATGTTATTGCTTCTCTCTCTGGTGGCTAACTGTATGTATGTAATCATCAGACAGCTAGAAGCCTTGTCTGTTGGTCTGCTGAATAATGTTATTTTCTCTGTCTGTATTTTTGTCTGCTTATAACTTCTGTTTGTATTTTCTCTGAAGTTCGGGGTGCTGACTTTTTCCCCTGAACTAAGCAAATGATATAGGTTTGATTAAAGTAAGTTTAATAACCCTTTTTGAGTTGCTTTCCTTTAGAAAAGCAGATCAAAGAACCTGTGCTAGCAGCCATCCTGGATATGCTATGGTGCTTGCAACTACATACGTGTATGTAAATAACTGTTTCAAATACTCTTTATCAGTTCAGGGACCAGTCATTTTATAAACTAGAAGTCTTCTAGCAACGTTTATGAAGCATTTCTGTAAATTGAATGCAAAAATATACCTCTCGTTTAAAAATTAGTTGAGATCCTATGGGGTAAAAGAAACTTTCAGACAGAATTGGAAACTTTTGCAAGGAATAGTCTGGCTCTGTGGCATTATATTACTTAACTCTGCACACATACACATACACACACACTTCTGAGACATAGTATATACTCTAATCTGAAAATTCTGTAAGTTCCAGTCATCAGATAAATTGATTCCATATTTTATCACCTTTATAAACTCAAAATTCAGGGTGTTTAATTAAAGCAACGTATACTTCTAGTTTTCTTATGGCAGATAATACTCATGGGGCAAGAAGCAATTTTTCACTTGCTTTTGTATTCCTGGAATGTTGCCTGACACAGAATAGGTGCTTTGAAAATGTTTGCTGAATTGGAATTTATTGAATGGTACCTAGTAATCTAAGTTACCTTGGTTGTGAATTCTTTTCCCAAGTTTTGCCATTGACAAATGTACAAAGGATCTGTGATATAGGAAGAGGAATTACCAGTATTGAAAATCCCTCTACCAATACCCATCAGGTATTAAATAAGTCTTAAGGAGTGGCTTGATGTTCAGGATGGCTAAAGCCAGATAGCTAGTAAATAGTATGGATGGAATGTGAACCCAGACCTTCTTGATCATAAGTTCAACATTTGTGCATAACCTGTGTTCTTCTTCCATAAAGCTTTCCTTTATTCACTTGTTATTTCTCTCTCCTTCTTCAAATTATCTTGCATTGTTTTTTATTGGTGAACATATTCTATCCCTCAGTACTTATTACATAATAATACCTCCAAGCCTTACCTGGAAACTAATAGCTAATATATAAATAGTATATGTTATTTCATCTGAGCCTCACAGTCCTGTAAAATAGGTATTATTATAGACTTGATAGATTCATAAACAAAGATTGAGAGGTTGTAATGTGCCCCCAAAACCCATACCGATGGTTCCTTCTATCTCTTAATTATTTCCATCTTATCCTGTAAATAGCTTGCTTATATATATTTATTATCTTTCCCTTTTCACTGTGACCTGCTGGGGGAAGGGACTGTCTCTTGTCTCTTCTTATAACTCCAGTACTAGCACAATAACTGGCATATATTTTGGTGCTGTTTGGTCATGATTCTTGGTGACCTCTTCTGGGCTTTCTTGTCAAAGATAGTAGAATAGTTTGCCATTTTCTTCTCTATCTCCTTTTACAGATGAAGAAACTGAGGTAAACAGGGTTAAGTGAATTACCCAAAGTCACGCAGCTAGTAAGTCTGCTAGCTAGTAAGGGCCACCACAATCTCATTCAAACCATAAGAGCTGGAATTGGAGCCAGGACAATGTGAATCTGAATTCTGCTTCAAAAACTTACCTACTATGTGACCCTGAGCATATCACCTGACTTCTCTCAGACTTAAGTTTCCTTATCTTAAAAATGTGATAAAATGTGGGCCTACCTCATAAGGTTGTTGCATGGATTAAATAAGATCATATGTGTAAAGCACCACATAGACATTTATTATCATTATTGTTCTTATTATAATTTCTAGCTTTATTACACATTGCCTTCTTTTGTGTAATCAATAGTACAAACTAAACTAACTTCTCCCTGGCCTAGATTTTCCATTTCCTCTCTCTGAGCCCTAAGTGGAGCCCACCCCCCATGCCTAATAAATCCCTTTCTCATCTCCCTTTAAGTGCAGGTGTATCCTTCCCCAGAAAGGCTTCTCTGACTCAATTCATTGTTACTTCCTCAAATCATCTTGCATCTTCTTATGTGCTATTCTATCTCTTGGGCAGAATGCAAGCTTTTTGAAGGCAATAATTGTTTTGGGTTTTGCCTTTGTAAGCCCAATCTAGCATATCGTCTTTCATACAGCAGGCATTTAATAAAGATGTGTCAAATTGAAAAAGAGGTCATGACATTGCTACTTTCTCTTCCAAGCTGTGGACATATGCTATGTTTGATCTTTAATAGAAATAACCTATTATGCATATTTCAAGAACTTAGTACAGGTTGTGAACAAAACTTGAAACTTATTAAGTATTCATAGTTTGGTTAACAGGCAAAATGACAAACTTCAAAGAAATCAAACTACCCACCGAGAAAGAATAGGGTAAAAAAAATTGCTAAGGAAGTTGCAAGATTTATGGTTTATTGATAAATCAATCTAGACAGACTCCTCTATGAAATAAAAATTAAATATAAGATTCATGATAAACCATTTAACAGGTATCTTGAAAAGCTGACAAACACATCAGCTGATTTCCACTCACTAGTCAATGACATTTTTAAAAACCTTAGTTCAACTCACTTCTTCCTTGGCTATCTTCACCATCATGGAAGGTAGTGTTCCTGTCACCTCCCTGCCCACCCCCATTCTAGGATATTTCATTCATCAAAGATCTAGGAAAGGGTTGCCTTAGCTACCATTTTTAGCTTGAACATCAGGAGGGTATAATATGACTTTAGCAAATTCAAGGGAGCTGATATCATGGACAAAGATGAGAAAATGAGAATCTCTGCTGTGCCCCTATTCAGAGAGCTATCTGGCTATTATTGCTCCCTTTCTAAGTCTTTTCTGAGAAATGTGGAGCATTTTTAGCAATGAATAGGCCATGGAGTCCTAAGGCAATGGCCCTCCAAAAGCATTTGTTAGAGGCAGCTAATGAAAACACCACAGCAGAATTACTCAGAAAACTGGCATAGATATTCTGAGATGTCACTTTGAGACTGACAGAAAAAGTGGAAAAAGTAAAAGAAAGAACTGGAGAAACAAAGTCACTTTGAGACTGACAGAAAAAGTGGAAAAAGTAAAAGAAAGAACTGGAGAAACAATGGAAAATTTAAAATAATCAGCCAGTTCATGAAATGTGTCATTACAATGAATTTTCTTAGGACTATAGTTCTAATAACTTTCGTTTTTTTTTATTATTGTTGATTTACAAGAGACAATAGATTAACAGCAATAAATCATTCTAGAAATAAAGAAGCCATTTAACCATGGGAGATATTTATCTGTTATCCTTGAATATTCAAATAAATTAGTGATCTCAATGATTTGGATATTCCCTCCAAAGATGCTTATCCAAACTCAGCCATGCCTGGCCAGCCTGTTAAACTCTTGCCCAAATCCTTCCACAAGTTGTCACATGAGGTACACCCGATGTGCTGGGGACTTTCTGCCCTTTCTCCTGACATCCCAAAACTACCAAGTAAAACACTCACACAATGAGAGCTCTGATTATCTCACTCTCAGCATGTGACTTAGCCTATTATATTTTTTTTGTTCCTACATTTCCTTGGTGACATATATCCTTTATTCCAATTCTTCTTCAACCATGAAACAACCCATTATCTGTTATGCCACACAAAAATGGGTCTGACTTGCCTTGAAGTCATATTAGGCATTTATTGAGGTATATAATCTTATAATATGGTAATTGAATCTGAGGAATGGTATGAATGTTCCCATATAAAAAAGAAAGCAATAAAAGAGTTTGGGGTTTTTTTCTGGAGGGGAGTGGTTAGCGTCAGAGGGAAGGAAGTTACAATGAATTATATTAAATGCAGGAAATGGAAACTAATGTTAAAAATATTATAAACCATTTACTTCAATAAAATTGTTTTTAATTTAATCATATTTAAATTTTCTTTTTATTTAAATCTCTTGAGTTTTCCATATGTGAGAATAGTTTTTCACTTTAAAAATTGTGAAAATTAGTTATAAAATTGAGGAATTTATGGTCAGCAAAAGATCTTAACCAGGGCTCTACCAAACCCCAAAGGATTTATAGATAGATCTCAAGAGGGTTTTAAGTGGAAATAAATCACCCTTATTTTCACTACCCTTTAACAAAATTAGAATTTCCTTCTGGTTTTTAAAATGTTATTTTCAGAAAGAACCCATACCTTCATCAGCCTGACAAAGATATCTAAAACACAACAAAAGGTTCAAAATTCCTGATCTAGTCCAGTCCCCTTATTTCAGAGACAAGAAAGTGGGACTCAAAGAGAAGAAGCCCTGATAGAGCTGAAATTAGAGCCCCCAAAGTCCATTATACATGACCAATATTCATTTTACTTATATAAATATATAAAACTCATATAGCAAGTGTCCATTAAATTGTCTTTGCTCACGATGATGAACAAAGCCTGGGTCTCAACTCTATGCTCTTTCTACTGTATCACACAGAAATACTCTGTTCTCTAAGTCTGTGGTCTTCAAAGTGATGGTTCATGGTACATTCCCAAGGAACCATTCTGAGGCTCACATCTCTTTCTCCATGTGGCAGCCATTTACAGGGCTTGTCTCCAAAACAACCACACCTGCAATTCAGATACTTTCATCAAACTCTTTGATCCTACCCCCTACTGCTGCTTTCTCTCCTCTCCCCTAATACACTCCCCTTCTACTACAGGCATCAGTTCCTCATGGCAGTTATATCCTAGCCATGGCCCAGGGAACCACAACAAGAGCTATTCAAATGCCGTTGAGAAAAGCCTCACCCCCACCTACAGCACACTTCTCTCTTGCCCCACAGATGCTGAATAAGAGGCCCGCTCTACCACCTTTCCATTTTGGATGGCACAGAAGAGTCCCACATCATGTGGCTTGTAGTTTGCACCAAAGGTCTCATTAAATCATTGTCCCCTCAAAATGTGCTTTTTTCTGAGTTAACTCATTACTATAGAGGACACCACAATCTTTCTGGTCTCCCAGATTCATAATCTCAATGTAAATACTCAAATCCTCATTGTCCTTCACCCAATATATCCATAATCAGTTGTCAGATCTTGTTATTTCTATCTCAACAGTTCTCCATTTGACCTCTTCTCTCCACTCAGGCAGCACTGAGTTCAGGTTCTCTTCACCTCTCCCCTAGACTATTACTATAAGAAGAGGAAGAGAACAAGCATTTGTTTTTTGCAAATTAGTATACTAAGTATTTTACAAATATTATTCCAGTTGACATTTACAACAACTCTGAGACTTGAGGAGACTAAGGCAAACAGAGGTTAAGTGACTTACCCAGGGCCATGTCCTTAATAAGGGTCTGAGGCATGGTTTTCTTGGCTACAGGCCCAGAGTTCTATCCACTGTGCCACCTAGCTGCCTCTAACTGCAATACCCTAATTTATCTCCTAGCTTCAAGTCTCTCTATTCTCCATTACAGCCTAATTTTCCAAATTGCTAGACCTAGCTATATCACTCCCTACTCAATAAGCTCCAATAGCTCCCAACTACCACTAGTATCAAATATAAACCCAAATATAAACTCAAAACATGAGGAGGAAATAAAAGCATGATACCATCCATTAATCAGAACCACATAAAGGATAAGCAATCGATTTACACTGAAAACTTCCTGGTGGGTTGAAAACAGACAAAATTCACACATAGTTTTGCATTGTGTATGGTAAATATTTACACCTAGAGAAACATGACTCTTGCTGAAAGGCATTTACTCACTGGTCATGGTTTATCATCTGATAATATTGTGCATCTTTTAATAAAAATATAATTTTAAAATAATATTTAATTGATTAATCAGATACATTGACTAAATTACTTAAATAATTAATTAATTAAAAGTATTATTTATAAAACCCCTTATCTCTTCAGGATATATATATATATGTATATAAAATGACAATGCATCCTTAAACACAGAGCTGTCATTCAAAATATTAAAACTGATATTTTAATGAGAATAAAAACTTATGTTCTAAAAATTATGATTAAAAATTTTAAGCTGTTTATTCCATTTCTCATCCTTTTAAATGTGTATTTGCATGCATTTAATAACATAATATATTAATAAAATCTACATATATGTCACATAAATAAGTATATTTAGTATTATAATAAAAATACTGCTTATGATAGGGGAGTACAATAAAGAGAGTTTGGAGACCACTGCTCTAACTAGTCTTTTCTAAACATTTTCCTCAGCAAAGGACAGTGAGGGGTACAGGTGGGAGGGGAACTAAAATGAATGTGAGAATGACCCATATCTATAGTCTATCCAGGCTAATATTTGTTGGCCTCTTAAGAAATATTGTATAGACTTTCTGGTTCCCAAGATTTCTCTCCTAATGCTACCAGTCTGCCTAATGCTTGAGTTGTATGTACTCTGAAATTAGGTTCCAGAACCTATCCAAACCTCATTTTTGTATCCTGTCTTGAACAGATTTTGGGTCACATAATAAATTCTACTGGACTGTATTGCAAAGATCTTTCATTTCCTTTTCTATCCTTTTAAATAAAAAAATAAAATATTAAATGTTATCTATAATACAAAATATTAGTAAGACAATAAATAATGGAAAAATAAAATGACCGTTAGTCCAACCACAAATGCTATTCAATTTTCTGTCAGCTCATTACATATCTTAACCGTTTTAACAAAAAACCAATAATATTTTTTTTGCTTTGATTATGTGATATACAATCCAGGCCTTGAGATTTCATTGGTATAGGGAACTCCCAGAAAGGAACCCCTCTCTACCAATGAAGATCAGCACCTTCTTTATCACTTATAATCACAAAGAATTTTCAGGTGAACTAATAGTTCAGGGACACACAGTCCCTGCAACCAAAGGTAATAAGGTCTTCTTAACTCTGAAGTTAACTCTCTACCCTCTAAGTAGCACAGTTTTTTTATGATATGAAATGAAATATCATTAGATTTTTTTAAGACACTTCAGCATCCAAAGAGTTAAAATAATCTTATAACTGGCAAACTATCTTCCTCGCCCCCACAGTCCTGAAACAGTCACTTAGTGATTAATTAAGTCTTAGGGCTAGTGAATAAAAAGTTAGAATGAAGAATTTTGTGTACTTCAGCCTAAAACATTTCCTTGGCCAACACTATCATGTGAAAGAGGGAGTAGTCTGTTTGATGTATATGGTATTAGTATTTCAAATAGTAAGGTAATAGATTGTTATTTAAAGAAAAATCTTGTTATTAATTGATAATTGCTAATATTAATATTAGCTAATTGTGTCAAATATATGCAATGTGTTAATTATATGATAAATAATATTAATTAATAATACTTCATTAAGTCTCTTATTAATTAATTAATTGATGAAAAGTTCTTCTATTCAATTGGCTGGTTTTGCTAGAGACAAAGAAAATTAGTTATGATAATGTGATTTTACACAGAGTATGAAAGAACCATTGTTCTAATTTTCAAGTCTTAGCATCTAAGACCTTTTTGTCCAAATTAAACTCTACATCACCTATGGCTCTTTGTGCTAAGCTAAAGAGTTTTATTAACATGAAACTGCTTATAAAGAGCTAGGGAACTGATATGGTTTCAGCGGTTTGTATGCCTACACAATGAGATTTAAGTGATGGATTTGATTGAGTATGACAATGCCGCAATATTATTTCCTAATCTGTTTATGAATATAAGATAAATATTTTCACTTAGATCCATGACTTTATAAGCCGAGGGGAAAATGAAAAGCCATGTCATCAAATAAATGTATGAATGAGTATGAAAGCAAGCTATTCATGTAGCAAGAGTGAGACCAGTGGATAGCACTACGGGGGTTCTTACAACATCAGAAGAAAAGCAAGAAATGCATCTAGCCTATCAATATCCCCCATCCCCTCCTGCATGATAAACTAATTGGAGATCATGGGCAAGAGTCACATAGGATGAGCAAATTAAGATTAACTATGAATGGCAACAGGAGAGGGAATAAACATCTTGATGAGAAACCAGATCTATTGGAATAGCTGTGATTAAGGAAAAATTATATCTTCAGGATAATATCTCTGGGAAATGTTGCTGAGGACTAGATTTGAAACAAAAACACTGAGCAGGGGAAAAAAACAGTGCAAGAGAATCAATCTTGTCAACTGCTTCTATAGGATGAGTTCTGAAGTTTTGCCTAGAAATCACAGATCTTTTTAAATTATACCATTAAACCTTTTGTCTCAGAGTCTTCATCACAGCCAAAACTTAAAATACTCATTTAAAGAGTAACCACTATTGTCCAAAGGCACTATCTCCTTTGTAATAGTTAGAAGTGTTTCTTCAATGTATCAAGCATTTGCTGGGTGCCTATGGATAATTAATAACCCCTGACCTACCTAGGGTATATACTTAATAGCAATATCACTGAGTCAAAATTACTTAAGGGGGTTAGTTCCCAAATGTTTTTCGAAAGAACTGAATCAAAATTCACACCTCTACCAACAGTTCACTAATGTACTTGAAAGAGCTAGTTTCTGAAAATAAATAAAAATGATAAACCATTAGATTTCAGATAAAAAGGATAGAACCAAATTGTCAACATTATAAAATGAAGAATTCATTAATAAATGAGTAGTAGAAATTATCCTACCCATTTAGATGCCAGCAAAACTGAAAAAATAAATGTGAAGATAATAATCATAATAATGAAGGCTAAGTAGCATAGTGGATAAAGTACTGGACCTAGAGCCAAGAAGCCCTGAGTTCAAATCTAACCTCAAATACTTCACAGTTGTGCAACTCTAGGCAAGTCATTTGACCTCTATCTGATCCATTTTTTTTCATAAGAAAGATGATGATGATAATGGCCATTACCTCCCAGGGTTGACATGACAATAAAACAAAATATATTTTAAATCATTTTTCAAGCCTTAAAAAGCTATATGTTATTTTATACTATTATAAATATGTTATTATTCTTATTATAGATGTACCCAAAGAGATAAAAGAAAGAAGGAAAGAATCCATATATACAAAACATATTTATAAAATCACTTTATTGTAGCAAAGACCTCTTTAAAAAGCAGATATCAGGGGCCCCTAGGTGGTGCAGTGAATAGAGCACCGGCCCTGGAGTCAGGAGGACCTGAGTTCAAATCTGGCCTCAGGCACTTAACACAAAAAACTAGACTGTGACCTTGGGCAAGTCACTTAAGCCCAACTGCCCTCCAAAAAGCAAAAAAAAAAAAAAAAGCAGATATCAAAAAACTAGGGAATGACTGTTTATGTTATATCAATATTTAAATATTACTGAACTACAATAAATGACAAAGCAGAGAGATTAATAGAATACTAGAAAGAATTGTATGAACTAATTCAGAGTGAATTGAGAAAAACCAGGAGATCAATTTAAACAATGAATACAACATCCTAAAAGAAATTCATGAAAGGTGTAATAACTATGATGAGGACAATAAATAGAAAGCTAATATTTCCCACCTTTCAGAAGAAAAGAGATCAACTAGAGGTGCAGAAGAAAGCATGTTTTCAGCATACTGCTAATGTGTGGATTTGCTTTGCTTAACTTCACTAATTTATTAAAAGGTAAGATTTGGTTGGGTGGGACCTATAGGAGCAAGATGATAAAAAATATAAAAATTGTGTCAATGAATATTTTATTTTTTTACATTTTATTTGATTTGGTATTTAATTGTCCTCAGTTACATGAAAAAAGCAACTTTCAGCAATCATTTTAAAATCTGAATTCTAAATTCTCTCCTGCCCCTTATTCCCCTCAATGAGAAGGCAAGCAAATCGACATAGGTTATACATAAATCATCATGAAAAGCATATTTCTATATTAGTCATGTTGTGAAAGGAAACAGACCAAAATAAAAAACCAAGAAAAATGAAGTAAACAGCATGCTTCAATCTGTATTCAGACTCCAATGATTCTTTCTCTGAAAGGCGTTCATCATAAGTTCTTCAGAGTTGTTTTGGATGTCAATGAAAATTTTAAAACAATGCAGATAACAGAACAGAAGGAAGCTTAAAAGCAGACATAAAAATTCAGGGTAATATTGATTTTAATATATTTTAATATATACATTTTTACAAAATAATATCTACATAATAGATATTCATGAGGTCATAAGCAGTCCTTCAATCCTTTTTTCCCTTCTCTGTACAAGGAGATATTAATTTGTTCAATTTCCTAATAATAAAAAAGTTTAATCTAAATTTTTCAAAAAGTTTAATCTACAAAACTTTACAAAGTAGGCACTGCAACTGTCATCTCTATATTGCAGAAAATCTCAAAGGATAAAAGATTTGTCCATGATGACCATATCTAGCTAATGTCTGAGGCAGGATTCAAATATTGCTTCTAAATCCAATACTCTATCCACATGCCTGGTTCTCATATTCAAAGGTTGCTGAAATGGTCTGATGATAAGCAACTTCTGTTTATTCCCTATTTCAGCTGAGGACACGCAAATCATCATGGGTGTCTTGCTAGTTCCCTGGGTAGTCAGTGATTGCAGAACCATTATCCTGAGGGTCACTGGGGTCATCAAGGTTGGCACTGAGTTTGTTATTTGCCTCAGTGTGTCTTGGATCTGGACTTTACACTTTGAATACCAGCTAATGTCATATTACAGTCATGGCTACTAGAGGTTGTGAACAACCATGTGTAGAGTCTTAAACAGCTCACATATCTGGAAGTAAACCTGTGACCTTGAAAGACATTATGGTGTGGTGGATAGATTGCTAAATTGGGAATCAGGAAGACCTAGGTTTAATTTTTGTCTGTGTGACCCTGGGAAAAGCTCTAAACCTCTCTAAGCGGTAGTTTCTTCATTCATAAAGCTTTTAAAATGAAGCACTTTGTAGCATAGTGAATAGAAAGGTAGGCCAAAAGTCAGTTAGACCTGAGTTCAAATTCAGCCTTAGACACTTATAGATGTGTGACCCTGGGAAAATCATTTAACCTCTGCCTGCCTCAGTTTCTTCAACTATAAAATAGGTATAACAGTAACACCTACCTCCCAGGTTTGTTATAAGCAACAAATGGTGTAATACTTGGAAAAAGTTCTTCATACATAGTAGGTACTATAGAAATGCTTATTCCTCTTCCCTTTTGTAAAATGGTAATAATACCTGTAATATCTACCTTGTAGGAGTTATTATGAGACTCAAATGAAAATGTTTTCTGAATTTCAAAGTACTATATAAATATCACTATGTATATAATATACCTAATAATATGAATATATTCATATGAAGTAAATTTATATGTTATATAAATATCAATATATGTAAATCTATTTGCATATATAGTAATATGTTTCACTATATAAATATCATTGTTATGTACATATGAATCAAGCAAAAGACTTAAGAGTTCATCTGTTTAAGATCTTCCCATGAGGATGGACATAAAGTCTCATTAGAGAACAGATGACTTGACCTAAGTTCGTTGGACCTTCTGATGAATTCATTCTAATAGCTTCAGATGAAATTTTATACCTAGGAAGCTCATGATATATAAAAAAACTCATCAAGGTGACGGTAGCCAGATTAAGATCTTCTTGACAAGAATATGGTTAATGATGCAGTTAAAACTACTGAAAATTAAGGGGAATGGGAGAGGATTTTCCTCATTAGACATTCCCTTAAACAATGAAGCCATAGACCTGGAGCAGGTAACATAATGACATGGTAAGACAAGTAAAAGAGAAATTAGTCTGAAATGGATTCGAGAAGTCCTCTAATTCAATGGTATTGGGAAAAGAAAAGAAGGAATGGGTATGAGAGAGATTGTGGAGGAACAGAACTTGAAGATGATTTAATATGGGAGATAACGTAGAATTGTCAAAGATAACACCAAGGTAAAGACCAATACAATTACTTCCCATTAACAACTACTAGCTTATATTCTGACACTGAAGCATGATAGACTTAAAAATTAAACTCTGAAAAGCAGGAAAAGCTAGTAAATTAACTTGCTACTTTGTCTATTTTGGGTAGTCTCTCTATAGCAAGGGGAAGGTGTTCCTAAAGTTCATCTTTTATTTCAACATTTATTCCATTCCATTCCTATAAAAGGAATTATGCTCTATATATACCACTAATGTGGTTCTGAAACCAACTGTTACCAAATACAGGCTGAAAAAAAATACTTTTTCTTCATTGTATTTTTTTAATAACTAGTAAGCTATGCATTAAATTAACTAGGGAGTGAGCTGGAAGGTCATTCCAGGAACAAAAAGGTCAATCCTGTTGAGTGTAATCTTAGACAAAAATCACTCCATGCCTCACGCTCTCTGTTCCTGTAGGAACAAGCAATTAAAATCTAGAAACATATTAAATTTTATAACTATTCTGATGGCCTCAGGCCTTCATGATAGATGAGATTAAAACTACCATGAAAGAGTGTGAATATTATTGTGTTTTAACAAAGTATAACAAATAGTCCTTTATGTCCATCTTCATAGGATGGGAGCTGGTAACCTCACTTATTACTAATGAGACTCAGACAACCAAGTATATAGTGTGACTAAATCATATATATTTCCATAAATCATTGTTAGCTGTATATATAAGAAGCGACAGAGTCTTATTTAATAATGCATTACTTGATAAGGTCAAAGTCTTGATTTTTCCTTATTGAGACCATGGTTCTAAAACCAATTTATAATTTATTTAAATTTACATTTATTATTCAGTTTATTGGACAGAGGTAAAAAATATATTTCCTATCAATAACCAAAAACATTACAAATTTGCCTTTGCCTAAGGCAAAATTATAGCCTTCTATAACCTTCTACATATAATTGGGACATTGTCACTTAGTCATAATTAGCAATTGTTATCTCTAGTTTAATGCGGTAAAGGAAAATATGGAGTGCTTTATTGTGAGGAAGAAAGCTTACCCCAGCACATTATGAGTTTCCTTTGTTGTAAAAAGTAAGTGACTGGCAATTACTGATAAGCAGTGAGAGAAGTGGAAAGAAGTCATAGCAATGTCATTGGTGGTGTTGTCCATCCTTTGTACTAGAAGAGAACCAATAACATCAGGAGGGTGATGTCTTGACTTACCCATGGATTGGATTTAAGTGAGGAAGAGCTGCACAAAGTTGTCAGCCTCACTCTCTCCACCAGGATCATCAAAGTCCAGTGACAAGACAAAAGTTAAGGGAGGCAGTGCGAAGATGGATAAAGGCAGGGACTCACCTCAGCCCTCTCCCAAAGCCCTTTAAAAATGACTCCAAAGAAATTCTAGAGCAGCAGAAACCATAAAAAGAAAGAGTGAAACAAATTTTCAGCCCAAAACAACTTGGAAGGTGAGCAGGAAAGGTCTGTTATACCAGGGTAAGAGAGGAGCACAGAGCAGCTGCTCATGCCACACCAGCATAGCCCTGGACACAGCAAACTGAGAGCAGGTCTCAAGGTGACTGAATCACTAGCAAAACTTGTGGTTTCCAGGCCTCTTAGCTCGCAGATGCCAAAGACAATTTAGAAAGTCAGCAGGAAGGGGCTGTTGCACCTGAGTGAGAGTGGAGCACAGTGCAGCACAGGTTATGACAGCATAGCCCCAGCCATAGCAGACCAGGAGCAGGCATTATGAGTGAATGAATCAACAGTGGCAGTGGCAGGGGCTGCTTATGGAGCTCAAAGCCCACAGACATTAAGGTGGTAGAATAACTGGACAAAAGGAGATACAGGAGTCCTTTTGCTACTACTAACACAGGACTAGGTTGCTTTGCCCATACTTGAATACTGGTCCTAGTCCTGGGTGGCAGTGTTAGGGCAAAGAGGAGCACGAGCATAGCAAAGTTTGTAGCAGCGGAGGGGGGAACTCTCTTAACAATTCCAAGGCAAAAAAGAATGTTTGTGGTCACTCACATATGGGAGCACAGGGCAAGAAAGAAGTAAATACCTAGCCTTGGATCATAACACCTTGGAAAAACTGAAAACTTGCAGGTTCCTAGAATTATCTCTGAAAATAGTTGCACAAAACCACTGAACCTTGGGACAGTTTGCCTTCCACCCCAGAGGCAGAGCCCTACTTTAAAAAAGAGTTAAAAGTCAAATAATACACTGGGAAAATGAGCAAGCAATGAGAAAAAACTCAGACTATATAGAAAGTTGCTGTGGAATAATGGTAATAGAAATTTGAAGATCCTCCCTGCCCCTTAATAAACCTAAAGTGAACTTGACGACCTTTCCTGATTTTAAAACATACTCTGCCCCCTAATAGGCTGCATGTGCTCACCTGGAACCAGTGATGGGAGGCTTGTTTTTCAGAAAGGCACAACTTTTGTTACATTGTAGTGAAGTGGGTCAGGAGAGTTGCAATGTTCTCTGACCCTGGAGAAGGCTATATATAGTGTTGTAACCTAATATCCACCATCTCCCCCCATCATGGGTAAGTTTGCCCAGGAAACCTGCCCAAACCCAACAAAGCCCATCTAAGCAACAAACCTGTCAAGTAAACCTGCCCAAATCTGTCACCTAGAACCCATAGTCCCTCCCTCCTTTTTGGTTAGCTCTCAGAATAGACTTAGGAACTTTCCAGTTGGGCAACAAACGGATGGCTGGGCAACAGGTCATAAGACAGTGAACTGATTGCTACCTTTTGGCTTCTGTATTTTCCCTGCTTGGGTAGCAACTTACTAAGTTGTAGTTTCGCCTTGGTAACAGTTATGTTGTGGCTTTTGTTTAAATAAGCCCCAAGCACCCACTCCTTGGGCCTGCTTGATTTGGGTTTTGTTCATCACTTGCAGTCGGCAGTTATTAAACTCCACTTAAAATGATTAATAGTCTCACTCACTGCTTTCTCACTACAACATTTTGGAAGCCCCAGGGAGATGGCAATGTTCTGTGTCACTGTGGAGACCTCAGAACCTTGGACTGGGGAAGGGAAAGGGCTGACCCTGCCCTGAGGGGAGACAGCCCCTGAGGACATCCCAGGGCCCCCAGGCTTGGGTAGAGTTAGCCAAGTCTCTCCTCAACTCCTATTCGTTCCTGCATTTGGCATTCATGGAACTCTGGTCCTACCCTCTAGAGGTAAGCTTTTCTCTGTTTTCTTTGGGAATACTCATCTGGTAGGGAGTGAGTGGTTGCTGGACTCAGCTTAGCACCTTCCCCCATGCTTCCCCCAAGACCTTGGGTGGAATTTCTGGGGTAAGCCATTCTGTTTGAACCTGTGTTCGTCTGTTTTGGCTTGCCATCTGGTTTATCTTTGCATCTGTATCTGTTGTTTTGTGATTGTCTGTGTCAGTCTGCTTCAGTTGTTATGTGCACAAACTGTCTTTCGTCTGTGTCTGCCTTTCAGTATCTGTCTGCTCTATTTCTGTATAAAAAAAATCTCTGAGTCTACCACCTTGTAAGATTTAAAATGCAGCCAGTCAGAAAAGAAGAAAAATTGTACCTGGGCTAGAAGACTGATGGTCTCTCAAAGACAGGTTGTTGGCTGTGACTCCTATCTGAATTCAAAGAGAGCTAAGGATGCTTTATCCTGTCATATCTGCCCTGTCCCTGCTTCTTCCTTTTATGGAAAATTTCTCTAATTAGAGCAAGTGATCAGTAAATATATGAATATAATACAGGTATGTGAAATTGCTGTTTTCAATCTGAACATGTAGTTATTAAATTAATATACAGGCTTGTCATCTGCCTGCCTACATAGTCAAGTGAAAGGTTAAATCCCTGGACTAGAACATGTTTTTCTGAATGACGTGGGAACAGTTAGACAAAGAAGCTTGTGAAACAAAGGTGCAATCATAAGTTAATCATTACCCCATATACTAAGGCTGGGATACATCTAAGCTACTAAAATGTGTGTTAGATCTGAACTATTCAGACTAAAATAATATTCCTTTCTACAGCCTAAATACTTTAGTAAAAAGGTACTTGGCCAAGTCAACTGCCTGTTACTAGATATGTCTGTCGTTTTCCTTAAAATTGAAAAATTTTTGCACAAGCAATGTCAATGCAACCAAGAGTAGAAGGGAAGCAGAAAGCTGGGAAATGATCTTTATAGCCAGTGTCTCTGATAAAGGTCTCATGTCTAAAATATATAGAGAACTGAGTCAAATTTATAAGAATACAAGTCATTCCCCAATTGATAAATGATCAAAGGATATATACAGGCAGTGTTCAGAGGAAGAAATTAATATTTTTAAATGCTCTAAATTACAGTGGATTAGAGAAATGAACATCAAAACAACTCTAAGATACCACATCACACCTATCAGAGTGGCTAAAACTTCTCAGTAACATTTCCTTGAGTGCTTGTACCCTCCCCCTTCTCCTGTCAATTACTTTTACCTTCCTTTGTCTGTTTTCCCGGCCTGGTGAGGCCCGTCCCATCTCCCTCCCCTTGCAGTCTCAGTAGGGAAGGGATTGGTGAGTGGACTTTCCCACCAATGAGAGGAGGCAGCTGGCCCGGAGAGGGGACATCCTAATTAAGTCTTTAAAATCCTAGACCTCATCTTTGAAGCTCTCTCTTAGCCACCTGCCTCATGGATCAACATCAGTAAGAAATCCCTCATGGGGCAGATAGCCCCCTTTCTCGGGGGGTAGAGGGGGTGATAAGGGGGAAGGGAATAAATTCCTTTTCTTATCTAAGGCATCTCTGTGTTTTTTCTAACCAAATTAAGAATAGTGGGTATTTTTTTTACCCCAAACAGTGGCAAATGTATTGTTCAGAAATGAGCATAGTACTGAGGAAAGTAGGGGGGAAACAAAAAATAAATGAGAGTAAGAGAATAAGGAGAAGGTAAATATGACAAGCAGTAAAAAAAACAACCTCTTTTTTCAATGTATTGATTGCTTTTGCTGATTTTTTTTCTCTTCCTTTTACTCTTTTTTTAAAAAATCTGTATTATATAAGATAATTTCTTGGAGGAAGAAAGAGGAAAGATATAGAGGCAGAGGGGATTTCAGTGGTATAAAAACAAGATGTCAACAAAATTTTAGAAGAAGCATGCTTATATAAAGCATGTGCTTTATATAAGCACATCCATAAGTACAATATGATCATTCCAGGTGATCACAATACTCTGTTGATTTCTAAAGTAGTTTCTAGAAGAAAATGGCACAAAATATCTTCTTGTTTGGGCACACTAGTGTCCCAGGTGGTCAAATTTCCTTGAAGGTGATTAAGCTGGTTCAGGTTTGTCATTCTTAGAACATAGGGCACCTAGGTGACGCAGTAGATAGAGCTCTGGGCCTGAAATTAGGAAGACCGAGTTCAAATCCAGTCTCAGATACTTCTAACTATGTGATCTTAGGGAAGTCACTCACCCTCTGTTTGCTTCAGTTGTCCCAACCATAAAATAAGGATAATAATAGCACCTTCCCTCCAGGACTGCTGTAAGGACCAAACAAGATAATGTTTTCAAAGCACTTAGCACAGTGTCAGGCACACAATAAGTACTATATAAATGCTTACTGTTATTATCCTTCAACTCTTTCCAGAGAAGATGACATTGGGAAAGGAGCAGGAACTGCTTGGGGCTTCTTGTTGAGAGAAGGTCCTTCAGTTTTCTCTCATAAGGATCAACATGAGGTCTTCAGCACATGGACCTGCTATTACTTCTGATCAGTGTTGCGTCCAAAATGAAGGAGACTATAAAGACCAAGGACATGAGTCACCAGGAGGTCTAGGAATAAAATTATTACTGGATTTTATATCTAGCAAATTAGGAATTACAATAAACTTAGAGACTCAACCTACTGACATGTCAGACTCAAATTCATCTAATCCAATCCAGTAAACATTTGTTCAGTGCCTGCTATGTGCCAAGCACTGTGCTAAGCTTTGGGGAAATAATTAATAAAAAAAGAAAAGCAGTCCCTGCCCTCAAGGAACTTACATCATTTAAAATGAGGCAGGAAAGGGAAGGAAGAGACCAGGAGTACTCAGCAAGGAGGGGAGAAGCTAAGAGAATAGGGGGTATCCAACATCTTCTTGTACCTTAGAATGGAAACCAGGAAGAGCAGCAAGTACAGAGTAGAGAGAGCCAAAAAATCCATTTTCTGCCCTCAATATAGGAAGGCATTGGTTTTCTACCCTCTAGCTTTCTAATCAGAACTAGTGAGAAGGCTGAGGGAGATGGTATCAGTTAGGGCTTATCAGGTGCATTGTTGATATCCTAGTGTTATCAGAAATTATCATCTAGCAGAAATATCGCTTTTGCACGTGATTTGGTGGAATCAATGTTATTTAGGAACTTATTTAAGTCTGAGTCCACTGTCCCTTGGGACCTAGGTAGTATAAATAGTATAGGGGAGAATGTGTACCTGAGGTGTTGGGTTGGGGGGGAAGTGTTTGTCCTCCTGTTCTTGTTATATCTGAAAAGTAAATGTTGTTTTGTAAAAGCTTCAAAAAGGACACAGTACTTGTGGGTGCCAATAAAAGAAATAGAGGAGTAGTAGAACCTTAGATGTATGTCCCATCACTGGATTCCATTTACAGAAAGCAATAAAAAAATATTCAGAAGTATCACAAAAGAGGGCAGGGCTAAGATGGCAGAGTAAAAGCAGGAACTTCTCTGAGCTCCTGTACCAACCACCTCCAGTACTGGTAAAATGAAAAAATTACTCTAAACAAATTTGAGAGCTACAGAACACACAAAGTGACAGAGAGAAACAAATCTCCTACTGAAGACAGCCTGACAGGCCAATGAGAAAGATCTATCACACCAAGCTGGGAGCCAAGCACAGTCCTACATGAACTGCATGTGCCAAGACCCAGGGCAGCCCCAACCCATGGCCCACACCAGCCAGAGAAGACTTAAGGAGAGTGAATCACCAGCAGCTGTGGTGGTTTCCAAAACCACAAACACCAAAGGAAAAGGTCAGTAGAGAACTCTGTTGGAACTGGGTGACAGAAGAGCACGGTCCAGCCCTTGCCCTGGGGTGAGAGGTGGGCAGCCACACAGTGGCTGAAGCTACTGCAGGATGGCTGCCTCCAGAGCTTCTGACCTACAGATTGTAGGGGGACCAACCAAACATTAAGAGGGTAATTGTTCTTGCTTTATCCTGATTGGATCTGGGTCACAGTCTTGGGTGGTGGTCCTGGGGTGTGTGGTGGGTGTGCCAGAACTTGTGGTGGCTGTAGAGAGGGTGCCCTCCTCATAGCTCAAACAACACCTGTGACAACAACTGTGAAAACTCCAGCAATTTAGGACACAGCTCTCTGCACTCTGGAAGCAGAGCTCTTCTATGACAAAGAGCTCAAAAGTCAAGTAATTGACTGACAAGATGAGCAATCAGAGGAAGTACAATAAGACAAAAGAATCCATTTTTGGGGGTAAAAAGGATCAAAACATGGAACAGAAGGAAGACAACAAAGTCAGAACTCCTGCATCAAAAACTTCCAAGAAAAATATGAATTGGTTACAGGCCATGGAGGAGCCCAAGAAGGATCTTGAAAGTCAGGTGAGAGAACTAGAGGAAAAATTGTGAAGAGAAATAAAAATGATGCAAGAAAATCATGAAAAGCAAGTCAGCAGCCTGCTAAAGGAGAACCAAAAAAATGCTGAAGAAAATAACACCTTAAAAATAGACTAACTCAAATGGCAAAAGAGGCCCAAAAAGCCAATGAGAAGAATGCCTTAAAAAGTCAAATTGCCCAGATGGAAAAGAAAGTTCAAAAACACACTGAAGAGAATAATTCCTTCAAAATAAGATTGGAGCAAATGGAAGCTAATGACTTTGTGAGAAATCAAGATACTATAAAACAGATCCAAACAATTGAAAAACAGAAAGCAACATGAATTATATCACTGAAAAAAAACACTGACCTGGAAAATAGATCCAGGAGAGATCATTTAAAATTATTGGACCAACTGAAAGCCATGATCAAAAAAAGAGCCTAGACGTCAACTTTTGGGAAATTATTCAAGCAAAATTGCCCTGATGTTCTAGAACCAGAGGGCAAAATAGAAATGGAAGGAATTCATAGATCACCTCTTGAAAAAGATCCCAAAAAGAAAATTCCTAGGAATATTCTAACCAAATTCCAGAGTTCCCAGGTCAAGGAGAAAATACTGCAAGCAGTCAGGAAGAAACAATTTGAGTATTGTAGAAACACTATCAGGATAACACAAGATCTAGCATCTTCTACATTAAGGGATTGAAGGGCTTGGAATATGATGTTCTGGAGGTCAAAGGAGCTAGGATTAAAACCAAGAATCACCTATCCAGCAAAACTTCAGGGGAAAGTATGGTCACTCAATGAAACAGAGAAATTTCAAGTGTTCTTGATGAAAAAACCTGAGCGGAACAGAAAATTTGACTTTCAAATACAAGAAGCAAGAGAAGCATAAGAAGGTAAATAGGAAAAAGAAATCATAAGGAGCTTATTAAAGTTAAACTATTGGGGCAGAGCCAAGATGGCAGCATACAAACAGTAAAGTTTGGCAGCTCCCACACAGCCACCCTAAACACCATAGAACATGACTCTAAACAGATTTTAGAGCTCCAAGACTCTCCAAAATACAGAAAACTCATCTGTTGCTACAGGCACTTCAGCAGGTGTGGCTCATCACAGCAGTCTGGGAGCCTCGGCCAGCCCAGCCGAAAACCCTGGCCCGGCCAGGCCCGGGGGCAGTCAGGCTGAGCCAAATCTATAGGAGAGCAGATCGGCAGTACTGGAGGCACAGTTCCCACATTTATCAGGCCAGAGGTAAGAAGGTTAAGAGAAAGGTCAGTGGATTTTGCTAAATTTGGGGGAGAAGAATGGTCTGGCTGAACTGCTCCCAGAGCAAGGAAGCAGCTGGAGGCAACTGTGGCAGCAGGAACAGCTGAAAGCAGCAGCAGCCTCCACTGGGCTGCTTCAGAGCCGCTGGCCTGCAGATAGCAGGGGGGCTGAGGCGATTGATCAGGGTCAAGGGCTCTTGCATTGAGCAGCCTGGATTTGGATCGTGGTCTTGAGTGGTGGTCCTGGGGTGCACTTACACTGAGCCAAAGCTGGGGGGGGCTGTAGCACCCCATTAATAGCTCTGGCAGCTGTGAAGGCCCCAGCGATTTGGGATAGAGCTTTCTCCCCCCTCTACCCCACCCCCCCAGGAAGCAGAGTTCCACAGAGCTAAAAAACCAAGCAATTGATAGACTGGCCA
>CM053601.1:63147002-63158436 GCA_028646575.1 Pseudocheirus occidentalis
TCAGTTGATGTATAGCTTCTAGGCATTCTTCAATTGTCTTTGAAGCATTTGGTGTGGGAGTTCTGAGTTCTGGGCTCTCTTCCTCCCGTTCCATGCTTTGACCCTTTTTTTTATTGGTGTTTTTATTTTGCTTCCTTTTCCTCATGTTGGCCAGTCAATTAATTGGTTGGTGTTTTTAGGTCTGTGAAACTCTGCTTCTAGGGGGGAAGCTCTGTTCAAAATTGCTGGGGTTTTCCTAATTGCTGGAGCTATTAGGGGGGAGTTGCAAGTCCCCCCAGCTTTGGCTTGCTGAAAGTGCACCCCAGGACCACCGCCCAAGACCATGATCCGGATCCAGGCCGCTCAGCGCAAGAGCACTTGGCCCTGATCAATCGATTCAGCCCCCCTTCAGAGTCAGCAGGCCAGGGGCTCTGAAGCAGCCTGGTGGGGGCTGCCGGTGGATCCAGCAGTTCCCTTCCCCCACTGCTTCCTTGCCCCAGGGGCAGATTGGCCGAACTGCTTTATCGTCCCCAAATTAATTTTCAAAATTTCACTTTCACTAACCATCTCTGAGGATTTGAAGAAGCTCCCCTTAGGCAGGTGCTTTAGATTTTCTTTGAAGTAGACTCAAGCTGGGTAGGCTCTGCTGCTCCTCGTGGCCGCCCTGGGGCCTTGCCTGGCCACTGCTGCAGTTTTGGGCTGGCCGGGTCTCTCCTCCACTGCAGTGCGAGCTGCCCCTCTCCCATCCTGTTCCTCATACCTTGGGAGATGTGGAGGTGCTGGAGGCTGTAGAACCTCTGAAGACTGGCTCAGCTTAGCCAGGCTCCTTCCCACAGTCCCAGACCTGGCCGCAGTCTTGGCTTCAGGCTGTTCCAGCCTCCACTCCAGCTGCCGTGATGAGCCCCTGCTGCCAAGCTGCCTTCAGCGAGAGATGTGTTCTCTGTATTTCTGTGTGAGTCTGAGAGTCCTAGGCTTTATCTGGGCTCATATTTTATGGGTGTTTAGGGTGGCAGTGTGGGAGCTGTGGGACCTTGCTGCTTCTATGCCGCCATCTTGGCTCCGTCTATCCAGGTCTAGGATTTTAAAGACCTACTTAGTCCATCCTCTTTCCCAGCCCAGCTGCCTCCTCTCATTGGTGGAGGCGCCCACCCCACCAATCCCTTCCCTGCTCAGACTGCAAGGGGAGGGAGATGGGACGGGTCTCACCAAGGTGGGAAAACAGACAAAGGAAGGCAAAAGTAACTGACAGGAGAAAGGGGAAGGTACAAGCACTCAGGGGAGGGGTACATTCCAGACTGAGAAGTTTTTCACTCGTTCCGCACACACAAGAAGATGCTAGTGCTGGTGGCCACTTATCCCTCACTCTCACAACATGATCACTCCTTCCTCTTTTTTTGGAGAGGAGAAAGCAAGGCAATTGGAGTTAAGTGACTTGCCCAAGGTCACACAGCTAGTAAGTGTACCAGGTGTCTGAAGTTGGATTTGAACTCAGGTCCTCCTGACTCCAGGGCCAGTACTCTATTCACTGTGCCATCCAGCTGCCCCTCCTTCCTCTTTTTCAATCATACATTTTCTTCAATTATATCCTTTACTCCAGTTCTTATTTTTAGTCCTGAATTCGTAGTCATAAATTCCCACCACATACATCTACATTGCCCTCTCAGTGACACTATTTTAATTTCCATAGCATACTATCTATCTATATCTACGAATATATATTATAATATAATAGAGTAGGCTATAGTATATCATTATTAGTAGTCTTTCAGCAACATGAGTAGAACGTTAGTATTAAAAAGGTGGGACTAGGAGACTTCTCTAGAAAAAATTTAAGACCTCTAAAAAATCTTTGTAATTTCCCAGAAGCAATTTAGCTTGCTCTATTCCTGTTTAATTCAACCCATTGTTCTTTTGCAAAGTCTATCCAAGGCATGTGTGTGTGTGCATGCATGAGAAGCCTTCCTATGGTTCTTCAAGCATCTTGGGTAGCATTAAGAATTAAGTATTTTCTCTTTAATTAAAAAGGAACATTTGTATCATCGGACTTATTTGTGGAGAATAAGTACATGTTGAGGACAGGAGAAGGAGATGACTAATACCTAAGTCAATTAAAATATTGGTACTCAATTATTTATAGGACTGTTTGAGAAATGACAAGGAAGAGAGAGTAATTCCTCTACTGAATATTTTACCCACGTATGGTAATCAGAGGACTACAGTTCAGAATATTTACTTCTAGCCATTCCTCCCACTATTTGTTGTGCTTTCAGTCTCTCTCACAGGCACAATCAAAAGCATTCTATCATTACTGAACTTTCCTTTTCAGTTTTATACTCTGACTCCTGGAGGAGAGAAACATCCAAGTATTTTCTGAGAAGATAACCTCATACTGCTCCTGAGCCTACCTAGGGAAAGAAATCTCTAGAAATATACCGGAATTAAAGCAGCAGTGTCATAGGCACTGGTAAGGATAAGAATGGAAGCAGTAATCATTCTTCCTTCCTTGGATCATAAACTGATCATTAGCTGCAGACAGGAAGAAATTTTTCCCTACCTGGTTATTGCATAATTAGACACAGTCTGGGAGGTTTTATGCTTCTCTCTGAGGCATCCAATAGGAGCAAAAAGTAGAATGAGAGAGACAAAGTGATGGAGGACATTGATGTGGCATGGTAGGACATTTCTATTATTCTCTGACTGCCTGAAGTGTGAAGAATTGTTGGGTTTCTGTAATTAAGTCTCTTGTGAACTTTACTGGGTGCACATCCTGGGGCTATCTCAAGGGCATATTGTAATGGCAAGGGTCAGAAGAAAATATAAAGGCATTGATTGAAAGTTTTAAGGCAAATAACAGAATGAAAACTAGTTCTGAAGAAAAGAGACTGCCAGTGCTCAAATCTGCATATTCTTAACATGTATGCCGCATGTCATTTATTGTGTTTTATTGTGAGAGCTCTCCGCGTCTGACTTGCCCAGGGGAGGCAAAAATGAAGAGTCAGTGGATCTCAATACCTTTTGTTTTGCATGATTGCTTTTATTTGCCACATGACTTCCTCAGACACGCACAATAGAAGATGAACAATACTACCATCAGCATCCTTCTGGCAAATCAAATAGCACTGGAGACGACCAGGTCAGAAGGTTTATTGAGCACAATAATGCATAATAAATGCAAATAATTGAAATACAATGCAAAGTATGACATATCTAGGACAAGGAGCTTAAAGAGAATAAAAAGCTTATGCAGAATAATGTATTGTCTGGTGATCACTATACAACACCTATTCATTCATTCATTCAGCAAGTCCTTATGTATCAAGCACCAACTCCGTACATAGAAATGTCACTGAGTAGAGAAGTGTGGAATGGTAGAAAGAATATTAATTTGGAGCCAAGGCCAAGTCTTCTCTTGCTATCCATGTAACTGCAGTCTCTTTCTAGACTGTTCAGTGTCAAATTCCTTGGCAAAATAAGAATTTCAAGCCAATCATTACATATTCCTAATTTATATAAAATTCTTCAAGTCATTCTTACATTATTATAGCAGCTAACATTTATATAGAGCTTGCAATGTGCCAGGCACTGTGCTAAGAATTTTATCATTACTATTTCATTTAGTCCTCACAACAACCTGGAAAGTAGGTACTATTATTATCTCCATTTTATAGATGAGAAAACTGAGATTAAGTGACTTTCCAGGGTCCAATAACCAGTAAATTGCTGAAGCCGTGTTTGCCTTGAAGATTTCCTGACTCCAGGCCCAGCAAGGTATCCACTGCACCACATAAATTGCTTTATGTAAATGTTAAAATTAATCTTCCCACAAAAATTGGGACAAAGATTTTTTTATAAAAAGTGTCTCTGATAAAGGCTTCATTTCACAAATAAATAGAGAACAGAGTCAAATTTATGAAAACTCAAGTCATTCCCCAATTGATAAATGGTCAAAGGATATGAACAAGCTGTTTTCAGATAAAGACACCAAAGCTGTCTATAGTTATATGAAAAAATGCTCTTAAAATCGCTATTGATTAGAGAAATGAAAATTAAAGCACCTCTTAGGTACCACTTCACACCTATCAGATGGGCTAATATGACAGAAAAGGAAAATGTTGGATGTTGAAGGAGATGTTGGAAAATTAGAATACTAATGCCTATTGATGGAGTTGTGAAGTGATCCAACCATTCTGGAGAAAAATTGAAACTACGCCCAAAAGGCTATTGAACTGTCCATCCTCTTTGATTCAGCAATACCACTGCTAGGTTTATATCCCAAAGACATCCCCCAAAAGGGAAAGACTTATTTGTACAAAAAATATTTATAGCAGCTCTTTTTGTGGTGGCTAAGAATTGGAAGTTGAAGGGAAGCCCATTGATTGTGGTGGGTAGCTAAACAAGCTATGATATGTTATTGTAATGGAGTATTTGGTGCCATAAGAAATGACAAGCAGGATGATTTCAGAAAAACCTGGAAAGACTTACATGAACCAATACATAGTGAAGTGAACAGAATCAGGAGAATGTCATACACATTAACAGCAATATTGTTCTATGAAGAACTGTGAATAACTTAGCTATTCTCAGTAATACAATAATCAAAGGCAACCCCAAAGGACTAATTATGAGGCATACCATATGACCCCAGAGAAAAGAATGGATATTGATTGAATACAGACTGAATCATGCTATTTTTCTCTTTTTTTCTTTGATCTTTTTTCTTTTATTTGACTCCTGTACACAATTACTGATATGGAAATGTTTTGAATAATTGCATAGGCATAATCTATATCTGATTGCTAACAATCTCAGAGAGAGGAAAAGGAAGGAAGGGAGAGAGGGAGGAATAGAATTTGGACCTCACAACTCTAAAAAAAAGTTTTTTTAAAGAACTGGAAAAAAAAGATTAAGCTTCCTGGAAAACACATAGTTCCCAACTTATTAGCTTAGGTAACTTTTATTTAATAGACTTCTGACTGGAATAAAAGCTATTGACACCTCTGCCATTACTCAATCACCTTAAATTAAATGACAATAAATTTATGCCATGTCTCTCTCTGGTGTCCTCCACCAAATTTCTATTGCAATTTCTCTTGATTACACACAGAAGATATTAGGCTCACATTGAATATACCAGTGGAGTAAGTCTTTGAGTGGGTCCTACCAAACTGGAAACACTCATTTGCTCAGTGACAAACTATTTATGGGTCATCTGTGCACCAATGCTTCTGAGTTCAGATAGGCTTATCATCAAAGAATTGGCCATCAAGCAATGAATTCACTTGTCCACTGAAAGTTACTAAACAAAGCTCCACAGGTTTGTGATCCACATTAGAAGAGGCAATTCCCTCTCCCCCTCCCTGTGAAACATATTCACAGATCTTTTAATTATTGAAATTTTTTCAGCCATATCTTAGGAAATTCTCTTCTTTATATCAATGAACTTCTCTCCTGTTAAATACTAACTGTGGATTTCATTATTTGGGTAAGTCCTTGCACAGATGCAGTTCATACCTGTACATTATGCTCTTAGAAAGTTGCTTGAGGCTAAGAGGATAAGTGACTCATCCATCCTCACTCAGTTGATGGCAGAGGCAAGTTTTGAGGACAGGCCTTTCAACTCCAAGTCTGGCTCTATCAACTGCACCATAGTGACTCTGCTTGTGTTATATATTAAATGTTAAACTGAATAAATATTTATTGAATGTCATTGAAATAATATTTATTACAAAGCATCATTGGTTAAGAACTTTCCCTACTCTGGAGATAAAAATCTGATTTTTTTTAAATAAAAAGATTTTAGAAACATTCAGAGGAAGAAAGAGAAAAAAAAATACTCCCCCAAAAGCATGGATCTCTTAAGAGAAGGGTAAAAACATTATGTGCTGTTATTCTTAATCCAACTTGTCAGGTCACCTTACCCCCACAGCAGATAGGCTCTAGTTGACCTACCAAAATAATAGTGTTCATTATCCTCTCAAGTCTTGAATCTCCAGCACATCTATAACTAAGAGCCAATTATCCACATTGTCTGTTAATCATTAGTGCCACCAAATGCCAAGATCAAGAACAAAACTGCTTACGCTATTTTGCTCAAGTTTCTTGATGAGTAGCCACATTAAGGAATAGTTGGTTCATGGAATGTAAATAGAATTTGCAGATTCTGTGTGTGCTCCAAATTAATTGAGACATTTTGTCTCATAAAATCACTTTAAATAAGATGTAGTATTTTGAATAGTTTGCCAAGTGTCATTTTCCAAAGTCTAAGTGTAGGGTCTCAGGACATAGCACTGGAAATTTGTATTTCAGAAAACAACATAGATCTTTTCTATAATGTCAAATGGTCAGTTATTAAACAGGTTCTTTGAAATGTTTTTAGCCACTAATGTGACTAACAAACATATTTTTGAGTCCTAATGAACATTCAGAATTATCCCCCTAAATTAAAAGATAGTCATCACATACTGGATAAAAGTGCCATTTTATGCAGGTGTCATTTTTTCAATAGTTAAAATAGTTACAGATCTAGAGTTGGAAGGAATCTCAGGTGCCATCTATTTCAAAGCCCTCATTTTACAGATGAGGAAATAAAATCCCGAGGAGATAAAGTGACTGAGTCATACAATCAGAAAGAATCAGGGGTGGGATTAGAACGCAGGTCTTTGAATACTATAGGCAATGCTCTTTCCATTATGCCACACCAACTGCTTTACTTGGAATAGGCATTTCCTCTGATCCTCTGACTTCTCAAACCTCATTAAAATAGAAACTATGTTCTAAAGCTAAAAGCAATTGCAACTGTATCCATAGTCTACTCTAGGATATCAAAAACAAAACCAAATTTGGTAAAATCTACATGAGCTAACACCTCATACTCACTCAGAAAACCCTACCCCAATGTCCACCAAGGGGTACACAAGAAAACCCAAAGGATTGCAACAGAATTCAACCCTATGTCCAGACTCCTAATGAATGATGCAAAGATCCAAACCTCAAATGGCAGAAATTTGCTCAGACTGCTATAACAGTATCATGGCAACACATTGTGCTACTGGACTAGAGAATTAAGGAAAAGAGGGAATGAGGCAGGAGACATATAGGGGGTTGTGTTGCACTTCAGTGAGCCTGAGGAAAAGAACCCAACTGGGGCCAATTCTCTCTATCTAGGAATCACTTGGGGCAGAAACACAGGAAAGTGAATCACAAATTGCCTGGCATAAGAAGAGGCTGAAAGGGGCAGCAAGGTGGTGCAGTCAATAGAGCATTAACCCTGAAGTCAGGAGGATCTGAGTTCAAATCTTGCCTCGGACACTTAACACTTGCTAGCCATGTGACCTTGGGCAAGTAGTTTAACCCTAATTGCCCTATAAAAATTTTTTTTAAAAATAGAGGCTTAGAAGCTTTAAGATCCAACCTCTAGGAAGACTACCATCTGTAATGGCAAGCAAAGAAGTAGTTAACACCTTGTTTCAGCTTTTTAATTATTTAGCACCTTGTTTCAATTGAAGTTTCTTGCTCAGATTATAACAAGTCTTTTGTTAAAAAGAATTTGTGAACTCCTGTTGCCTCAGCAACAGGGAGGAGTTTAATGATCACATATAAGGAGAAGTCCAGGCTTAGAGCAGGCAAAATTGGGAGGAAGCATGGCTGTGGTGCCTGTACACTGTCTGTCCGTTTTGATGTTACTCTGTCAGATTTGTCTGCTGATAGAGGACATTGCTGTTGTTACAGAAGCCCTGGGACCTCATTGATTGTTCAGAACCCCTGAAAGAGGATTTTCTTGTTGTCTGTTTACAGAAGTCCTGGAAGAGGGTCTTACTGATGTTTTCAGAGGTTCTTGGACTGTACTGATGATTTGTGTTGATTTCTCAGACCTCATTTGTGGGTCTATGCTCATTTCACAGGCAGAAAGTGAATTGCTGATAGTACTGGCAATATGTATGAATGTTACTGTGGCTTTGTTAAGCCACAGAAACAGAAACTGTGAAGGACTTGAAGTGGACTGGACACTGTGAGCTTCAGTATTGGAGCAGGAGCTGGACAAGGAGCTGGATGAGGAGCTGGATGAGGAGTTGGGAGCTGCCTGCTTTTGAACTCATGTGACAGTTGGGTAGATTCCAGCAGGAGCTGGGACCATGGAAAAGGAACCATGGAAGCTGAGAGTCAGCCTCAAGTCAAGATGAAAAGACCTCTCCTTGGATATTCAATGCAAACTGAGAAGATAATGATTTACTGTGGCCTAGAGACGAGAGGACTTTGTAGTCTGTATCCTGTATCTCTTCAGGATGATTGAATGAAGGACGATTAGAAACTAATCTCCAATTAAAAAGAAAGAAGGCTTTTTGACTGAGAGATTAAAACAATGTGACGTAGAGGTAAAGAACTTTGATATTTGTACTTTGTGTCCATTAAGGAGGAAAATCTCCGGGCGGCTAGGTGGCGCAGTGAATAGAGCACCGGCCCTGGAGTCAGGAGTACCTGAGTTCAAATCCGACCTTAGACACTTAACACAAAAAACTAGCCGTGTGACCTTGGGCAAGTCACTTAACCCCAACTGCCCTCCAAAAAAAAAAGCAAAAAAAAAAAAGGAAGAAAATCTCCTTAAGGATGATTGAGTTAAGAACTTACTGAATGATATCTTTTCCTTAAAACTATGTGACCACTTTAGTGAAAACTATGTGGCCATTTTAGTGATAAATTGTTACATCATAATATTGTAAATGCTGTACTTTGGTTTCTGTGAATGTTTTGATTTAATTTACTGCTGAATAGAGAGTTCATGATACTCTGTAATCAGGACCTTGAAGCTGTTCACAGCAGCAGTCCTCTACAAAGCTGCTCATGTTTGGCTTTACACCATCAGAGAGGAGAGAGTCAAAAAATTAAGAATACAACAAAATAAGAGAAAAAAGACTGAAATTATCAAGATCCCAGGAAGAAGAAAATTCAAAAATCTCAAATAAATAGATAGACAATACAAGGAAATGTGGCTTCCAAATCTAGTAAAGAAGTTCAGGCATCTACGAACAAATACAACAAAACTAAGGAAAATTATTTAACCCCTGATGAAGCAAAGGAACCTCTGGATTTTTAAGTAAATGAGAAATGAGAATTATGAGAGTAAACTATGGCATGCACAGAAGAAATAATTCACAAAATAGAAAATTTTGGATCTACAGTGATTAATCTCAAAGAAACAAGAGAACATTAGAAAATATACAAAAGTAAAGGGCAATCTGGAATAGAAGCCAAAAGTAGCAACATTGAAAGAAAGCATGCTCTCCATACACCAAAATATTTATCTCAAAGACGTAAAATGTAAAGACAATTTAAGGTTTTTAAGTTTCCTAGAAGAACTTAATCAAAACTCCTGAACATCATAATGCAAGAAATAACACAAGAAAAGTGCCCCAAAATTTTGAACACAGAAAAAGAAAGTGTCAATTGAAATCACCCATAGGTATCCTCCATCACCCACCAACCTGGCCAAAAAAGACTGCTAACTCCAAAACACATAGTAGTTAAATGTGATAATTCTACTGATAAACCACAGATTGTGAAAGCAACCCAGAAAGAAGCCTTCTAAGACAATTAAAAGGAAATTTAAGTAATATAAGATTATTCTGCACTGACCAGAAAATACAGGAGGAACTAGAATTGTTATGTTTGTCCTTCACTTTTAAAGAAGGCCATGGTATCAGAAAAATGATGACATGACTTTCACTTGACTTTGATTTGAGGGAGGGAGGGCTGTGCAAGGTCACCAGCTTCACTTTCTCCTCCAGAGTCATTTGGATCCAACAACCTGATATTCATCATCATGACTGGAGATCTGAGCATATCTATAAATGAAAGAAAAAAAAGATGGACAATCAAAAAGAAAGACACACTCAAAGCATTTTTAGAAAGAAAACTAGAGCTGCTCCAGCTTCCACTTCCTCCAATACATGTAAAAAATGACTCTAAACAAAATTTAGAGCTACAGAACTCACAAAGTGACATAGAGAAACAAATATCCCACCGAAGGAAGCCCAGCAGGCCGGCAGGAAGGGTCCATCACAACACTCTGGGAGCAGAGCAAGGTTTTAGCCCCAGGGTGGCCCCAACCAGCCTCGACTGGAGCAGCTTTCACAAGAGTAAATCACCAGCAGCTGTAGTGGTTTCCAGACTTCTCAATCCATAAATGCCAAAGACAAAGTAAAAGGTCAGTGTAGAATATTGTTGGTCCAGGGGGAGATGGAAGAGTGTGGTCCAGCTGCTACCCTCAGAGTGAGAAGTAGTGGAGGTGCAGTGACTGCAGCTGCTGCCACAAGGCTACTTCAGAGGTCATGGCCTGCAGATTGTAGGGAGGGCTATGTGACCATTCAGAGGATAATCACTCTTGCTTTGACCTGCTTAGATCTGGATCGTGATCTTGGGTGGTGGTCCTGGGGTGTGTGACCAATGAGTCAGAGCTTGTGGGGACTGTAGAGAGCATGACCATTTAATAGCTCTGGCAGCTGCAAAAACCTTAGCAATTTGGGACATAGCTCTCTCCATTCTGGAAGCAGAGTTCTAATGTGGCAAAGAGCTCAAAAGTCAAGTAATTGCGGGCCAAAATGAGCAAGCAGAGGAAGACAAACACACAATACAAGCCTTTTTGGGGGACAAAAAAGATCAAGGCATGGAGTGGGAGAAAGACAGCAAAGTCAGAACTCCTACATCAAAAGCCTCCAGGAAAAATATGAATTGGTTACAGGCCATGGAGGAGCTCGAGAAGGATTTTGAAAATCAAATAAGAGAAGTAGAGAAAAAATTGGGAAGAGAAATGAGAATGGTGCAAGAAAATCATGAAAAGTGAGTCAACAGCCTGCTAAAGGAGACCCAAAAATACACTGAAGAAAATAACACCTTAAAAAATAGACTAACTCAAATGGCAAAATAGGCCCAAAAAACCAATGAGGAGAAGTATACTTTAAAAAGTCAAATTTGCCAGATGGAAAAGTGTAATGGGAATCTGAAGCTCTTTCCTGCCCCTATCCCCTATGCTTAAGTGGCTCTGAGAATGTTCAAATGGAGCCAGGGTGAGAAGCTTGTTTTTTTGGGAGGGAATGGCCATACCTTGTTGCTTTGTAATTGGACAGCGGGTAAAGAGGGCTGACCCAGGAGAAGCCTATATATATATGCTTTGATGTGAGGCTTTGAGTTGGGGCTCACTTTGAGAAGAGTTGTGTGATTTGACCAGATGAGACTCTGGGAAGCCATAGAGCCCCCCGGCTTTGAAAAACCCAGATGTTGATGCTTTCCCCTCTGGTAACTTGAATGGGTATTAGATGTGTTGGTCAGATGGTTGGAAGCCCATCTCCTGATCTGTTTCTTGGTCTGTTTGTAACTTGTGTTTGTAACTTGTGCTTGTAACTTGGGTTTGTATTCTCTGGAGTTCAGGGTGCTGACTTTTCCCCCTGAACTAGGTAAATGA
>CM053601.1:63158536-63189143 GCA_028646575.1 Pseudocheirus occidentalis
AAGAACCTGTGCTAGCAGCTGCCCTGGGTATGCTAGGGTGCTTGCTGATACAAAAAGGAATTTCAAAAGCATACTGAAGAGAATAACTCCTTCAAAATTAGATTGAAGCAATTGGAAGCTAATGACTTTATGAGAAATCAAGATACTATAAAACAGATCCAAACAATTTAAAAGTAGAAGGCAACATGAAATATCTCATTGGAAAATCCACTGACCTGGAAAAGAGATCCAAGAGAAAGAATTTAAAAATTATTGGACTACCTGAAAGCCATGATCAAAAAGAAAGCCTAGACACCATCTTTCAAGAAATTATCAAGGAAAATTGCACTGATATTCTAGAACCAGAAGATAAAAAAGAAATGGAAAGAATTCACTGATCACCTCTTGAAAAAGATCCCAAAAAGAAAATTCCTAGGAATTTTATAGCCAAACTCCAGAGTTCCCAGGTCAAGAAAAAAAATACTGCAAGCAGTCAGGAAGAAATAATTTGAGCATTGCGGAAACCCAATCAGGATAATACAAGACCTAGCAGCTTCTATATTAAGGGATCGAAAGGCTTGGAATATGATATTCTGGAAATCAAAGGAGCTAGGACTAAAACCAAGAATCACATACCCAGCAAAACTGAGTATAATGCTTCAGGGAAAAATGTGGTCATTCAATGAAATAGAGACCTCTCAAGCATTCTTGATGAAAAAACCTGAGCTGAACAGAAAAGCTGACTCTCAAATACAAGAAGCTTGAGACAATAATACACATATATATATGTGTGTATAGGAGGATGTATGTTTATATAAATATATATGTGAGTGTGGGTATTTGTATGTTCATGTATATATAGACAGAGGGCACAGAATGAGTTGAATATGAAGGGATGATATCTAAAAAGTAAAATTAAGAGGTGAGAGAGGAATTTATTGGGAGAAAAAGAAAGGGATCAATAGATTAGGGTAAATTATCTCATATAAAAGAAGCAAGAGAAAACTTTTACAATGGAGGGGGAGAGGAGGAATGTGAAAGGGAATGGAACAATCTGATTTTCATTGAATTTGGCCAAAGGAGGGAATAACATACACACTCAGTTGGGTATCTTATCCTTCAGGAAAATAGGTGGGTAGGGATTAAGAGGGGGAAGGATAGAAAGGAGGGAAGATTTGGGGGAAGGGTAATTAGAAGCAAACATTTTTTAAAAGGATAGGGTCAAAGGAGAAAAAAGAATAAGCAGGGAGTGGGATTGGATGGAGGGAAATATAGTTAGTCTTTCACAATATAACTACTATGGAAATGATTTCAGTAACTATACATGTACAATCTATATTGAAGTGCTTATCTTCCCAATGGGGGTGAGGGAGGAGGGAAGAAGGGGAAAAAATCTGGAAACCAAAGTTTTAAAAACAAATGGTTAAAAATGTGTTTTTTACATGTTACCGGGAAATAAGATATACAGGTACTGGGGTATAGAAACTCATCTTGCCCTACTAGAAAGTTAGGGGGTGAAGGTAGACGATACAAGAGAAAACAGATCAGGGAAGGGGTATTCAGTAGGCTTGCTATTTTGGGGTGGAGGTAGGGGAAAGATGGGGAGAAAAAATTGTAACTCAAAATCTTATGGAAATGGGTATTGAAAACTAAAAATTTTCGAAAAATTGAAAAAAAAGAAAACAATCTGAGGAGATTGTTTGTTTCTCAAATATCCCAGACAACAAAAATACAAGAATTATAAACTAATATAGCACCCAAGCACAACAACAAATTTGGATACAGCCGAGACTCAATTAAATCTATACAAGGAAATGGGAATGAAAGCAGAAAAAAAAATAGAGGAGAGTAGAGAAACAGGCCTGAAACATCATGAACTAAATCTCAGGACACCCTGACTACAAGTGAATGGGTATTTTATTACCAGGCTAAATTACATAATAGAAAGTGTGTAAGAAAGGAGGGGAAGAAGTACAAAGAGGGGGATATGTGCTGTATCCTAAATTAGTCAAAGCCTAACAAGAAAGGAAGAAGAGAGCCTACAGGAGAATGGTCAAGAAGGTGAAGAGAGGGATAGAAAAATCAAGAAAAGGGTACTACGGACAAATTTTCCTATGAGTGAAGAGAGATATTCCAGAACAGATAATGGGGACCTTACAATGGGTATTATCCTCAGGAATTTGGTGCTTAGAGAGATAATTCATCTCTCCTCAGTAACAAGAGAAACAGGACTCCCAAGGGAAACTGAAATACAGAAGAATGAAGCGCATAGATGCAAAAAAGATAGTTTGAGGCAAATGGGAAAAAAATATCAATTGGAATTTCAAAGCATAGAAAAGAGTGTTTATTGTCAGTCTACATTTGCAAATATAGCCTTATTATTATTTCTGCACATCAGCAACTCAGCCTCTTACAATGAGACAATTGCCTCCACAATCAGTCTAGCAACCATATTAAAAAAAACAATCAGAAATGCAGATCTCTTCTCTACATAATACCTAACCTGCAAATACTTAGACACAAAATTTTTTACTTAATTTTTCCACATTCATCCTGATACCCCTGGTTTTTATGTTGGTGTAATCCTTCTATCAAAGGTTATTTTCTGACATTTAGTGCCAATGTATACTTTAGCAGACTTCTGACATCTCTGCTTATTGTTTCTACCCAGATAATCTGGAAATTTTAGTATCTGACTTTCCATGGGGTTGTCACTTCTCTTTCCAAGCATAGCATATGCTCTTGGGTGAGTATACAAACTCCGGCTTCCACTGATGAATTAGATCCCCAGAGTCTGGTTATTATGTCTTTCCTCAAGGTCTAGGAGTAGCCCTGAGAAGCTGAGACATGCTTTTTCTACTGCATTGGATTAAGAGTCTTTCACCATTGTACTCACAAACATGCACATAAATACTCCTTTCTAAAAGCTAATTAAATCTGACTAGTAATTATCCACTGATAGTCATGAGTGAAAGCACCCTAGTGGGGGTTAACTAGCAATTGCATTAAAAAAGGTAATTCTTCAACCCTTCAGTGCTACCCTTGAACCCTTCAACATGTAACACAAAATATTTACAAATATTATCTCATTTGATCCTCCCTACAACCCTGGGAGGTTATTGTTGTTATCCGCATTTGTCTTTCATTCTTGAAGAGAACCAATGGCATCAGGAGGATGATGTCTTGACTTGTGAGTGAATTGGATTTAAGTGACGTAGGCTTGTGCAGTCATCAACCTCACTCTCTCCTCTAGAGTCACTGGAGTCCAGTGGCAAGATGTAGATCAGGATCACTGAGGATGGCCCCAGATGCAGTGGGAGACTTTGGCCTTTTTATGGTCTTTCACCCTGCAGATAGGTGTTATTATAATCCCCATTTTAGATATAAGGAAACTTACACAGACAGAGGTTAAATGACTTGTCCAGGATCACACAACCAACAGGTGCCTGAGACCAGATTTGAATTGAGATATTCCTGACTCCAGGAAAGAGTTGACTTCTCCAAAAAAAGAGGACTGCTATCTCTGCTCCATGTGCATTGTACCAGGAAATTACTTGTGAAAGCAGACGTAGACAATTTCTTACTGATGAAAACAGATTGCTTTCTTTCCCCATACATGGAGGGAAAAAAAAGCTTTTCTGGCAGATAACAGACTATACCTTTTTTGAATACTTGGTCTTTTCTGGACACTTGGCCTCCTAAAATACATGCCTTTTGCTATATAAGCATATAGAATGCTGAGGAAATCCCAGTAAATCTAAGAGTCTTGGATTCGTTTACTTGGCTACTAATAGCTAGCTGTGCATCCTATGGGAAGTTATTTCATTTCTCCATGCATGGACTTATCCAGTTGGTCCTTTTAAAAGATTTTAAATTAAATTATCTCTATAATTTCTTTTCCCCCTTTTTTTCGTTTTTTGGACGGAGAAGGCAGGGCAGTTGGGGTTAAGTAAATTGCCCAACATCACATGGCTAGTAAGTGTTAAGTGTCTGAGGCCAGATGTGAACTCAGGTCCTCCTGACTCCAGGGCCAGTGCTCTATTCACTGAGCCACCTAGCCACCCCAATAATTTCTTTCCTCATAATGTCTGTAAAGCATTCTTGAATATCTTTAGAAACAATTGTTCTCCTAAGAAAGAAACAGAAAAAAATAATTTGCTATAAACTAACAAATGTTATTCCATTATATTTAAAGCCTTTACCATTCCAAGACATGAAACTACCCACTAAGACAAGAAGAGGTTGTGATCTGCATAGTGAAGACAGTGAAATCATGGATTTTGTAAAGTAAGTTATAACTATTGTTTAGGTTATGTTGAGTTTTTCAGGGTTTTTTGTTTTTGTTTTTGTTTTGCTAAAGCCTACACAAAAATACTGAAATTTCATCTAATCCTATCTCAGCTTAAGCTTGTATTTGATAGGGTGCTCCATTGTAAGTCACCACAATTTTTAATAAAGCGTCTTTGAAGTTCATCTCATATTATATGAGTCTGATCATTTAAAGTAAAGGGAATATTCCTCAGTGTAGGATTCCCAGTCAGAGAGTCCAAAAGAAATGAAATGAACACAGCTACAAACATTTTCAGTCATCACAAAGAAGCTATTTAATTGACCCAACATAATTCTTTCACAATTCAGGATGCAAAAGAGGTATTGAAGGCAGTGGAAAGCCTTTGCTGATAGTTTCTTCCTTTATATTTTGAAGGTCAGTCCATATGCCCACATACCCACCATGAAGTCAATACAAGGTACACTTAGATATTCTCAAATACTCTCATACTGGACTGACATTTTATCCATTCATTTTACCTGTATGTAATATATTTTAAAGCCCTGGTTCTCAGTCTCTAGGGTGAGAGGCTTTCAAAGCTATAATGTACATCATCATTCTGGTCTTCATTTCACTCCAACAAAACATTCATTGTTATTCAATATGAAATGAAGCAAATACCTCTGTAGTCTGAATAAGTAATATGTTTTACACATATATAACATTAGCTGTTTTTAAAAGTTACGTGTATATGTGTGTGAAAATGTAAATATGCTGATATGCTTGAGAAAAAAATTAATCCAGGACAATGGTTTTTAACCTTCTTTGTGTAATAGATCCTCTTGGCAGACTGATGAAACCTATCTCCCCCTTCTCAGAACAATATTTTAAATACCTAAAAAGTACACACATTACAAAGAAAAATTATTATATTAAAATACAGCTGAAAAAAAAGTTTTAAGTTTATGGACCCCAGGTTTAGGATTTTGATACAAAAACATTGCTGAATTCATAGTAGCTTTTTGTCAATTGTGTATTTCCTAAATCAGCAGATGTTAACAGAACTACCATCAGAAGGAAGTACACAAAATGTCTTTACCTGAAAAGGGAGTCCTCATGCTCAAAAAGTTTGGGAACTGCTCTTTTAAAAAAACAAAGTAAATCCATGAGATTGAGAGGATGTTACAATACTCAAGGGTCACGTGACTATCCATTTGGACCAAAGACTGTTAATGCTGTTATTAAGATGGTTTTTGTCTATGTAGCTATACATCTATGAGGGATTGTTTATATAGAGTGAAAAGAATACACTGGGATGTTGTAAGAAGAAAAGAATTAAAATTCCTACCCCATCTCTCTCTGGCTCCCACCTTTTGAATATGGGCATCACCATTCTTCTCCATCAATTCCTTAGCCTCCCAATGTACACAACTTACTCTCTCATCACCATTTTCTATCGCAATGCTATAGTTGTGGAATAAAAAGTTCCAACACAATCTCATTTTTTCCATTTTATTCCATGCTGGTGTGTCTATCATATCACTCTCTCACTCTCTCTCTCTCTCTCTCTCTCTCTCTCTCTCTCTCTCTCTCTCTCTCTCTCTCTCTATCTATCTATCTATCTTCTATCTCTCTCTCTCTTTCTGTCTCTGTCCCTTTCTCTTTGTCTGTCTCTGTCTATCTGTCTGTCTGTCTGTCTCTCTCTGTCTCTCTCTGTCTCTCTGTATGTCTCTCTCTCTGTCTCTCTCTCTCCCTCTCTCTTTCTGTGTGTGAGTGTGTGTGTGTGCATGCATGTGTCTCTGTGTCCCTGTCTATCTCTCTTTCTCTGTCTTTCTCTCTTTCTCTCTTGTCTGTCTCTGTCTCTGTCTCTTCCCATTGGCAAGAATGATATGCATAGAAGAAAAGAAATTGCTGTGGTTTACCATGCTTTTATCTTATACTGGTTGTCAAAACTAATTGAACAGAAATATTAAGCAAACTTTGAAGAACAGATAAGCTTGGATTTAACACATGCTATCCCAAGTCAGGAGAAAGGGAGGAAGGAAAGAGGAAAAAAAAATTACTGTTTTGTATCAGTTCTTCCAAATGGAAAGTTTAGCAATGACCAGTTCCCCCAAATACTACTGTCCTCTTGGTCATGGTGGACAGATCCAGTGGTGGCAGTCATCATATTTCAGTGGTTGTTCAGATGCTACACAGCTATTCCAGTTTTTCTTCTTCCAAATTCCTACTCAGAATATCTGAGCTCACTTCCGTCTCCATACACATTGCCCTCTCACAAGATTTCTCCACGGGGGTGAATATCACCTTAATATAGTTTCTTTAAGGCAAAGATCCGAACTGAAAATTTTCTGGGCAAGCCCACAGACTTTATCTCCACACGTACATATGTACCCACATATATACTTGCATGCATGCATTCATATGTATATGCACATACACATGCATGCGTACAAGCATATATACTTATATGCACATATTTGGTTGCCTGTTTGATTGTTTTCATTGAATATGATATGAGTGGACCATCTTATTTCCTAATCAAGCCTGGCACATCTTTTTGCTCTTGTAGCTTATTGCCTCCTGTCCACAATCTAGTCAGTCCTCCATCTAATTGATTTGAGCAATGCACTCTTCTGGTCTGTAGTTCCTAAAAGGCATAACCACCTGAGCCTCATTCTGTTTCTGACAGTCTTTTTCTTCTTTGCCATAAAATAAGACAGGCTGTCTCTGTCAACAGCTTTCAGACCAAAAGAAGATTCAGACTCTTTTCAGAAACAGCAGAAGCTCATAAAATCCAAAAAGATCAAAAAGATAACTGGCTTCCAAGTTTGGGGTATTACAGCTTTTTATTTTTCCTTTTAACTTTGGGTATAGAAATCATATAAAAATTCTGTCTCTGATCAAGGAGAAAGGAACATAAAAAATGGGAACCCTTCTCTACCTGTCATGTTTTTATTTTTCAGTTAACGGAGAACCCTTCTTGAAATATTTTCTTGAGAGAGCAGAATTCAAATTTATAACACTATCCCCTTCTGTTCACTATATGTTGAATTCAAGCTAAAAGAAAATAAGAGGGTATTTCAACCATACAAATGCAAAGACCATTCCTCCACAGTGACAGCAACATGCATGAATTAGTTACCTCTTTCTTTTGCTTCCTATCAGGACAAGTAACTTATGAGGAAGGGCTAGAAACTAGAACGCAGTTTTCTCTCCTCTATAGAATTCCCAGTTGATGTAAAACTCTTCCATTGAAGGTCAGTATCTTCTCTACAATTTTATAGTCTTGTTAAGTTAACCTTGAGCACAGTTAGTGACTTGCCCAAGGTCACACTGCCAGTATGTGTCAGGCACGAGTTAGCTCTCTACCCGTGAGAATAATGTCACCTCTCCAAATGACAAGGAAATAACTACTATATACATGGAGTATCCATATTAGATGTATACTCTCAAATTCACAGTTTCTAAATACTCCACTTCAGTTTGTATCATATGAACCTGGCCTAAAGTTGCCCCTTATATGTGCTGTTTTCAAGTTTTCTTTAGAAATATTTTCAATTCCCAAGTCATTTCAGTGAAATGGCTCGGTTTGGCATTTGTCTATTAACCTGGGGTCCTTGAACTTTATATATATACATATATATATACACATACATACATACATATATATAATTTATATTTATATATATGTATATGTATAACTTTATTTCAATATAATTAGTTTCTGTTGCAAACCTATGAGTTTTATCTATTTCAAATCAAGTCAACAAGCTTTGAAAAATAGTATTCTGAGAAGGGATTCATAGGCTTCATCAGACTACCAAAGGAGTCCATCACACACACACATACACACACACACACACACACACACACACATTAAAAACACCTACCCTGAGCTTCCTTCAGTCCTACAATGCTGTGCCTTTGTATTTTATTACTTCTAAAATGGGATGGCTAGGTGACTCAGTGGACAGAATACTTGGCCTGAGGTCAGGAAGACTTGTTTTCCTGAGTTCCAATCTGGTCTCAGACACTTACTAGTTGTGTGACCCTGGGCAAGTAACTTAACCCTTTTTGCCTCAGTCTCCTCATCTGTAAAATGATTTGAACAAGGAAACGGCAAATCACTCCAGTATCTTTACCAAGAAAACCCCCCAAAAGGGTCAGGGAGAGTCAGACACAATTTAAAAATAATTGATCAACAGTTTCTAAAATCCAAAGCTAATATTCGCATCTTTTCCCTTTTAGAACTTGGCTGAGGAAGATGAAGTAATGGAAGGTGGGTGGTAAAGGAATTGTTATAATTAAGATAAATTCAGTTATTATCTTTTCTATAAATTTACCGGGAAAAGATTTGACTAAAGATCTGTGTTTAGATGGTCAGTATAATCAACATCACCTCTGCCTCTGTCTTTCTAGTTGGCTACATTTAACATCTCTGAACCTGTTTCCTGCTCTGTAAAACAGGACTAATAATGATAGTATTTGGCTAACATGGTTGTTGTCAGAATCAAATGAGATATCTATAAAGTGTGTTGTAAATCCCTGAAGTATTATATAAATATGAACCATCATTATACTCCCTCCTCTATAAATACGTTCATGCCCACACTGTGAACATCACAGTCAGGAGAAGTTAAGGGTCAGGCTATTGACTTTTGAAGGCCAATAACTCTAGGCTCGATTTAATAAATGCAATACAAAGGCTGCTCTGGCAGATCTTCTGTATATTCTCCAAGCACCAGCATGTCAGAAATTTTTTGTATAGTGGGGCCATTCCAAAAGAAAAACTGCCCCAGAAGTTGAGATGACAAGGACCATCAGTTGTGGAAGAAGGGTGGGGGAGGTGGCACAGAATATATATTCTAGTTTCTTCATAAACCAGGCAGGATGCCTTATGATCAGAATGGTTCATATGTCACAAGTTGGCATCTTTCTGCTGATTTGAGAGCCCTGTAATGGTTTATTGACTTAATCCTCACTTTCCTTTACTTCCACAGTAGAAGAATCTATTTTCTTATAATTTAATGTCAAATGATTTTTGAATAATGAACTTGGAGAGGAGATGAAACTTTAGATGAAACAATAGGGATAATTGAAAAGGTTTAAGACGTAAGTCATTTTTCTCCAACCAGAAATAACAGTGGTGCATTCATCCCCTCTCTCTTTCGCAGATGAAAAAAATAAAAATAAACAGGAAAGTCTCTGTGATGTTAAGATATTACTTCTGTAGGATAATGTGACAATGTAACTGCTTTATGTCTTTAAAATTAAATAAGATAGCAAGATCTCATGGAGTCAAATTTGAACAATGAGGTATTCCGAATAAAGTGTCATAGTTTCTCACTGTATTGTTTTATATTTTCACTGCAATTTTTTTTTCTTTCTCTCTTAACCCTTTATCAGATATATGCCATCAAGAAGTCCAGGTAATTCTTGTCCTAGAGTAAAGAGATTTCAGCCTTTCATGGTAATTTTTTTCATTTGTCAGAAAGTTATTTGGGGAATGCTCATTCTCCAATGCATAAACTATTTGTACTGACTGATGAGTAGAGGGGAAAGAGGGTGGTTGGAAAATGTGAGATATTATTCCTAGCAATCTCTACTATCTCTAATATCATTACTAAGTTGTTTTAAAAAAAGATTCACTTTCCCTTTCTTTAAAGTGGCACTCTTTTTTCTTTTCCCTCAGTTGAAAGTATGCAAGAATGTGAAAGTTACCAAGAATGTTTTCTTGGATTGTTTGTGGTTTTTTTTATCTTTGTATCTCTAATGCTTTCCACAGTGCTTTGTATATTGTAAGGATCTAATAAATGCTAGTTGAATTGAGCTAACCATTTTGTGATAAATATATAATATAGGTATGTATATAATACATGTATTTAAAATTTTAAAAGACCACTTATGTGCCCTAGCACCAAACACCTCCAAACTCATGTCCATCCATATAAAAGAAATAGTAAAGTGGAGAGGAAAGATGAAGGAGCCATCTAAAATTACAGCAAGCCTTGATTGAACATTCCATATGACTTTTATTTATTTATTTCAAAATTTATTCTTTTATTTATTTCAAAAAATGGAAGCTTCCTATACTTGTTCTAATAATAGAAAAATTAAATAAATATATCCACTTTTCTCAGTTTAAAAGATTTGTTTATCTTATCAGAACTCTGATTGAGGTAGTAGCCAATCTTAACTTTTGAAGCCTATTGCTTAAAAATGCTTCTGTCCCTTTAGGAAAGGGGTGGTAGACTACAAATTCAGAAGACATATACTGTAAAACATGATCAGTATGTTTGTTTTTGCTTTATTATACTTCTATGTTACCAGAGAGGGATCTTTTTCTGGAGTCATTTGGAAGTGACAGTAATGTTTTGTTGTTTTGTTTTTAAGCATCAACAGGAAATGCATTTGTATTCCTTCACTAAAATTCTAGGATAGTTGGGTGTCCCAGCACATTGGCCTGCAGTCAAGAAGACCTGAGTTCAAGTCTGGTCTCAGACACTTACTAGCTGTGTGACCCTGGAAACCCTATACAACGAAACAACAAAACTGAAAATTCTCTTTGTTTGTATTTAATGACTTCTGAAAGATTCTGCCACAGGTGGAAAAGCTTTTGAATATGAAGCTGATGATAGTATGTTTGTCTCATCTGCAAATCCTCCTTGCTCAGTTTGGAGGTTCATCAGCAAAAAGCTGGTTACCATATAATGAATGGTTTAGTAACAGAAATTCATGGATACTACTGAGGATTAGAGGTGCTTCAGTTTCTGTTGTTGGAGGAGATGCCCAAATTAAGGAACTCATAGATCTTTTTTTTTATTTACTTTTAGTTTACAACATTCAGTTCCACAAACTTTTTAGTTACAAATTTTCTTTCCCCTTCCCCTTCTCCTTCCTCCTACCTCCCCTACGGAGGTATGCAGTCTGATATAGGTTCTACAAATACCTTCCCATTAAACATTAGTCAAGTTGTAAAGAAGGATTATAACCAATAGAATAAACAACAAGAAAAAAAGGAATAAAACAAAATGAGAGAGCAAGTAGTTTGCTTCAGTCTACATTCAGACTCCAAAATTCTTTCTCTGAATGTGGATAGCCTTTTCCATCATGAGTCCTTACTGAGCCCATTCTATCAAAGTCCATCATTACTGATACAATGTGTTTGTAATTGTATGCAGTGTTCTCCTGGTTCTGCTCTTCTCACTCAGCATCAGTTTATATAAGTCTTTCCAGGTTATTATGAAGTCCATCTGTTGCTCATTTCTTACAGTACAATAGTCTTCCATTACATTCATATACCACAACTTGTTTAGCCATCCCCCAAATGATGGGCATTCCCTTGATTTCCAATTCTTTGGCACCACAAAAAGTTGCTATAAAATACTTTTGTACTTATGGGTCCTCCTCCCACTTGTATGATCTCTTTGGGATACAGCCCTAGAAGTGGTATTGTTGGGTCAAAGGGTATGAACATTTTTATAGCCCTTTGGGCATAGTTTTGAATTGCTCTCCAGAATGGTTGGATCAGTTCAGAACTCCACCAACAATGGATTAGTGTTCCAATTTTCCCACATCTCCAGCATTTATCATTTTCCTGTTTTGTCATGTTAGTCAATCTGATCAGGACCTCAGAGGAACTCATGGATCTTTGAAATGTAATTTTTCACTCATTACCTTAGATATAATTTATTTAACATGTCTCCTGGGGCTAAGCCTTACTCTTGGCTAGACTTGGAAACTAAAGTCAATTGATTGGCAAAGATGACAAAAGATGGACATAAGATCAGAGGGACTGTGGGAATATAGTCACATTGATGTACTCTTGATGGAATTCTGGAGAGCAAGCAAACAATAACGTTTTTTAAAGTGACTTGTAATCAAAGTTAATTTGCATAAGAATCTCCACCTTGGTTTGATAATTCAGTATTCCATGCCTGAGGGTGGAGTTCATGAGACCTAGAGTGAAGAGTGAAGATCTTGTGATTTCCAGCTTCAAGAGACAAGTCATTCAGTTCCAGACTCTCTTCAGGGAAAGCTCTTTGAAGGGAGAAAAAGACTGAGGGGAGCAAGGAGGAAATATGTAAAGAAGCCAGCACTTCAATCCTATTGCTGTCTAGAGCTAGAAACCTTGAGGAATTTCCACTCAGGTGAGAATGAGAACTTTCTCCCCAATGAAATGAGATATCTAACTCCAAATGGAAAACTCATTCATTCTTTGTATTTCCTGGTGTATTTTTATCTATATACCTTCTCTGATTTCTGTCTGATATCAGCTTCAATGTGCTGATTTATATCCTATTTTCTCCTTGTGCTCTTTGTGGAATTGGCATTTGGTGGAAAAGTTTGCTGTCTTTCCTGCTCAAAGGGAACCAAAATGATATGGCTATGTCAGAGTCAAGGTTCAATGTGTTTGACTGTGGCTGATCAGACCAATAAGAGCTCAAAAGGATCTACCACAGGTTGGGCATAACATTTGGGATAAAGATGTCTCTAAATCTGGGCTCATGTTTCTTTTAAACTACTAAAATTCTGCTCTGCTCATAGAGAACAGCACCTTCTTTGATGCAGGCACACATCTCTGCCTCACTTAAATCCAATTTATGTGTGAGTTAAAAAGCATCACCCATACCATTTTACTATTTTTACCTACCTCAAAGTCCTTTCGCAACAGGAAAGTGACAATGCAGCAGTTCCACATATACTGGGAATCATAGTAACAACCTTGCACATAGGTGGCCAAGCCATAGGTTAGTCTTCTTGCTGAACTAAAGCAGCAGTGGGATTTGGCAGTCCCCTGGGTGTCTGGGCAGCCTTTTTTTTAAGAACCACACTGCTCATTTCCTGGTGTGAGCTATTAGTTTAAAAAAATACCTTAAACTTTTCCTGCTTCACCCAACCTAAATTGTAGCAGGCAGAGATCCTACCCTTTGGTCAAAATGCACAAGAAAACAAAAATTGTACAAGCACTTTTGCAAAGATGTTTCTACTCACATTGGTACATGGAATGCATGCACACTCATGGACAACATAAAATCCAGTAGACCTGAAATACCAATAGTTCTTCTCGTGGAAGAACTCAGGAAGTATCACATCCACATAATAGCCCTGAGTGAAACAAGGCTGGCAAATGAAAGCAGCTTACCAAAGCTGGTGCTTGGATATGAGGTTTTGTTGTTGTTGTTTTTTTCCTGGAGGGGCTGCAGTGATGGGGAGCACTGTGAAGTTGGCATAGGCTTTGCAATAAAAACTAATCTAACCAACAAGTTTATATTCTCCCAAAATGAGTCAACAACAGGCTCATGACAGTGTGATTGCCACTTTCAGGAAAGTGCCATGCCACCATCATCAGTGTGAATGTTCCCACCATTATAAACCCTGGATCAAAGAAAAAATTTATGAAGACCTAGAGACCCTATTGACCATGTTTGTGGTAAAAAAAAAAAATACCCATTATTCTTAATTTAATTAGAAAAGTAAACACAGAGATACCTTAGATAAGAAGAGGAATTTATTCCCTTTCCCCGGGAAGAAAGGGGTCCCCCATATCGGATTTCTAACCCATGTTGATCCGTGAGGCTGACGGCCGGGAGAGAGAGAGCCCCCAAGATGAGGTCTAGGATTTTAAAGACCTAATTAGGACGTCCCTTCTCCTGGCCAACTGCCTTCTTTCATTGGTGGAAAAATTTACTTTACCAATCTCTTTGCTACTGAGACTGAAAAGGGAGGGAGATGGGAGGCCCCTCACCAGGGTGGGAAAAGACAGACAAAGGAAGATAAAAATGATTGACAGGAGAAAGGGGGATGGTACAGCACTAGGGGGGGGTACATTCCAGACTGAGAAGCTTTTTACTAATTTTGTCCCACACAACCAGATGTATTTGCCTATAGAGTTAAGGACACCCCATTTGGAGAAACAAAATATCACCATATCTTTCTTGCATTTCCTTGTTATGTTAGGGCTAAATAAACCTCCTTCAATTACTTGCTCAATAACCTATGAATTGTTAAAGAAAAAAATAATTAATAATGTACCCTGTGATTTAGGTTCACAATTTTTAAAATTTAGCATTAAACTATATTCAAATCATTTGTAACTTGGAGTGAAAGGTGTCCAAATTGTCCCTCATGTCTTCTAACACAACTCTCTCACCCAAGACAATTGGAGGTAACATTTATGGGAATCTTGACGAAGGAAAAGATTATACGTTAAAAGACAATTTTCAGTTAACATTCTAGAAGTAATCACCACTCACTTCCATCCTCAACCACTTCCCTTTAAAATAGCTCCTTCCTGTGATCAGTATGTTAACTTTGGATTCCAAAAGAGAAGACACCATCCCCAGGTTAGTCATGGCACCAGTGACTTCGGGGGATAGAAAGGAGGCAATCATACTATCTAGACAAGAGTCAGGTTTGGTTATCTGTGGGAAGCCGAGTTATGGGGAGTCCTGCCTTCCCTCAGCTGAGAAAATGTGGGAACCCTGCCATCACCAGGGTGGGCTGAGAAAGAATCACTGACCCAAAGGCTGCTGGTGCATAAAAGAGAGACAGGAACTCTCAGAATGGTGAAAATAGAGAGCCAATTTTATTACCCTGCATCCAGGCTTTTATAGGATGCTTCTTAATTGTTTTCCCTGCACAGTAAGTACTTCTTTGTCCCAGGCCGGGTGTAAAATTCCATGCTTATCTCGAGGACCTAATCCTCACACCTGTCTGCTTTCTGGGGAATGGGGAACTGATCTAGGCCCATCAGCAGGCCAAACACCTAAGAGGGCTTATTCAGCTGTCAGGGTCCAAGTCCCACTGGCCTGTGGTCCTCAACAGTTATCAGTATTAATCTATTTCAAATAATGAGCTTAGCCTTTGTTCTCCCCAGTCTCCTGAAAGAAAAGTCTGAAAAGAGCTTTAGGTTGTAGAGATACTGTTTCCTAATATTCCTAGAAAAACTGAAAAGAAGAGGTTCTTCTTCATATATAATTCCATAGAATGCCTCATTTCATCTAAAAATTGAACTTAAGGTCCCCTAAAACTTTGCCCATAACAGTATCCATATATACATTTTATCCGTGACAATAGTATTGCAAGAAATAGGATTCAGTCACTCCTTTAAGAAATAAAACTTGAAGAACTGCAGTATTTGTTGGATAAACAAGCTATTTCCATTGCACTGTGCGTTTCTCTTTTAAATTTGCTTTTAGTATTCATGCAATGTTAAATATGATATGACCTTACAGTAGTTAGGAGTTTCTTTTACTTAAAAATCACTGGAAATTATTAAATTGCTTTATTTTTCTCACACACCCCAAAAAAAGAAATGAAACTTGAACTGAAGTGAGTGAAGGAAGTGTTTATTTACACTCAGGAGCAGATACCTGGTAGGGATGCATACATACATACATACAGAAGATAAACTGAACTTTTTTATGGATTACTCCCTCTTTTTCCCTTCCTTCAGAGCTGGGATTGGTCCAAGCTCTTCTGGGTTGCAATCTTTCTAACCTATCTATTACATAATGTTCCTTGAACTGTTCCCTCCCCCTGATCATAGGTCAACATGGGTCCCGTGTTCAGAAAATGGAAGGGTAATCTATGCATGGGCATGTAAGTTAATATCCATGAGAGCTATTCGGCATGTGCAGTAGTTAGGTCTCAGTGACCAGCACATGGACCCTTAAGTTTTAACCATGCCACCATCCTCACTCTCTCTAACATTCTTGAGCTAAGAGACCCTTACCATCTTTCTTGCAAGACAGGATGAGCTTGTCTGCTAACACTGTATTCCTTAGTAAACTCCATATATTACTTAAAGCATGACTCCATATATTACTAGACTCTTTATCTCACAGTATTAATAATCTTCTCTTGCTTCTTATGTATGTGAGTCATGGAACACTCTAGCTTCTGAAGAAAAGGCGAGCATTGCCCAAACATGATCCTCCATGGAGAAAAACAGTGGCTTTGAGCAAGAGGCAACATATTACAAATATGAAGTCATGTAGAAGTATAATGGCTGTCATCAAAGAAATAAATGATGCAAAAAGAAATTGGTCTGGTCACATGACAAGAGCAAGGGGTAGCCAGTAGACAGCTCACATGCTCCCTTGGAACCATCATGACCTCAACTGACTAAGGGTTCCTGCAATTGGGTGTTTCCTCTATGGCAAAAAGATGAAAAGATGTAAACAAGAGTTGCATAGAATGGTCAGATATGGAGAAGTCGCAATCTGAATTCTTTGGGAGGAATAGCCCATATTAGTGAAATCATAAATTCATTAGAATTGGGATAATAGGAGATGGTTACAGGAACAAACATTTATTAAGCACCAAACACTGTGCTTTGCAAATATTTGAGTTAACAGGAGAAAATACTTGAAACTGCAATTTCATGACCTATAAGTTCCAGTCTTGTTTGTATGCAGTCTATATATAGCCAAATACTCTCATAAATAGAACGATTTACTAGATGTCTAACTTCCCACTGAAGTATTATGAACATGATTCCATCAAAAAACACCTCCTCTTAGAGATTCAATTACACAGAATTTCTAGGATTTTTTTCATATCTTTAATTATTGAAATCCTCTGTTAATATAATATTTAGTTTGCCAATTTTCTATTGTAAAAATCTATAAATACAAAATGTAAGGTTGTTATATCATTTTGCTTCCTTGGTCAAATTGGAATTAATTATAGTTAACATCCTGTAAGAAGTACATAAATGAATGAAAAAAATTAAGTGTTTACTATGTGTGAAACACTGTGCTTAATTTTGGGGAGTAAGGGATTATGGGGATATTTAAGAATACAAAAACAAAGAAAATCCCTTCCCATAAGGATTTACTCTACATCTGGATGGGGGAAATAACAAATAGTGACCAGAGAAGAGCCCTTTGGTTAGGAAAGTTTCAGGTACTATAGGCAAGGACATGAGGTAATAGACTCTCATATCACCATTTAGGAACAATCAGAATTGTTTTGGTAATGATTCCTACTTCTAGAGTATGAGGGAAAAGGAGGAGCAGCAGTGTATATAACCAGAAGAATGTGGAGATGGTCAAAGAGGAGAGAAGCATAGCTGGAGCTTTCATGAAATGGTGTTCATTCCAGAAGAAAAAGTCATCAATCAGGACAGTAGGACCTTAAGGTGGAAGCTCCACTCTAGGATGGGTCGTTAGGGTAGGTGAAAAGGCTATGGAAAAGGCGGCAGGAGGGACAGCACATAACATGTATGACACAGGGATGATATCTACAGTATGGAAAGTGTGGTCTTCCTGATCGTTGCTTTTGCATTTCATGGTGTTTTATATCTAAATTGGCAAGACTAACACTACATTAATATAAAACAGGTCTGTGCTTACGTAGCATATAGAAGGAAACTACTAGAAGTTTTCTAGATTAGTGGTAGATTTTGTTATAGTCAATTTTCACTTAATTTTTTTAAACTATGTGCATAGTCATGTCAGATTTTGTCATTTGATATCCAGAATGTTTTCTTTTGTCTTGATAATGGCACAGCAGAGCAGTAATGGCTTGTGTTGCTATATAGCTCCTTTATCTGGAGCACTCAAACAGTGTGATTATTTGGGCTTATTTCCATACCTATTTTCCAGATGAGAACATTTAGGCACATATCTGCTGCCTACTCAGTAGGAAAATTGATATATTTGAGCACAAAAGAGTTTGCAAGGAATTCAAATATTTTAAACAGTCACTATAATACCATCCCCAACTCTAACTTACCATAATTAGGTTCACAGACCTATGAAAGGTGAAGCAGAAACATTTTATCCCACTTTACTTTTTTCTTCCTGCTAGGAATAGGAATGTGGATAATGGGCCATAAACTGAGATCCATTTTAGAGAATCCCTGTAGCTCCACCTAATGGAGAGAATTTTAGTGGGGTCAGTTCTGCAACCAGAGCTAGAGAATGGATGTAAAGCTGGCCGTATTTCTGTGATAATCATGATGCCAGGGTTGGAAGAGTGTGGGGAGGATGTTTCAGCTGCTATGACCAGAGGCCATGTTATCTTCCCTTCAGAGTTGGTTCTGACCACTGACCCTCTAGGCATAGTGAATTCATGAAGTATATCTGCATTGCCCTCGCCATGTGGACAAGAGAAAATCTCAATTTATACAGAGACAAATGGGCAGAACCAGAAGAACAATTTGTGTAATAACAGCATTGTAGCAACAATCAGCTATCTTTTTTCCTTTTTTATTGGAGGTAATCAGTGTTGAGTGACGTGTCCAGGATCACATAGCTAGCAAGTGTCTGAGGTGACATCTGAACTCAGGTCCTCCTGACATAAGGGTCAGTGTTCTATCCACTGTGCCACCTAGCCGCTCTACTATATCTTTTTCAGATCTTAATGTGCATACTGTGTATATGGTGTATACTATGCTATATCAAGTATAGATAGGATAGCACAGCATACACCATACTACACCATATAGTATATACCATACTACTTAATGTATATATTTAGATAAGCATCACTTATAGACCAACCGAATTATTTACAATTCTATTTTATTTAAGAGGTGAGAAAAGTTGTCAGTATAACAAACTATAAGTAGCCATTTTTTCTAGCTGTAAAGACATTGGAAACCATAAAAGAGCCAGGCTGCGAGGTTGTATGTGAGGTTCTATGTAGTTCTTACCACTTTGTTTTTTTTCTAACCATTAACACCTTAAGGTATAAGAATACAACCTCATTATGCTGTCTTTTATTAGGAAAGTCAGTAACATATACACATATACCTTATTAGGTCTATGTGTATGAATATATGAATGAATGAAAGCGGAAGAGTTAACTAACTGCTGTGTGCCAGATACTGCATGAAAATCCTGGGGCTAGAAATATAAAAGAGAGACAGCCTCTACCCTCAAGTCATTTCTATTCAGATTTACAGAGACAACATATAGAAAAGTTATTGGGGTCTAAGACGTCAACAGGGATAGTGAGTGAAGCCACTCAGCATGTCAGTCGACATGCATTGTGCAGAAACAATGTTAGTATTGATTTGATTACTTTTCCTCGAGCAAGTGATGGAAAGTAAAAAGAATGATGGCCAAATCAAGTCCATAAGCATTTCAGAAGTGCAAGTTGATTTCTCCTGCCTCCCCCTTGGTCAATGATGAAATTGACACCATTTTGATGGTGGCCAGAAAGTGGGGCTCCTGGCCTCCATTGCAGTAAGAGCACAGGTAAAGGAAGAACTTGCCATTTAGGGAAGGGGAAAAAAAACAATAAAATAAAAGATTGTTTTTATTTTCCTCTCACCAGAAATGGCCAATGTGCTCTGTAACAAAGCCAAACTGGTTATATATACCTCCCAGGATTTTACTCTTTAGTCAGGAGGGTTATAAATCCCAAACCTTTTTCCACTGTTGGATATTCAGGTCCAGATGAGTCTCATGCAACTACTGCACCCCCCAGATATATGTTCAAGGACTGTATAGTCAGATGAAACAATGGGACCATTTAGACAGCAGGATCAAAGATTTCAGCTCCCTGGGAACATAGATTTTGACTGTCACCTCAATGGGACAGCTTTACAGAAGAGAAGTCTAGTTCATAAAACTTTGCCTGATGTCCTATCAGAGCATGAATTTGTGATGGCACAGTATATAGATGAATGCACCTGTTGAACAACAGGAAATTAACAGAGAAGAAACTTATTTTGAAAATGCCAAAGTAAAATGTGTAATACAAACATGCCCAGAGCCAGTTTGAAAAAATTTTGAATCAATGTTTCCATAAGTGAATTCTGGCGAATTAGTGGTACTAACTGTAACAGAAGACCAAAAATTCTACATCCATATGGAGTGAGGAGGATGAAAATGAAAGAGAAATATTGTTAGAGAAGTTTATAAATGGTGCTAAAGAAATTTGCCGTGCTCTACATATGGAAGGCTATGGGGCTGACTTCATTGATCCATCATCTGGATTGGCATTTTTTAGATCACATACAAGCAACACTGTTTTTGAAACAGATAAGTGTTATCAATAATCAGGGTTTTCTGTGGATGACCCTGGCTGCTGCAAAGTGATTCACCGTAGTCTTTAGTGTGCCCATGTGCTTGTTAGAAGTATCTTCATGGAGTTCATATGGGAAAAGGACTTGTATGTACAAAAATATTTATAGCAATTCTTTTTGTGGTGGCAAAGAACTGGAGATCAAGGGGATGTCCATCAATTGGGGAATGACTGAACAAGTTGTGGTATATGAATGCAATGGAATACTATTGTGATGTAAGAAATGAGGAGCAGGTAGACATCATAAACCTGAAGAGACTTATATAAACTAATGCTGAGTGAGAGGAGCAGATCCAGGAGAACATTGTACACCATTACAGACACTTTGTATCTGTGATGACTAACTTTGATAGACTGGGGTCCTCTCAGCAGTACGAAAGACTCATGATGGTAAGGGTTATCCACATCCAGAGAAAGAACTACAGAGTCTGAATACAGATTGAAGCAAACTACTTGCTCTCTCTCTTGTTTTGCTTTGTTTTGCTCCTTCTTTCTCATTGTTCATTCCATTGATTATAATCTTCTTTAAAACTTGACTAATGTTTAATGTGATGGTATTTGTAGAACCTTTATTGGATTGCATGCTGAGGGACGGGGCGGGGAGGGAAGAGGGAGGAACAAAATTAATTTATAACACAAAAGCTTGTGACCCCCCTAAAAAAAAGAAAAAAGAAGAATTGGGAAGGATGAGGAGGCATTAAGAAGCTTCCTTGTGCATTGGCAGAGGGTTACACTGATACCCAAGAGATCAATATTGCATCTAAATATCTAATTTTCAGAGCTTAGAATAACATCTGAATACAGAATTTGGGGTAGCTAGGTAGCGCAGTGAATAGAGCATTGGCCCCAGAGTCAGGAGGACCTGAGTTCAAATGTGGCCTTAGACACTTAACACTTATAGCCATGTGACCTTGGTCAAGTCACTTAACCCCAATTGCCCTGCACTACCCCCTCCAAAAAGCTTGTAGGACTGAATATTGTAAGCTAAAGGTAAATAAATAAATATTTTTTAAAAAAAATAAGAAGTATCTTTATGAATGCCGCAGGTGACAATAATGTTATGAAAAAATTAAGTGAAACTAGGTGACAGCTGCATTATTTGTACCTGACACTTTGTCTATAAGCACTGTAAAAAGGTTTCAGGTTTTTTTTTAAATACTCATTTCTAGGTTAAAAAATATTTATTTCAGTATCTGTAAATGTAAGAATTTGAGATTTATGAGATTTTCAAAAAATGGGAAATGTTCACTCATATTTCTGTTTAATACGTGTTAACCACCTGTGTATATTTGTATAAAAAGCAATCGTTCATATGGATCCAATGCTTACTACCATTTTACATGTTTATAGAGAGTTTGGGCTATCTCTCCTTTGCATTTGGAAATTTCAGTTTTACTTACATCCTTCCAAAAATAAATCACAGGTTGAGAAAATGAAAATGATGTTTCTTTTCCCATTGTAATGCCTTTCAAATTCATTTCTAAACACTTTTAAAGTTAGACCCATGTAAATCTTATCAATTTGTACAATATAGTAGATTGTATGTAGATTCAGGGTAAGAATCTTTATCTATGCTTACTGTAAAAAGCTGTACTTTTTGCTACATTCTAAAAGTTGGTCTTCAAATCTAAAACTTTGAAAGATTTGATATTTTCCTCATTTTTACTCTGTAGATATTTACTTTGTGTAAAGGTGCATACATCAGAATCATTACATGACCTAAGATGTTTTAGGTTTGGGGTTTAAAAATAAGTGTCAGAATGTAAACACATTTGTTTATTATAAATAAATTTTTATTTGTTTCATTTGCCAAATCTGTTTTTTGTGATCTAATGATAATTTGAAATTACAGCCTGTTACAGAATAGCTCAATCAATAACCCAACTTATTTTTTTGACAATATAAACTTGAAAAGACTAATCTTCTGTCATTGGCCTTTTGCCAAAAGCTAACATGAAAATAATAAGGAAATGTAACTTATGCCAGACAGTGTTCATTGCCCTTGTATCTTGGGTTCCTCCTGTAGTAGTTAAAAGGGGGTATCAAATACCTGTTTAAGAACTGACTTACATAAATGACAAAATGTTGTATTACCTTCCTACATTAACACAGATTGGTAACAGGTGATGTTTATGCATACAAAGAAAGTACTTAAGGTAGCACTTGTTGTAAAGAAAAGTAGTAGTTCCCTTTTATTCTGTACTGAACACTACAGTCAGTATTTTTAAATAGACTGCCAGATGAGAGGCAGGAGAAGATAATCCCTAAATTCCGTTCCATCTTTTAATATTCTATATTTCTAGATATTAATGATTCAAGTACAGAAACCATCATTAATAAAATTCTTAATGAATTCCCAAGGATCCATGCCATGAGACTACCTCACTGCATGGTTATTTTCTTCAGTAAATGAATAGCTCTCTTTATTCCATTTGTGTTTAAGTGGTTACTGCTACTTCATAGTTTTCTCTCTTTTCTTTTTGATATAATTATCAGCAGTACAGCATAAAGCAAGGACTTCATATATATACATACATATATAGTTATATATAGTTGTATGCTACAATATATAATATAGATATATATAACTATAATATACAATATAGCTTTATATATATGTATATATATATATATATATATATATAGTTGTATGCTATAAAAATAGTGTTTTCACGAAGTTGTGATATTTAGATGGTCAACATGGAGAAAAATTCTTCTCCAGGGTCTCATTAAGGGACACAAAGTACAATCATTCAGTAAGCTCTTAAGTCAAGCATCCTTAAGAAGAAAGCCTCCTTAAGGGACACAAAATACAAAGGTCAAAATTCTCCACCCCTAGGTCACAGTGTCTTAATCTCTGGAGTACAAAGTTCTTCCACCACTAGGCCACAGTAGATCATGATCTTCTCAGTCAGCACTAAGTACCCAAGGAGAGGTCTTTTCATCTTGACTTGAGGCTAGCTCTCAGATTCTATGGTTCCTCTTCCATCATCCCACCTTTTGCCTGAATTTACCCAATTGTCACCAGGATTCAAAGGTAGGCAGCTCTCAACTCCTCATTCAGTTCCCATTCCATATTGAAGCTCACAGTGTCCAGTCTACCTCAAATCCTTCATAGTTTCTGTTCCTGGGAAGACAAAGTTTAACAGAGCCAAAACAACATTCATACACGTTGCCAGCACCATCATCACTTCACTATCTGCCTGTGAAGTCAACACAGACCCACCAGCAATGTCTGAGAACTCAACACAAATTGTCAGTATAGTCCCAGGACCCCTGAAACCCTCCTCCAGGACTTCTGTAAATAGACAATAAGAAAATCCTCTTTCTGGCTTCCAGTAAGGTCCCAGGGCTTCTGTACAAAGTATTACAAACACAAATCAACACAGGCAGAACAGACAAACAGAGTGTGGGGATACCACAAGTTTTTCTCCTTCTCAGCTCTGCTACAACCAGTGTTCTCTTCTCAATTATGCTCTTTCCTAGCTTGGGCTTCTCCTTATATATAGTCATTAGTTCCTTCCTGTTGCATCAGCAAGTTCCTCCCACTATGGGGTTCACAAGTTCTGTTTCTTAACAAAGGCTTTATATAATCATGGGCAAGATTCAAAAGAAAATTGAATTGAAACAAGGTGCTAAATAATTAAATAGCTGAAACAAGGTGCTAAGTACTTCTTTGCCATTACAGAAAATAATGCCTGTAAAACAACTCAGTTCTTATTTTTCATACATTCCCTTGAACATGACCCTGTGAATAAGGCTAAGAAATATACTTGCAAAATTAGTGAATATCCAATCAACTACTGTTCAAAAATAGGGTTTCTTGGTTTAAATCAGGATTGATACTGAAAAGAGCACCGGCCCTGGAGTCAGGAGTACCTGAGTTCAAATCCAGCCTCAGACACTTAACACAAAAACTAGCTGTGTGACCTTGGGCAAGTCACTTAACCCCAACTGCCCTCCAAAAAAATATTAGGATTGATACAATGACATTGACAAGTTCAACTTCAATTATCTTGAAAACATTTTTATATCCTTCTTTTTATTTAGCAGCTTAAATTATACACCATTTTAGTACTTTTCATAAGCTGTATCTCTGGCTTGTAAGTTTTCTGTATTATGCCAATACTATAACCATACCTTGCCATGTCAGCACCCAGAAGGTCCAAATTCATATTTTAAAGGCTTCATTTCTGCTTCTGTTATCACATGATATATGGTGCCTTGACTATTAAATGAGGTGCTTAATCATTTGAGGGGTTCATAGAAATAAATATCTTATTTCTACCAAAAAAAGAAGGGCAAGTTATATGCCAGGCACTGTACAGGGAATATTATGCAGGCAATGACATAAAAGGAAGATGGCTTGGGTAAAGCCTTGTTAGATAGAATTCTGGAGCTGGTCAGATATAGTGGACTTTCACCAGAATCTTAGTTTTTAAATGCCATACTAAGCAAAACATTACTTATGTTAGATTCCTCTTATCACAGTGGGAAGTTAGATAGGGCTATGTGTGATTGCACCTCCTCCTATGAGCAGTCAGAGAGGGATTAATTCACTACATCCAGCAGAAGTATATTTGGTTGGAGCTAGTTTCTTTGGGGTCACACCAAAGACAAAACTCCCTTCATTCTACTCCTGAATCTCCCAAATTCCTCATTGCCCGCCTCCATGATCTAAAGCAATAAAATTATGTATAAGGCTTCTCAAAGGGAGGAAGACGGATTGGAATAGGGAGACGTGAGGCAGACAAACCCATCATCAGGCTAGTGCATTGGTTTAGTTGTGAGATAATGACAGCCTGACTTAGATTGGTGGGAGTGTCAGAGGAAAGAAGGGGGCTTATTCAAGAAATATTGCAAGGGTGAAATCAGCAGATCTTGGTGGATGAGAGATAGTGAAGAATTGAGAATAACTCCTAGATTGCAAGCTTGAGGGAGTAGAAGAATGGTGTTGCCCTCTAGAGTAACAGGGAAGGGCAGGGTTGGGAAATAATTAGTTCCATTTTGGATATACTGAATTTAAGATTTCTACTGGACATCCAGTTTGAGACATGCCTGAAAGACATTTGGGGATGTGAGATTGGAGGTCAACAAAAAGGTTGGGGGAGTAAAGATAGATTTGAGAATCGTCCTCCTTTATGGTAATTAAATCCATGAGAGCTGATAAGATCATCAAGTGAGGTATTATATAGGGAAAAAGAGAAGAGGGCCCAGAACAGAATCCTGAGGGATACTTTATACAGATCCAGCAAAGGAGACAGAGAATTGAGCTGTTGGGAGAGCGTGGTGTCCCCCCAAAAAAGCTTACAGAAAAGAAAGCATCAAGGAAGAGAGAGTGATCAACAATATCAAAATCTGCAGAGGGTTCAAGGAGAATGAGAATTGAGAAAAGGCTGTTGGATTTGGCACCTAGGAGATCATTAGTAGCTTTGAAGAGAACTGTTTCAATGGAATGATAAGGTCAGAAGCCAGATAGTAAAGCTGCAGTTCTCAACCTGTGGATCACGACCCCTTTGGGGGGGTCAAAAGAACCTTTCACAGGGGTCACAGGAATCGCCTAGAACCCTCAGAAAACACATATTTCAGATGGTCTTAGGAACGCTCTTCTATCTGTCTCCAGGCGGGTCCACCCACATGCAAATGCACCAACATAGGAGTATTAAAGGGTCGAGGCATTAGGAAGGTTGAGAACCACTTTACAATGTAAAGGATTAAGAAGAGAGTGACAGAAGAGAAAGTGAAAACAACTATTTTTCAAGGAGTTTAGCTGTGACGGCCAGAGGAGATATAGGATGATAGTTATTAGAGATGGAATGATCAAGTGAGGGTTTTTTTCCACATTGGGGGAGACATAAACATTTTTGGAGAGAATTAGTCATCAGGCAGGGAGAAATTGATAGTAAGTAACAGAGTGGGAATGAGTGAGGGGACAATCTGTTGGAGGAAATGGAGTGGAATGGGATTGCTTGAACAGGTAGAGGAATGTATAGAGTAAGGGCACTACATTATATGAGACAGAGATGAAGGAATAGTGAGCAACAGAAGACATCTGAGTGATAGAAGAAGAGAAAGGGCAGAAGAGGGAGGTCACAGTGAATTCAATTATTTTTTTTCATTACGAGGCAAGGTTTTCAGCTGAGATGGAGTAAGGGGAGCCATGGGAAGTTTGATGAGGGATGAAAAAGTTTGAAAGAGCTGATACAGAGATTGGAATAGTGAGTTGATAAGAGAGGTACAGTAAAATTTCCCAGCAACAGTAAGGACCCAGTAATGGACCCAAGAAGAATAGTTTCCTGATTTGCTCCACCATATGTAGGAGGAATCCCATCATTCATGAAGATGAGGTTTGTTTTTTTAAATGATCACTACCTTAGAGGTGGCAGAGCATAAGAGATAGAGGACTGAACTGACATTCAGAAAAGACCTGGGTTCAAGTCCTGCCACTGATACATATTTGAAGCATGACCATAAGCAAATCACTTAGTTTTTCAGTGCCCAGGCAATTCTCTGACACCATTAAATAGAGCTAAGCTAGATTAGCAGAGGCTATTTTTATATCAGGAATTCTCTATACCATTGATTTAGACAAAAATAAAATAAAATAATTATTATGAATGCTCACTCTGTTAAACCAAGTTAAGGTTTATGTAATGCTTTTTTATCAACACCACCACGATTTAAGCACCTTAAGTCTTTATTTCATGTAAGAGAAAACCGAGCTTCAAAGAGGTTTGCCCAGAGTCATCCAGCCAATAAGTATTATAATTGAGATTTAAATGTGGATCTTCTAGATCTAGGGCACTTTCTGTCTCGAATTCATATTCTAACTAGTTGACATTTATATGGAGTCATTTCTCTAAAGCTTGGAAATGGTGACTGAGGGATTTTTATATTTAAAAACCATTATTGGCAAGATACACGCATGTATACCTCCTCTAAATCACAAGACAGTCCAGCAAATGAACCCTACGCCCCTCCTTCTTCACAAACAATGAAGATTTCTTTCCTCACACTGCTTTGAACCATTGTTTGCAGAGCTCTTTAAGGAAAGCTGGAGAATCATGTTTGGGAAACAAAGGACTTTTTAATTGCCGCTGACATGAATGAACTCTCTGAAACAACAGCTGTGTCTTGAGATTACATTACAAGGCATGTGAGCAGGATGCAAAGCAGGCCCATAAAAAGATGAAACACCAGCTACTTTGCATTGTCTCTGAAAAGATTCCCCAGTCTGGGAAATCTAATTTCAACTCCTGTGGGATACAGCCGTCACACACTTATCGAGAGAGATGGGGTAAAGACATTTGTATTTGCTGTACCTAGGAGGGAAAAAATAATGGTAAGGATCTAGGGAGGCAGCTGTGGAGGTAAGGAATCAATGGACAAGATTGTCCTTGTCCACAGCCCCATAATCAAGCTTTGAAAGTTAGTAACAATGACATCTGGCTATTAAAAGTGTTGTCTCAGGAGGTTATTTCCATTCTATCTTTCTGGTCATGGAGTGTCTGCTCCTAGATGTAAATTATGGACAAAAGAACTCATTTGGAGAAATATTGACCCAGTCATACCTCATAGGTTTATTACTACCCTGAGAAAAATGAACCTTGAGAAATTATAACTGATGAACTATAACGGTGATCCTTTCATAAGACAGGCCTCAAGGGGTAAGGAAGAGAAGGTTAAGGTGGGGAGGAGGGGAGGAGAGGGGAAAGTCTGAAATGCTTGAGATGAAGATATAAGTAGGATATCAAATGATATAAGGATTTAGCATGTGTACCAATGGATTTGAGTTTAGGAAATATATAATGTTCTTCTGATATTTAGGAAAAACTGAGAAGTTCTGGGCTCTGGTATTACTTTGAGCACTCTCTAGCTATATGATCTTGGGGAAGTGATTTTGGCCTCAGTTTCTTCATCTTTATACAACTGGGCATAATCTCTGGGCATATCCTGTTGGCCTAAAATGAAAGCACCTTAAAGGCCCTTTGGAAGATATCCAGATTGCCTAACAAGAGAGACCTCTGAGTTCCATAACACCTGGGTAGCTGTAGCCTTCCTTGATAGGCTGCCTTCCTCTTTAAGACTGGTGAGACTGAACACTGACTCTTTTTTCTGCCTCTCTCTTCTGCTGATCTTTTCAGTAAAGTTTATCTGCTTGTCCAGAGGGGGAAGATCACAGTTCATTCTCAATGTGGGCTCCATGAACTGAACCAGTGAGAAGAAAAGAACTTCCTCTCTCCTTTACTCTAGCTCTTGCTTTTTTTTCTGTTCTGTGTCCTTTGTCCTCCTTTGTTTCAGGTGCTGGAGGTGATTCCAAACACCCAGGAGTCGGATTCATGGGAACTTTAAGACCAGGATTGTAGGTAAAATGGTGTAGTTGGCTAATCCAGCATGGAAACCTTAAGAAACCAGGGTGCTGGAGACTACAGACTGAGGTGAGGGGTTAGTCTTGGACCCGGGAGTGTGCTTTTTAGGAACTGAGCTAAACTATAAACCTAATCTTCTTCTGGAGTGGAGGAGGATTATGCCTCCCACCTTTTGGAGGAGTTACATAGTTTGCATATTTGTGATTATGCTCTATGAAGTAAGTATTTCTAATAAAAGCTAATCTATTAGTGGCTAAATGGAACTAGGATGTAGAGGACTACCCCCTACATCTTGGAGGCACACCAATAGTGGCAGCTGGAGCCAATAAGGATATCAGATGATCTTGGGGGAGGAGGGAGGTGGAGCACCCTTGGTCTTTGGGTGGTGGGGGCCAGGGTGGTTAGAGTTGCACATAAACGGCATTAACACCGGCATCATCTATCCAGCAAGGTTATTATGAAGATAGGGCTTTGTAAACCTGAAGTGAAGGAACTAGAGAAGATCATCTCTCAGGTCTCTTGCAGCTCTAAAGAAGATTTTGCAACAACTGTCACTGGTGATGGTAGACTCTACCATAATCAGAATCCACTAACTCACCAAGTCTCAGGATTGGATGGAACCTCAGAGACCCATTGACTTCACTTGTGCCTGAACAAGAATCTTCTCCACAATATACTGACAAGCGGCCACATGCCTTTGGCCCGAGATCCTCCAATCAGGTACTCCCACTATTTGCAAAGTCAACAAATTCTCCTTTGGAATAGCTCTCGACACTAGGAAGATTTTCCCTGGCATGGAGATCAAATTCACCTCTTTAACAACTTCTATTTGTTGATCCCCATTCTTTTTTTTTGGGGGGGGGGGGTTAAAGAAAACAAATTTAATCCCATTTCCACAGGACAATCTTTCACATACTTGATAGCAATTAACATATCCTTGTTTTCATCTCTAAACTAAACACTCCCACTCTTTTAACCAATCTTCACAAAGCATGACTGTGAGACATTTTATCATCCAAACTGCCCGCCTCTGAAGGTTCCCTAATTTATCAATAACCTTCATCTCTCTCTCTCATTTAAGATCACAACAGTCTTTCTGTCTGTCATATTAATATTACACTGTCAACTAATACTGAGTTTTTTAGTCCACAAAACCCTTTAATTCTGCTTTTTAGCCAAATATTCTTATGATCAGGACATACTATGTGAGAAAATAGAAATGGAACCTAAGATAATGAAGCTAGTACTGGGGAAGCAAGTTATTAGACAAGAACTGCTCAGAAACTAGAAAGAAGCCTGGTAAAAAAAAAATAGTCCCAGACCATCAGCTAACATAAGCCACAATAAATTCCAAATGGACAAATGAACTAAATTTAGAAAGTTGTATCATAAAAAAACAGGAAGATAATGAAACACTACATCTTTTACAATTATGAATCCAAAAAAATGTATAACCAAACTCAGAATAGAGAACACTATAAAAAATAAAATAGTCTCAATCATATAAAATTAAAAGATTTTCAAGCCAATAAAATCATCAGCTAGAAGCACAAGAAAAAAATAGAGAGAAAATGTTCATTAAATATCTCTCATTAAAATCTGGTATCCATAATCTAAAAGGAGTTAATAAAACTCCATAATTTTAAGTCATTACTGAAAGATAAGTGGTCAAATAGATTCAAAAGAAGAATCACAAATGGTTAACAAACACCTAAAAGAACTGTCCAGCATCACTAGCGACCAGTAAATGCAAAATAAAACAGTTCTGTGATATAACCTCTGTAATAGTAATTAATTTGTTTGATCAGACTTTAAGTAGATCCTAGTAACCTAGTGTTAAGTATAGAACTCTGTCCATTGGTGAAAAGGTGTGAATTCCCCTATGACTTGGAAGAATGCTATTGGCTGAGACACTCGCCTGAACCATGTTGACTTGGGAGAA